>JAVJAP010000056.1:0-600000 GCA_034770075.1 Aralia elata
AACTTTGGCTCTGTAGCTGCCTTGTTTCCCAATTTTCACCCCATGATCCAATCCGAATCTCTCAAAACTCAAAGAATGAAAGTTCTGTAGATATTTGTCTTAGCTTTCCAGACGCCATCTTTGGAATCATCCAATTTTGAAGTTCTGTATGAGTAGAGTTTATGAGGCCATTTTACCCATCGGATTATGGCGATGAAGTTTTACAACAGGCCAGTTGCGTGATCTCGGGATCCCATTCTTAAGCCTTTCTCCGGACATTTTCTCCATCAAGTCCCTCCCGTTATGAAAAGTTGTTAGAGCTCATTTCTTTGAGCTTTTCCATTAGCCCTATTTACACCCGGCTCTAAAATACCGAGTTCGGGAAAACGCAAGACAGTATATTAGGAGTTCATTTTCCATTTTCCTAATACAGAGCGTTCCCAATCAGCCTGACGTCGTGGTTACAAGGGCCACTGAGGCCCGTCGGGCGCAGCGCGGAGATTTGGATGACGGGGAGCGCGCCGGCGCCCTGGCATCAGGACAGCGCAGTCAGCGCGCGCGCGCGCGGGCGGCGCGGCGGTTTGGGCGTGGTCCGGATTGAACATGGGCGTAGCCCCGGCCCATTAGGCATAAGAGTGCAGGCGGGGCATTGCAAACGGGGCGCCGTTGGACGGAGGCCGCCGCTTCTCGCGTGTCAGCGCGTCCCTTCAAAAAGGACCTGCGTGCTAGGAGTTTGTGACGTGTCCGCATCCTTTTTTGAGACTCCTTAGTGGCGATATCCAGCTCTACACTTTTTGGCCCCCAAAATCCTGGATGTTTGGTCCTAGAGTTTAATACCATGGAAGGCCATCTCATAACAAATTCATCAAATCATTGAGGGCTTTCATATTTACCACCAAACTAGGGATTAAGGGGAGGCTAGACTACACTCAACAACCCCCTATCAAATTGAGAGCAAACGAGTGGCTAGAGCAAATAACCAAGGAAAACACATCAGCAACATACGCCAGCAAGAGAACCAAGAAGGAAGAAGGAATTGGTCAAGGATTCATATCCTCTAAAATCCTTGGGTTGGCTCAGCAACAGTGACAATTACATCAAGAAGGAATAGTCTTGAGGGGCCATAACAAATCCAAGAAAATTCCAGCCCAACCAAAGCTTCAGGCGAGCCCTAAACCACCAGAGAAACTGGCACGAAATGCCAAATGCAAGAAGGAAAAACACCGCTAAACGATTGTGACCATCCAAACCAAGCACAGCAAATCATTATGAATAATCTTTCCTCTAAATACTGGAGTTATTATATCCCATCCTCTTTGCAATATTCCCTTTGAATTTGTAACTTTCAATTTTACTGGAGTGACCACACCATGTGTTCTGTGATGTCTTTCTGCTTTAATGCAATAAACCCAAATGAACTAAAAAGCTTGATAAATTTCTTAAGTATTTCACATGGCGACTCCGCCACAAACAGCATTAGTTTTTGCAATTGACTTTACTCTCTCTTTGCTATTAATTACCTTCATTTGTGAATTGCTTATATCCATATGATTTATGTTTCATATCTTAACTTGCCATAGCCTTTAAGTAATTCTAACCCTGTGGGTAACCTAAAATCTGAACTATGACGGACACACGGCATATAATTAGTGTTGTAAAGAACCCTTAGTTATCTATATTATCCATAGCCGTGAAAGTATAAAGAGATTGTTTGTTGGGTACTATTTACCATCTGAGATATCAAAGCTGCCGTGTGTCTTGCTTGAGATTTATCCCCCTCAAATGATAGGTAAACTTGATAGTACTTTAGTGAATCGATCATTACTAGCCATAGATAAACCGTGTGCAACCAAAACTGCGAAGAATCTACTCAATTCCATGACTTCGCTATGTGAAAAGTTGGTAATTGACATGAGGTGACAAGATAGTCAATGGAAGATTATATATAGTAGACCACGTGTTCTTGTTATTGATTCTCTTGACAATTAGTCTCTCTTGAATAGTTGTGTAGGATAGACATATACCTACACCGCCGCATTAGGAAAGATTCGAAATTTGACCATCGACAGAGGCTTATAAGTAGCTTTGATTTCTCGGTTGGCAATTCTATGTTGTTAATTAATTCAAATGAGAGAGTTTAGGATATTCAAATGAAGTGTTGGGGGAAATTTGCAATCTTAGACTTGTTAATATTAGATTTCGTTATCTTAATGCTTTTCAATATCTCTTAATCATTACATAACAACAAAAACTCAAATCAACATTTGTCTAAATAAAAATCGAGACGCTATATAGTTGGTACTTGGGATACACTAGAACAATTCCCTGTGGGTTCGACAACTCTCTTATCCACTTTATTACTTGTTGACACGCGTATACTTGCGCGTATTTATCGGTTGCGCGAAAAAATCGACCAACAGTCTTCAGTATGATCTTTTGTCCATCTTCTTCTTCTTGGAACATCTGTTATGATGCCTTCTTGTCTTAAGTTCTTCTAGATTGACTTCGGGTTCAAGTCGTAGAGTCACTCACTGTCTGGCAATGTGAACTCTACGTTTTTCTTCTTCCTTGCTCTACGATTTTTGATTTTGGCTCTACGTTCATAGTGCCTAACTCTATGACTTTTTGATTTTTCAATCGTAGAGTTCTTTTCTGCACTTTCGTTGAGTGGAGCATCCTTCTTCCCAGAGTCTGTTTCATCAAAGGTGACATGAATCGAGACTTCAACTTCAACAGTTAGAGATTCCTTGTTGAATACTCTGTATGCCTTCCTATCTGTAGCATACCCAAGAAAGATCCCCTTCATCTGATCTTGGCTATAACTTGGTCAGGTATTTTCTTTCCATTGTTGAGAATATAGCATAGACAGCCAAAAGCACGAAAGTAGCTTTATGTTTGGCTTTCTTCCTTTCCATAATTCCATAGGGAGTCTTCTTGAGGGTTGCGTGAATAAGAGACCTGTTTCGAGTGTAGCAGACAGTGTTGACAGCTTCTGCCCAGAAGTACTCAGGTAGATGGGCGGCTGTAAGTAGAGTTCTTCCTGCTTCAATCAGAGTCCCTATTCATTCCTTTCAGCTACTCCATTTTGTTGAGGAGTTCTTGGAGTTAAGAAGTTATGATTGGATTGCCATTCTCTTATCAGTAACTGGTCTACCTCAGAGAAATCAAACTCTCTTCCATGATCAATTCTGATAGCTTTGATCTTCTCCTCTTTCTCATTCATAACCAGTTTGAATATCTTGAATAAGTTGAGAACTGGTTTCATCTTTAGAGCTTAGAAAGAATGTCCATGTGAACCTGGTATAGTCCATCCACTACTACCAATGAAATATCCTTTTTCCTCCAAGGCTTGCAGTTGGAATAGGCCCAAATAGATCCATATGGAATAACTGCAGGGGATTATCATTTGAGTTGGTTGCTTTGCCTTTGAATGAGCTTTTTGTTTGCTTTCCAAGCTAACATGCTTTACAGGGTTTTCTCTTTGCATGAAGTTAAACTTTGGTAATCCTCCTGCAAAAGTCTTTGGAGGCTAGTTTTGACATACTCTTGAAGTTTGAATGGGATAGTCTCCCTATGCCATAGCCAATAAAGATCTTCAGAAGCTTTGGCAAGGAAGCATATTGTCTCATCATGACTTATGCTCAGTAAGCGTTCACAATATAGATATTTTCTTCTCTTGATCCTATCAGCTTTAATGGGTTAGTCTTCAAAATCTCTGACTTGGCATTGATTGTTGAGGAAAGTGACTTGAAGACCTTATATCACATAGTTAGCTGATGCTAAGAAGATTGTGCTTTAGACCTTCAAACATATGCCACTTTGATGAAAGACACATCACCATTATCCAACTGAACCATATCCTCTTTATTTTTCCCAGAATTGTTATCTCCAAAGATGACTGCAAAGACCATTTTTTTCCACAAAAGTTTGACAGGAGGGCTTTGTTGTCTGTCATATGTCTTAAGCATTCCCACTATCAAAGTACCATGTTGACTGAGTGGAGCTATGTACCTGTAGAAAGGATTAACTTTCATTTTGGTACCCAAACTTGCTTGGGTCCAAGATTTGTTAGTACCCTTGGGGACCCAAATCTGCTTCATTTTAGGTCTGTGCAGCACAGATAGATAGAAATTATTGAAATCAAGCATTTTACGAATTTGTGACCATGTTTATGGCATGTATAGCATATGAATATAATGTATGTTTTGTGTGTGAGTATAGATTCCTTTTTATCTTGGGCATATATGGATAGTAGGTGGCTCACTCATCCAGCTTTTCCTTTTGGCTTATATTCTTTTTGCTTACCACACAACTCTACGATTCACGGGTTTTCATAGAGTGAAAGTCAACTCTACAATACTTGCCAAGGTTGGTTCGTATAGTGAGTTCTGCCCGACTCTACGATCCTTCGAGGCTTAAATGTGGAAGTTGGCTTACTTTTTGATCTCTTGAATCCTAGACTTATGTGAGATCTAATAACCCTTTTTACGCAGAGTTTGAATACCTTGGACTAGCTGTTTGTAAGGATTTAACAAATACAATTCCCTTATTGAACTTAGAGGAACTACTAACATTTGTTTCTATATCCTTATCCATAGTAAATTCTGAAGAGGATTTACAGAACCCCATACCTGACCTGCTAGCAACTGTTCTTTAGCTAGAGATCAGAGAATCCATAGACAGAGAAGACTTGTTCCATATTGAAATTGTCTTTTCTAGTTCATGAATCTTAGAAACTAGAATTAACTCTTACTGAGTGCTAAGCTCATCTGTCTGTTTCAAGTTAGTGGTTGACGCCCCCCAAATCCAGGTTAGCTTAATCTCGGGTCTGGTGCATCACTATGCAAACTCGTACATTATACTATCAATAAATCATTTGCGGAATAATCAAAATATTTACATTGATATAATATAAATATTGTCGTCCTAAGCCTCGAAACCAATAACTAAAACGTGATCTTACTACATGAATGTAATTACAAGATTATTACAACATGTTCCCATCTAATCCCAGGTACGAAGACCTTAACTACTACATCATTTAATAATCATTACAAATTTTAATTCTATTCATATTGTAACATAACAATACTTTCCCAATAATAAGTATTAAAACTTACCATTATACTCTTTATTACCATTGCAGATTTCGTAACCTCCTAAACTACTACACTTATGATCAAGGTTGAATAAAATACCATGATCCCTTACAATATCTCCTATGTAAGCGCAAGGTTCAGATTCTGACATTATTCAATCCTTGACTATTCGCAAGGTTATTCAAATAACCAAAACAATCGTTATAAAAATGTCCTATAGGCATCATTGTCATCCTTCTAGTTTTACTAAAACAAATAACTAACATAATCGCATCTTAACTACTATAATGGATAACCTCTATTTTTTAACTCAAGGTTTACATAATCTAGTTCACCCTGCATTACATACCGTTATCACGGCTAAATAATTACAGTAAAGAAACATGTAGCAACCTTCCTGTTTCCATGCATCTCTAATCCTTATCACCACGATATCAAGATAATTGCATTACATCGTTAAATCTGCAAAAGTTTTATTTTTTTGCAAGTATGAGCACGACGGCCTCAGCAAGAACTAACAGTTTTTACATTTTCATGCTTCACGTTAACTCATAAGTTTATATTTTATTCATGCATCATGATTCTCATACTATGCATTCTTACATAAGCATCATAAAATTGTAATGCAAATGCGTCTACACATACATCATGCATCTCTTAATATGCAAGTTTCATTTGCATCATATATCTTATACTGCACATTTATAATATTTCAAGTTCCACATAGAACAACATAATCACGTAGTTGCACAACGTGCACACACTTTAATCATGCTCGCATATAATTCACATAACAGAGAAAAGATTTTGTAACGAATGTATTTTTGTGAATAAATAAAATATTTATTGAGTTAGATAAATATTTTGTTAATTTATTTATTGAGTAAAATAAATGATTGATAAAGTTATTGTGGAGTAATTCATTTTAAGTTGTAATTATGTTATTTGTTATTTGAATGTGATTTGATGTGTTTATTTCTAATTTAATTTAATAATTAAATTAGATGATAAAATGACGATTTGAATAAAGGATTTATTTGAATAAAATAATTTATTTGGTAATAGTGTTTATTGGTCAAATAAAAGTTATAATTAAATTAGTACAGGTCTAATTGGAATTTATTTACTAATGGGTCTTATTAAATTGAAAGTGTGACAATGAAACCATATTGTATAATAGGTTATTAGAATAAATGGAAAAAGGGTTTTTATTTTAGCTAAACCAAACAAGGCATTGTGACCCTTGGTTGGATAAAAAAATGGTTTATTTTGTTTTGGTTCAACCAAACAAGGCTTTGTGGCTTTTTGAAGTTTCTATTTTTTTTATTTGGGTTTGCCAAACATAGTCTAACCCTTTGTTTTTGCAACATGCCTAATTAAAATCAAGTTACGTTAAAAAAAATTATCAGTTGTTTTCTAAACCTAAGAAAGAAGGAACAGAGCTTTTGAGAGAGAAGAAAAATTCAGAGGATTAGTTCTCTGTGATTTAGAGAGAGAAGAATTGAGAGAATCAAGAGGAAGGAGAGGAAGCTAAGGAATCGTATTTGTTTAGCTTAAAGGTATAATTCTTTTTTAAAAATTTGTTAGAAGTTCTTCACTTTATGTATTTTTTTTACTTCTCTGTATGTGAATTCATTTGCTCAATGCATGAATTACTTGGTTGTAGTTGATAATATGCATGTATTATTGATTATATAATGTTTACAAAACCAATTTGAAGGAATTAATCCATGAAAGCATGTTTTAAAAATAGAGTTTTGGTTTTATAGAGTTTCACTTTCATATATAGGATTATATGTATGAAAATTGATGTTCAATTTGTTTATTAATCGGTAAATTGACTCTTGATTATGATAACGTGATGAATAACAAAAAGAATGCAAGTGGTATAGATGAAAATGGTTTAGAGATGAATTCACAGTGTTCGATTTCATTAAGTGGACTAAAACATGAATATTTTGTATAAACAGTGAATTTTTGGTTTTTAATTGATTGATTATGTGTATTATAATGATTAGAATTGTTAAAACATATTAGGTATTTGTTTTACAACATGTTTGATGTCTGGGTGTGTTTAGTTCGTGAGTCGGATGGTAGAATTTGGGAAATTTGGTCTGGAATTTGATTGGTTCGCGAACTGTAGGAGCTGACAGTCGAGTCCACCGCCCTGGCGGTGGAAATGTACTGGAATTAGCACCCCGGCGGTGTCCTCGCCCCGGCTGTAAGAATGAACTAAATTCATCGCCCCGGCGGTAGCCTCGCCTCGGTGATGGTTTGTGAAGGAATCCACCGCCCCGGTGTGGTAGAACAGGAAATGAAAATTTTCCTTTTCTTTTTTTTGATTTTGCTATATAGCCAAGTGCATATTTAAAACATAGACTAAGGTATCAAATGATTAATGAGATACTACGATGGATGATTAAGCGAATATCTATTTGAATATCAAATGACAATTGATATATTAAAAACGAAAATGGATAAGAACGAATTCTAAAGTGCTTATAATACTGTAACTAATTATTGTTACCGCTTTATAAACGGAATGTATAGGTTGATTAAGGAAACATGAAATATTAACCTGTAATCTACACACGAGGCAAGTTTTCTATCCTTAATCTCTTTATTTCGTTGAGAACAAGTTTCCTAAACTTAGCTTTTACTCGAGCAAGTTTCTTACTTTACTTTCATTGAGCAAGTTTATTAACCTTAGCTTATTATTATTCAAGCAAGGTTGTTATAATGTCAAATGCTTATGATTTATTCCAGTCATTTGTTAATCGATCAATGAATCGTTATTCAAACTTCCGAATATAAACTTATTGTATAATTTTATTGTTGAATCAAATGCTTAAGCAATTAGCAAACCCTTATTGATTCAGCTAGTCCATAGTTGATGAGGATTTTAAAGACTTAGAATATCTTGAAGTTATTCCAAACCAAGTTTCTTTTGGTACGGATTCTGTCGTTAAACTGAGATGAACAACCCTCTCATAGGGGATTAATTATGCAACAACGTTAAAATGTTTGTGCACAATACATTGTACAAAGGGATGATCCCCCGGAGTACGAGATGGACAGTACAGTCTATAAGACTGTTAAAGGTTATAGTAGAGATACTTGTTAACCTAGGACATAGTTCGAGGTCTTATGACCCTCAGATTTACTTTTGATCCTGAAATCTAAATTCAATTCTTAAACCGAGTTTTCTATTGAGCTTTCAGTCCTTTGATTGTTGTAGATTGTTTTCAGAAAGGCTATTATACCTCAGTTAAAATCTACTTCATTGATTATTTAATTGTTTGTTGTTATTATACTTGTGGGCAATTGTTTGCTCACCCTTGCATAAAATATTGCAGCTAAAACTGAAAAGTCAGATGAGCCGTCCACTAGTAAAGGCAAGGGCAAGATGCAGAAGTAGTTAGCGTGCTGTTATTTGTTATGAAGTTTTTGTAATAAGGACTTATTTAATATTATGTTTTAATTCCACAACAATGTAATAAAGGTTAGATGGTCTGGGATTTATTTACTTAAGAGATTTAAGTTGTAACCCCTTTCGTGGGAAGATGATTTATTTAGTTTAATTTTATTATCCTTTATTTATGGGTAAGTAAGTCATGAATGTATGGAATAATGAACACCAAATCTGTGAGATTGAAGTACTCAGATTTGGGGGTGTCACAGGTTGGTATCAGAGTCGTAGGTTAAGAACCTTAGGTGGGGGTTAGGAGTTAGCCTTGTAAAGACTTGAAAACATAGTGGTGTTAAAACTCTTATCGAGTTCTAGGAATTCATTACGGATAATAATAAAAAACTTTATGCGCTATAACTTTATGTGTTATAACTTATGTGCTCGCGAGTACTATCGAGTAGTAATTAAACTTAAACTTTTGATGGCAGGATGACTGATATAGGAAGGTCCAGCCAAGTTCGGGAGGAGGAGCCCCGAGATGTTCATGTAGTCTGGGAGCAGCTAGTGCAGAGAGAACCAATCCCACTGACCACAGTTGTAGAACCTAAGTATGAACCTGAGTCAGATCCTGAGGAGGATCCTGAAGAGGTTTGAGGAGGAGGAAAGAAGACCTTGAGGAGATACCACTATCTTCCTTGGGTGTTCAGATGTATAAGCGGGTGAATGGATCGCAACATAGAGTTGCAGGATAGGGTAGAGGAGTTAGAGGAGCAGGTGGCTGAGCGTCAGGCTGTTCTAGAACAAAAGAATGGCGAAATTGAGGAGCTTGATATACGTCTTGGGGACGTGGAGTGGAAGCTGGTACAGGCAGAGAGCCACAAGGAGGAGTTATCAGCTGAGGTGGAGAAACTGAAGAGTGAGCTGAGAAAAGAGTCTGCAAAACGTGTTAGGGCCGAGGACGCGTGGATGAAAGTTGCTGATCATGCAGATCGTGTTGAGGATGAAGTCCAGTCAAAGAAGATTAAAATGGAGGAGATGGATCATGTTTTTCACACAGCGATGGATAGAGCTCAGGATCAGGTTTATCATTACCCGACTCAGTTCGAGGATTTACCGTGGTACGTGATGGATCATAGGACGATGATTCGTATCATGGAGCAAGAGCATGAAGAAGCCGTGCGACGTGAAATGTCTTTATAGGTCACGAATGGCAGTAATAATTATTTTCTAAGGGAGTTATTGTGATGTAAATCTCAAGTGAGATAAATATTAGAATATGATGATGTAATCCTGAAATATTATAAATTCAGGATAAAGAATGTAAATAACTATGATGTTATCTACGTTATGTTTTGAAGCAGTAAATAAATAAAATACGGAAGTTTATCAGATGTGCTATGTGCTAAATGTTGTTTATAAAATGTTTAAGTTAGGAGTACTTAAATGTTTAAGTAATTGAGCAATAATATAATAGTGCAAATTCTTAACAGTAAGATGCCGCCAAGAAGAAGACCAAACACGTCCAACAGACCCCTGAAGGATCCACGAATAACAACGAGGAAACCAACGCTAATCCAATGCAGCAGTTGGTGAACTTGTTAACAGGAGCATTTACAAATCAACCTCAAGTTCAGGCCACAACTTTTAAAGACTTCAAAGCAGTACGACCCCCGGAATTTCAAGGGTCTATGAATCCGATCGAAGCTCAAACATGGGTTATGGAGATGGAAAAGGTTTTTGATGTCGCTAGGGTCAGCGAGGACCAAAAGACTACATTCGCAACATTTATGCTCAAATCAGAAGCTAGTTATTGGTGGCAAGCTAACAAAAACTCGAGATGGTCAAGGGGTAATTCCGTGGGAACAATTCAAGGAGATGTTCTTCGAAACTTATTTTCCAACGAGTGCACAGAATCAGATGGGGGTGCAATTTCTGGAGTTAAAGTAAGGTACAATGACGGTGCCTGAATATGCTGCAAGATTTAACGAATTGGCGAGGTTTGCGCCATATCAAGTTAATACTGATGAGAGAAAGGCCAGAAGGTTTGAGCAGGGACTAAAGCCCTGGCTATATAGTCGAGTTTTGATGTTTCAACTGAATTTCGTTTTGCAGCAGTGCCTTGAGAAGGCGATTATCGCTGAAGGAGGTAGTGATGCACTGTCTAAATACAACCAAGAGCAGAAGAAGAAGAAGAAGAAGAGTGAGAATGAGAATAAAGCAAGCAGTAGCCATGGTGGCAGCAATCAAAAGAGAAAGTGGAATGGCAGTAACTCTGGTGGCAGTCAACAGGGAAATCAGAAGAAGAAGGTGGAAGCATGCATCAACTGTGGAAAAAATCACGTAGGCGGTTTACTTGAAGGGCAAGAGAGTTATGCTTTAAATTGTGGTCAAGAGGGTCATATTGCACCAAATTGCCCTAGTCCGAAGAAGGGTGCATGTTTCACTTGTGGATCAAAGGAACATCTTGCTCGAGTATTACCTTAAGAAAGCTACAGGAGTAGCAAGCGGAGGAAAGGGAAAACAGCAGTGATGGACCGACGCCGTTCAATCGACCTACTGCCCGAACATTCAACATGACGGTTGCAGGATGTTGTGCAGTCAAAGGATGTGGTGTCAGGTATCATTCTAGTCAATAGTGTAAATGCCTACATATTATTTGATTCGGGTGCTACTTCTTCATTTATATCCGATGATTTTGCTAGGAAATTAGAGTTACCTCAGGAAGAGTTAGATTACCCTATGAACATAGAAATCGCAAATAAGGAAGTGATTCCTGTTAAGTTTGTACACAAGAACTGTCGGGTAGATATTAAGGGTCATGAGATGACGGTAAACTTAATCCCAATTCGGCTTGGGGAGTTTGACGTTATTTTGGGAATGGATTGGTTGTTCAGTCATGGGGCAGTTATTGATTGTCAAAAGAAGTGTGTGAATCTTATGACTCCGTCAAAGGTAGTGTTTTATGGCAGCAAGTCGCCCAGACAAACGAGTTGTTTGACAATGATGCAGGCCAGGAAGATATTGAGACAAGGATGTGTAGGATATCTAGGCCTACATAGTCGATACACGAAAGGTGTGTGCAAAGCTGGAGGAGATACCGATAGTTAAGGATTTTACAGACGTGTTTCCTGATGATTTGCCAGGTCTACCGCCAGATAGGGAAATTGATTTTATAATTGATCTAGCACCGGGAACAGCCCCTATATCAAAAGCCCCGTATCGAATGGCTCCGGTAGAAATGAAGGAGTTAATGGTGTAATTGCAGGAGTTGCTAGATAAGAAGTATATTCAACCGAGCGTTTCGCCGTGGGGAGTGCCGGTGTTATTTGTCAAGAAGAAAGACGGATCAATGTATCTTTGCATTGATTATAGAGAGTTGAACAAGGTCACGATTAAAAATAAGTATCCGTTACCAAAGATCGATGACCTGTTTGATCAGCTGAAGGGAGCGAGATATTTTTCAAAGATAGATCTGCGAAGTGGGTATCATCAGTTGAAGGTGAGAAAGGAAGACATACCAAAGACAGCATTCCGAACTAGGTATGGCCATTATGAGTTTTTGGTTATGTCATTTGGTTTAACAAACGCACCTGCAACATTTATGGATTTAATGAATAGAGTGTTTAAACCATTTTTGGATAAATTCGTAGTAGTGTTCATAGATGACATTCTGGTATATTCCAAAACTCAGGAGAGAGAAACTATATGCGAAATTCTTAAAATGCGAATTTTGGTTGGAACGTGTTCAATTCCTTGGGCATGTTATTGATAAAGATGGGATTTTGGTGGATCCGACGAAAGTGGAAGCTGTGATGAACTGGGATCAGCCGAAAACCCCGTCAGAAGTAAGGAGTTTCTTGGGATTGGCGGGTTATTATAGGCGTTTTATTTAAGATTTCCCAAGGATCGCCACTCCGTTGATGAATTTGACAAGGAAAGTAGTGAAGTTCGTTTGGACGGAGAAGTGCGAAGAAAGCTTTCAGGAGTTAAAGAGACGTTTGAGTTTAGCACCTGTGTTGTCTTTACCGGATAATACAAGGAATTTTGTGGTATATAGTGACGCATTGCACAAGGGGCTAGGCTGCGTGCTTATGCAGAACGGTAAGGTTATCGCATATGCATCGCGTCAATTAAAAGACTATGAAAAAGGGTATCCAACCCATGATTTAGAGTTAGCAGTCGTGGTGTTTGCTTTGAAAATTTGGAGGCACTATCTCTATGGGGAGAAGTGTGAGATATATACAGACCATAAAAATCTGAAGTAGATTTTCACACAAAAGAATTTAAATATGCGTCAGAGGCGATGGATAGAATTGATCAAAGACTACGATTGTGAAATCCTATATTATCCAGGGAAGGCAAATGTGGTTGCTGATGCTTTGAGCAGGAAGGGTCAGGAGAAACTATTCTTATTAACTGCTCAGGAGAAGCTTATAGTGGAAATGGCTAAATTAGAGTTAGAGGTGAAGTGTCTGGCAGAGCCAAATGAAAAATTATTCCAGATGGAAACACAACAAACTCTAGTGGACAAGGTAAAGGAAGCACAATTCCAGGATGAGGTGTGACGCCTCCGAATTCGGGTTCCCTTATCCACGAATTCGGTGCATCACTATGCAACTTATACACCATTCTAGCAATAACTTAATGCGAAAAATAACATATTTACATTGATATAATATAAATATTGTCGTCCCAAGCCTCGAAACCATAACTAAAACATGATCTTACTACATGAAAGTAATTACAAGATTATTACAACATGTTCTCATCTAATCTCAGGAACGAAAACCTTATCTAATAAATCATTTAATAATCATTACAAATTTAATACTACTCCTACTGTATATATTGAAAGTAGTATGCACACAAGCCAATCATATTTGATATGATGTAGCATATACTTTGTAATCTTATTCATTTATTAATAAAAGAATTGATTTTCTTAAAAAGGCATTTTATATTATCTACACAGTGTTGTTATATTAAATGTGATAAACCCATAGTTTTGAGCAATGCTTTTAGAATCATGATGATGATCATGCTAATGAGATCTAAATTCTGGATAGCTCACAAACTAAAATCGTTCCTAATCGTTGGATTACTAAAAGGGGATTAGTGAATCCGGATAGATTAGTACATACGTTGCTTGCTCTTGGGAAGAGGATGATTGATCTCATAATCATTTGTGTGAAGACACTAAAGCAAGTATGTAGGTGCTTATTGGAGAATAAGTTCACTGAACGTGGCTCGCTAAGGAATACCTAATGGAGTTTTACTCGCCTGTCAATAGGAATTCCTATAGTGATAGTAGTACAAGTGATCCTTGGACTTGAGATCATCATAGTATCTTATGTATGATGAGTTATACTTTGACATGTCCCTTAAGACCTTTAGGGTATATCAAAGGGTATGATTGAGTATAATAAGTTGTACATGGAGATAGGTGAATGATCAACAAAGAATCTACCATGTCTAGTAAAAGATGTGAATGTCCTATGTGATTCAATAAATGATAACTCAGTAGTCCTTGGCCAAGGCAGAATGAAATTAGAAAGGAATTTCTAATTTGCATTATTTAGAGTTGTGAATTTGGGAATCAAAATACATATAATTAAATAAAATAAGACTTGACAGTAAATCCATGTCTTATATTTAATTGGGACATTGTATGGTAGATGGATTGAATTGTACGGTAACTATGCACTGAAAGGTTCTTTTGTGATTAATGTTGAAATCTATATTATCTGAAAAGTCGTTGATCGCTAAGGGGGTTTACCCTTATTGTAGTATAAATATTATTTATTTAAATGAATTAAAAAGTTTAATTAATTTATTTAAATAAGATTAGAATTGTTCTAATTGATTTATTCACAACCAGTTTAATATGGAGAACCTAAAGGGTCATACCGCAAAAGAAAAATATTTATTTAAGAAATAAATGGCATAATTATAATAATAAGTTAAGTGTATTTAATTTAATCTATGGAGATAGAATAAATTAAATAGCTTAATATTTATTATTTAATATTTTGGAAATATTAAATATAAATTAATAAGAGGAGTCTTATTATTATTATTACTATTACTATTATTTAATTCCTAATAGGGATTGGGAATTAATTAATAGAAGTACTCTCCCATGAATTCCTAATTAGATTAGGAGCATAATTAATTAAAGGAGTTTAATTATAATAGAAACCCTAATCCTAAATAGTTTAGGGAAGGGTTATTCCTACATCTATAAATAAGAGGAGTCTTATCATAGATTAGGGTTACACACTCTTGCATTAGTTTGTGGAGAGTACTTACAATTTCTATAGAGATAGAAACTAGGGTTTTGCCAAATACCCAACTTCTTGAATACTTGTTCTTCCTTGGTGGATCACCTCTAGAGGCCAAACACTTGGGTGGCTAACGTTTATCAAAGGAAAGAATCACACCATAGCATTCGAGGAGAACACGAAGGACTAGGGGTTGAACTTGTACCCGAGGAAGCTTTGTTCTACGAGGGTATAATTCTTATTCTCTTTCTCTTTCGTTTATATCGTTAATTGAGCACATTGATCGATCATGGTGATGGTTTGTATAAAATTTTAAAATCCGTTTTATCGCACTTCCGCCTTATTTATGTAATTTGATTGCATGCTCACGTTATATACAAACCTAACAGTGGTATCAGAGCCTAATCATGTGCTAATTATCGATCTTGATGATTCCATGTATGAATTGATATGCGAAACGTTCGAACTTTTAGGCAAGAAAATTTTTCTGATTCTGCGTCGCGGCGCGGCCGCGCCGCTTCCAGTTCATTCTGGAGCGCGGCCGCGCCCGAACCCAGAAAAACGTTTCCTGGGGTGCAGCGTGGCCGCGCCGCTCCTAGTTCAAAATGGAGCGCGGCCGCACCGTTGTCCAGACTTTGAAATTTTTTTGTTTTTCTCAATTAAAATAAATGGTTTATTTAATTGATAAAAGTTTAAAATAAAAGAGTTTATTTTATCTGGAATAGGATTTCAGATTGCTAAAATTAAAGGAGTTTAATTTGAATTTGGTTTTTGATTAAAATCAAAGAGTTTATTTTGTTTCAAAACTAAATATTAGCAAAACTTTTGCCCATTAATTGATATCAATGCATATATAGAATGGTTTTATTATTCATGGGATGAATGTTATTTATTGATACATATAGAGATATGTATGATAATAAATAGGGATTGATTATGGACTGTTGACCAATGTGTGATTAGATTTATTTTAGTGGATGCTTGAATGTATGGGTTTTTATAAATGGGGTCTGCGTACCTCGTCTTCTCTAAATTTTTCTTAATGTAAATTCTATCTCCCTCCTATGTACTTCCCCTTGACTGCTGATCAAGGTTTCTATTTATTGTAAGTAGTTTTTGTAATAGGAATAGTTAGAATTAATTTTGAAGAATTGGAGACAAAGGAGCAAGGAGCGCTTGAAGACCCGTTTGTAATGGAGCCCGGGTTTAAATGTAATAGTTATATTTAAATTTAATTCTTGCACCCTAGGTTTGACCTTTTGGTTCACTTGGTGGGTCTAGTGAACCAAACTAGAATAAAAGTCCATAATCAATCCGGGTAGAATACAGTATTCTATATGTGCATGCTTACTATATATATATATATATTATATATTATCCAACATGCTTCGCATGTAAAATAATATGACGCGTATTTTATATATTTATATATATGTGCATGCGCGCTAAACAAGATGAGACTAATAATAACAAACCCCTCAAAGATATTATATTAAGTCTTAAGCGTTCAAAGATATTTGTAATATCGAACGTTGCCTTCTAGCATGGTAAAGCGATAGAGTATTAAATATTTAATATGAGTTTGTTGTGTCACACAAGGCAAGTATTAAATATTTAAGATGTTGCTTTATCACTTTTAATGCTTATAAATAGACTGAACGATGTTGTTTTGTTGTGTCACACAAGGATAGTGTTTTTCTTTCGAATATATGGAAGTGCTAGGTTGGACTTAACTTAGATAATTTTGATTCGGATGTGTCACACTTGATCAAAATAATCTAAGAGGCAAAATACAAGGAGTTACATAGTGATGTAATTGACAATAGTTGTCTACCTATTTATTTATATATAGTTTGTTGTGTCACACAAGGCTATATACATTTGAAATGGGATCCTTATTCTCACTAGCAAATCTTTAATTAGATTTGTCGAACTATATAATGAGGATAATATGGTTTGATGAAAATAGTGGGAGATACCAATTTAAAATAAAGACCTAATTTATTTTGGTAATTAATTAAATGAATGTATGCTAAAATGTTGTCTATTTCAGATGCAGAATTTGAAAATGTCAAACTCACTATCACTGCGTAGTATACTTGATGCTAACAAACTGACCGAACCGAATTACACGGACTGGTTAAGGAATCTAAGAATTGTTCTCACTGCTGAAAAGATTTCTTATGTCCTAAATTCGCCAGTCCCTACAAATATTGCAGAAACAGCCTCTGAGGAAGAGATTGCTACTTTCAGAAAGTGGTAAGATGATGCAATCTTGGCTCAATGCATTATGCTCACATCCATGAGTAACGAGCTTCAGCGTTAGCATGAAACTATGGATGCTCCTACTATATTGCTGCACCTCAAAACGTTGTATGGTGAGCAAAGTAGGACTGCTAGATATCAGGTATCTAAGGAGCTCTTCTGATCTCATATGACCGAGGGCACTGCTGTTGAGACTCATGACCTTAAGATGATCAATTTGATTGAACAACTTGGACAGCTAGGGTTCGTGATGGATCAGGAGTTAAGCCAAGATTTGATCTTGCAGTCACTCCCGGACACCTTCTCACAATTTGTTGTGAATTTTCACATGAATAAGTTGGACGTCAGCTTGCCTGAGTTACTTAACATGCTGAAAACTGTTGAAGGTCACTTCTCATCCAACAAGAACCAAGTCTTACTAGTGAATGATTCTTCCAAGAAAAGGAAGAGGCCCAAGGTATCTTCTGAAAAGAAGAAGAACAAGAAGGCTAAGGGCAAGGTGAAGCTAAAGGATAAAAAGAAACCTGATCCAGATAGCAAAGGAATTTGCTACCATTGCAATAAGTCGGGACACTGGAAGAGGAACTGCAAGGAGTATCTTGCAGGCCAAAAGAAGCTTGGAGAAGCTTCGACTTCCGATCTAGGTTTGTTCATGATTGAAATTAATTTTTCTGAAAGTCAAAATTCTACTTGGGTATTGGATACCGGCTGTAGTTCTCACATATGTAATAATATGCAGGGACTAAGCAGAAGTAGAAAGCTGAACAAGGATGAAGTCGTCCTACGAGTGGGAAATGGAGCAAAGGTTGTTGCATTAGCTGTAGGGACTTATTGTTTAGCACTGCCTTCGGGCAAGTTCATTAGTTTAAATATTTGTTATTATGTTCCAACACTCATTAGAAACATTATTTCAATTTCTGTATTGGATATGGATGGTTTTGATATTATAATAAAGAACAACAGTTGTTCTATTTAAAATAAAAATGTTTTATATGGTGTTGGCAAATTACTGAATGGACTTTACATACTTGACTTGCATGAAAATATACTTCAAATTGAACATACTAAGAAAAGAAAAAGAGATGATGTTAATTATACCTTTATGTGGCACTGTAGACTCGGTCATATCAATGAAACAAGATTATCCAAGTTGCATAAAGATGGACTTTTGGAGCTATCTGATCACGAATCATATCCAACTTGTGAATCTTGTCTCATGGGTAAGATGACTAAATTTCCTTTTAGTGGAAAAGGAGAAAGATTTACAGAGTTGTTAGCGTTGGTACACACAGACATATGTGGACCTATGACAACGAATGCACGAGGAGGGTATTCTTATTTTATTACTTTCACTGATGATCATTCTAGATTTGGATATATGTATTTAATGAAATACAAATCTGAATCGTTTGAAAAGTTCAAAGAATTCAGAAATGAAGTAGAGAAACAAACTGGTAAGAGTATTAAGATTCTTCGATCGGATCGAGGAGGGGAATACTTAACTAATGAGTTTCTCAATTGTCTCAAAGAAAATGGTATAATCTCACAATGGACTCCACCAAGGACACCACAGTTGAATGGTGTATCTGAAAGGAGAAATCGAACATTGTTGGACATGGTTCGTTCCATGATGAGTTTTACCGACCTTCCAGTATCCTTCTGGGGTTATGCCCTAGAAACGGCTACATATCTACTTAACAAGGTACCTACCAAATCCGTCCCAAAGACCCCATATGAGATATGGATAGGGAGGAAACCAAATCTTAAGTATGTTAAGACTTGGGGTTGTCCAGCTTATGTCAAAAGGTTTGAGCAAGATAAGCTAAAGACTAGATCTGACAAGTGTAGATTTGTGGGATACCCTAAAGAAACTGTAGGGTATTATTTCTATCATCCTACTGATCAAAAGGTGTTTGTTGCGAAACACGCTGCCTTCTTGGAAAAGGAGTTTATCCTTGAAGGGGTTAGTGGGAGTAAGATATATCTTGAAGAAGTTCAAGAACCACAAAATACTACGGATCAAAGTCAGGTACCTGACCAAGTAGAAGAACCTATTATACCACTACCTATTCGTAAATCTGGAAGAGTACCGAAGATACCTGATAGGTATGGATTCATCATAGATGATGATGATGAGGTACGCATTATAGATGATGATGATCCATTGACTTACGAAGAGGCTATGAGTAGTGAAGACTCAAAGAAATGGCTAGAAGCCATGAAATCCGAGATGGACTCCATGTATGAAAACCAAGTATGGACTTTGGTTTCACCATCTGAGGGCATTAAGCCTATTGGGTGTAAATGGGTCTTTAAGAGAAAGACTGGAGCAGATGGCAAGGTAGAGACCTATAAGGCCCGACTGGTTGCAAAAGGTTTCAAACAAAGACAAGGAGTTGACTATAATGAAACCTTCTCACCAGTAGCTATGCTCAAGTCCATTCGGATTTTGCTTGCAATTGCAGCTTATTATGACTACGAAATCTGGCAAATGGACGTGAAAACGGCCTTCCTCAATGGAGAGCTTGAGGAGAATGTATATATGATACAACCAGAGGGTTTTGTTTCAACGGTTGGAACAAACCAAGTCTGTAAGCTAGAACGATCCATTTATGGATTGAAGCAAGCTTCTCGAAGGTGGAACATCCGTTTTGATGAGATAATCAAAAGGTTTGATTTTATCAAAAACGAGGATGAACCATGTGTGTACAAGAAGGTTAGTGGGAGTGCTATTTCATTCTTTGTATATATGTTGATGATATATTACTGATAGGGAATGATGTTCCTATGCTACAGTAGATCAAAATTTGGTTATCTAAACACTTCTCCATAAAGGACTTGGGTGAGGCATCCTATATTTTGGGGATAAAGATCTATAGAGATAGATCTAAAAGGATGCTGGGCTTGACCCAAGGAAAGTACATTGTCTCGATACTAAAGAAGTTTAGCATGGAAGATTCCAAGAGAGGTCTCATGTCGATGAGCCATGGAATACATCTCTCCAAGAAACAGGCCCCAAAGACACCTGAGGAGAGAGACCGGATGAGTAAGATTCCTTATGCTTCCGCAATAGGATCTATCATGTACGGTATGATATGTACTAGACCAGATGTCGTTCATGAACTTGGTGTAACAAGCAGATATCAGTCGAATCCAAGAGAAGAGCACTGGAAGGCTGTGAAAAACATCCTAAAGTACTTGAGAAGAACTAAGGATGTATTTCTTGTCTACAGTGGGTCTGAATTGAAACTAGAGGGCTATACAGACTCAAGTTTTTAAACAGACCAAGATGACTATAAATCCGTTTCAGGGTATGTGTTTACCTTAAACGGTGGCGCAGTGAGTTGGAAGAGTTCCAAGCAGCAAACAGTTACTGATTCAGTGACGGAGGCTGAATACATAGCTGCAAGCGAAGCTGCAAAGGAAGCTGTTTGGATGAAGAAGTTCATAACTGAACTTGGAGTGGTTCCTAGCATTAGAGGAGCCATACCTTTATTTTGTGACAACATTGGAGCTGTTGCACAGGCTAAGGAACCCAGGTCTCATCAGAAATCCAAACACGTGTTGCGGCGGTTTCATTTGATTAGAGAGATCATGGAAAGAGGAGATGTCACCCTGGAGCGTGTGGACTCTCAAGACAACATTGCAGATCCATTTACTAAAGCTTTAATTCAACAACAGTTTGATCGTCACTTAGAGAAGATGGATATTAGATACCATGGCGATTGGCTTTAGTACAAGTGGGAGATTGAAAGTAGTATGCACACAAGCCAATCATATTTGATATGATGTAGCATATACTTTGTAATCTTATTCATTTATTAATAAAAGAATTGATTTTCTTAAAAAGGCATTTTACATTATCTACATAGTGCTGTTATATTAAATGTGATAAACCCATAGTTTTGAACAATGCTTTTAGAATCATGATGATGATCATGCTAATGAGATCTAAATTCTGGATAGCTCACAAACTAAAATCGTTCCTAATCGTTGGATTACTAAAAGGGGATTAGTGAATCCGGATAGATTAGTACATACGTTGCTTGCTCTTGGGAAGAGGATGATTGATCTCATAATCATTTGTGTAGAGACACTAAAGCAAGTATGTAGGTGCTTATTGGAGAATAAGTTCACTGAACGTGACTCGCTAAGGAATACCTAATGGAGTTTTACTCGCCTGTCAATAGGAATTCCTATAGTGATAGTAGTACAAGTGATCCTTGGACTTGAGATCATCATAGTATCTTGTGTATGATGAGTTATACTTTGACATGTCCCTTAAGACCTTTAGGGTATATCAAAGGGTATGATTGGGTATAATAAGTTGTACATGGAGATAGGTGAATGATCAACAAAGAATCTACCACGTCTAGTAAAAGATGTGAATGTCCTATGTGATTCGATAAATGATAACTCAGTAGTCATTGGCCAAGGCAAAATGAAATTAAAAAGGAGTTTCTAATTTGCATTATTTAGAGTTGTGCATTTGGAAATCGAAATACATATAATTAAATAAAATAAGACTTGACAGTAAATCCATGTCTTATATTTAATTGGGACATTGTATGGTAGAAGGATTAAATTGTACGGTAACTGTGCACTGAAAGGTTTTTTTGTGATTAATGTTGAAATCTATATTATCTGGAAAGTCGTTGATCGCTAAGGGGGCTTACCCTTATTATAGTATAAATATTATTTATTTAAATGAATTAAAAAGTTTAATTTATTTATTTAAATAAGATTAGAATTGTTCTAATTGATTTATTCACAACCGGTTTAATATGGAGAACCTAAAGGGTCACACCGCAAAAGGAAAATATTTATTTAAGAAGTAAATGACATAATTGTAATAATAAGTTAAGTGTATTTAATTTAATCTATGGAGATAGAATAAATTAAATAGCTTAATATTTATTATTTAATATTTTGCATATATTAAATATAAATTAATAAGAGGAGTCTTATTATTATTATTATTACTATTACTATTATTTAATTCCTAATAGTGATTGGGAATTAATTAATAGAAGTACTCTCCCATGAATTCCTAATTGGATTAGGAGCATAATTAATTAAAGGAGTTTAATTATAATAGAAACCCTAATCCTAAATAGTTTAGGGAAGGGTTATTCCTACATCTATAAATAAGAGGAGTCTTATCATAGGTTAGGGTTACACACTCTTGCATTAGTTTGTGGAGAGTACTTACAATTTCTATAGAGATAGAAACTAGGGTTTTGTCAAATACCCAACTTCTTGAATACTTGTTCTTCCTTGGTGGATCACCTCTAGAGGCCAAACACTTGGATGGCTAACGTTAATCAAAGGAAAGAATCACACCGTAGCATTCGAGGAGAACACGAAGGACTAGGAGTTGAACTTGTACTCGAGGAAGCTTTGTTCTACGAGGGTATAATTCTTATTCTCTTTCTCTTTCGTTTATATCGTTAATTGAGCACATTGATCGATCATGGTGATGGTTTGTATAAAATTTTAAAATCCGTTTTATCGCGCTTCCGCCTTATTTATGTAATTTGATTGCATGCTCGCGTTATATACAAACCTAACATATATAACAGTCCATATCAATACAAGCATTAACAATTATTACCTCAAACTTTTCTCAATCTCAAGTTTCGTAACATTTAACTAAAACACTTATGATCAAGGTTGAATAAATATCATTGATCATTTACAAAATCTCCTATGTGAACGCAAGGTTCGGATTCTGACTTTAGTCAATCCCCGAATATACGCAAAGGTACCCAACAACTATACATTCGTTATAAAAATATCCTTTATACATCATCGTCATCCTTGTAGTTTACTATAACAAGTAACTAACATAATCACATCATAAATA
Source organism: Aralia elata (assembly GCA_034770075.1). NCBI lineage: Eukaryota > Viridiplantae > Streptophyta > Magnoliopsida > Apiales > Araliaceae > Aralia > Aralia elata. The sequence goes on from JAVJAP010000056.1 coordinate 22,900, forward strand.
CTATAATGGATAACCTTTATTTCTAACTCAAGGTTTACATAGTCAAATTCACGTACATCATATACCGTCATCACAGCTAAAAAATCATAATCAGGGAACATTTAACAACCTTCCTGTTTTCATGCGCCTCTAATCCTTATCATCACGATATCAAGATAATTGTATTACATCGTAAATCTGCAAAAGTTTTATTTTGCAAGAATGAGCACGACGGCTCAACAATAACTAACAGTTTTCACATTTCATGCTTCACGTAACACATAAGTTTGTATTTTATCCATGTATTATGATTCTCATACTATGCATCTTACTCATGCATTATAAATCTTATGCAATTCATCAATATATATGCATCATGCATCTCATAGCATACCCCATGCATCTCACATTGCATGTTTACAATAATTCAAGTTCCACATAGAACAATATAGTCACATAATTGCACATTGTGCACACTTTAATCATGCTCGCAAATAATTCACACAACATAGAGGATTTAGCAATCAATTCATGTACATCAATACCTTTAAACAAGTCAACAAGTTACTGAAAGAACTTACCTTAAGCATTCCTTGCCAAATTATGATGGCTCATCCTTCAAATATCCTACACAATTTATTTAACAATAAAATACCAATTAGCCACTAAGAAGGCTTCATATAATGGTTTACAATATAACAACTCTTATCTCATATTTTTCGCGCATTATAAATTAATAAACGCGATTAACTCTAAAACATTTCTCGGCGTCGCGTCATTTGAAAACGTTACGACCCTTATCATCATCAATCCTTATTGGTTACATTAACCCCATTCCATATCTTATAATGTTCGGTTCATTTGAATCGAAACATTATTTAAGTTCATTAACACTTTACACGACGTTTCGACGTTTATACGTCACACGCCTAATTTGCCTCTTTTCGACATATTTAGCATGCTCATACATTGGGTTATAACACACTATCATGTTTCACTCTTATTAGAAACAAAATATTAAACAAGGTTATACACAGTTGTTACGACGTTACGACGCTTGCACGCCCATACACCAAACTTGTCTACTCGAACGCCCAAACGACACACGTTTGCGCACGCTTAGCACGCCCATTCGAATTTTCTAATACTTAATGATTAATGTTAAGTATCATTATAATTCATAATAATCATGTTTTAGAACTTAGAACATCATTTAACATTGTCGGGAGCATTACGCGTGCTTACGCTCATGTCCGACACTCTCCGATTACCTCCAATTACACATCAGTCCTATAAATGGCCAATTTAGGCCATGCTATAGACCTCCAATTAAAAACCCTAAAGAACAAAAGTTGTAAGTCTACTCTTCCTCTTTCCGAATCATTTTGAATCAACTCAATCCAAGTTCGTATGAGCAAGTTATGTCCATTTTACTAAAGGACGTCGGAGTTGTTTTGCACAGTCTCTTGACCAGCGCCTTAAGTGCTCAAAATGGCCTTTGAGCAGCGCCTAGGCGCTCTCTCACAGCAAATTAGCTCGTGGCCAGTGCCTAGCCAAGCGCCTAGGCGCTCGGTCTGAGTCTCCCAACCCGTTTTGCTTCCCGGAATGCTCTGTTTTTGGTGTTCTAGACCTATCTTGCTTCCAACCACCATAACTCTCTCAATACACGTTCAAATTGGTCCGTTCCGTACTCTATGGACTCGTAAGACATAGGACTACAACCTATCAAAAATTCAGAGCTATCCATTAATATTAACATGGCCAAATCTTAGGCCAAAGTATCAACTCATGCTATATTTTTGTGTTCTTGGTGTTCTTCACAAAAATCATCACCAAAACTTTGTTTTAATCCCTTTTTACTCCATTCCAACTGGGTTAAACTCTTAACCCATGGGAGTACAACAAACGAATTAAACAAACACAAAATCATAGCTACAAGGTCCTCTAAATCATCCAACTGTTCAAGTTCATGTCCAAAGTTCATTGTTTCTTCATGTTCTTCATCCTCCTTCAGCATAGGTACAGAGTTATAGCGTTTTTGTTCCACTTTGATGTTATTAATGGCTTATATAACCTCTTAATAACATTTAAAAACATCCAACACAAACAAAAACAACAAGAATCGAAACAAATCCGACCCACAAGCTTAGGAGCTCAAAACTAAAAAAACTTAAAAAACTTAACAAGAAAATCGAATGGAATGGATTTTGGTTGGTGTTTTACCTCTGTAAATTCTTCTTAGAGGTTAAGAAGATTGCTAGGCTTGCTTGGCTTGAGTTTCTTCTTGCTTGGATTCTCTTCTTCTTCCACCCGAGTCTTCTTTTTCTTCCTCCTTTCTTTTTCCGGCGACTCTTCTTCTTTTTCGGCGACTTTTTCGGTGACCTTCTCCTTCTTTCTTCTTCCTCTTTGCTACAAATTTTCTCTTTCTCTCTTTCTCTCTCTATCTGCTGATGAGATGGTTTGATGTTATGCAAGAGAGAAATGGAATGGTTTGAATGGAATGGGAGAGTGGAGGAGTAATTTTGGGAGAATGAAGGGAGTGGGTTGGGTGCTCCATGAAGCTTGCTGGCTAACCTCTCCCTCCTTGCATTTGATTGGTCTAAAATTGGGGGTTGGTTCTCTCTTGGAGTAACAAGCCAAAATAAATACCCAAATACACAAAAATAAATTCAAAAACTCCCACTTTTGTACCAAAACTGGTAAATAACTTTATCCAAAATTAAAATAGGTATTACCATAAATATTGGGATGGGTAAAAATAATTATTATGGAATTTGTCCAAATATTCGGAACACCCATATTATACATTTCGGATACGGATAAAATCACGTATCAGCTCAAATAAAATTTTCGACGCTTCGAAAAATTATTCGTGAGCATACACGTATTTATAAAAATTATTAAAATCGAAAAAGACACAAAAATATTATGGCGTGAATAGTGCATCGGGAAACGTGCCCCGTGAATAGTGATTTTGCGATCTTTCGCAAAATCAATTATTCACTCCTACGGTTCAACAACGCATAAAACTTCATACATTGACATCATCCAGCTTATAAAATAACCTTAAAACACGTCACCTAAAAATAATTTTTAATCCATTCAATAATATTAATAAACCAAAATCACAAGGATATTCACGATTGGCAAACGCTACTCTTCCTGATTAACTCCCCATAATAATATATATCAACGTGCATATATCTCACCCATATTTTGGGTTAGCTCACTTACCACAAATGACTCGTTCAATAAGAGTATCCTTCAACTATTTATTTAATCCAATAAATAGTACTCTATCGATAATGCTCGAAACCACCAAATTAGCTTATACGAAAACTTTCATACATACTAATCATCGTCTACACATAATCTAGGTTATAATATAACTTTTAAACTCTTAACACATAATATTATTAATAAAAGTCTATTTTATTCAATAATATCCATAAGCTCGAATTACCAAGCTACCCACGACTCGCGATCGTTACAATAATTAACTATTAACTCATTCATTCTGAATCTACGTATATATTTCATATTTATATATACACATATTAAGCTTACCAAAAAATCACATAAATATATATATAACATATATATATTCAAACTAGACATGTCTCATAATAAGAATTATTCTATATTAAATTCTTATTATAATTATTCTTGAAAATTCGGGTTGGCACATGAGGAGTGTGATAAAATACAGAAAAGGGTGCTTGAGGGTGAGGAGCTAAAATTTAAAATCAATACCGAAGGGTTGCTGAGATTTGAAGGTAGAATCTGGGTTCCCTCAGTGCAAGAGATCAGAGAAGAGATTTTGAATGAAGCTCATAGTTCAAGATTTTCGGTTCACCTGGGAAGTACAAAAATGTACCAGGATCTTCGACAACATTTCTTGTGGCTAAATATGAAGAGAGAAGTTGCTGAGTGTGTTGCGAAGTGTTTAACTTGTCAGAAAGTCAAAGCAGAGCATCAAATGCCAAGTGGTTTGTTACAGCCCTTGGAAATACCAGAATGGAAGTGGGAACATATCGCGATGGACTTCGTGGTAGGACTTCCAACTACTCAGAAGGGTTATGACGCAATATGGGTTATCGTAGACCGACTGACGAAATCAACACATTTCTTGCCGATCAAAATCAGATTCACCCTAGATCAGTTGGCGAAATTATATGTCAAGGAGATTATCTCAAGGCACGGAGTTCCAGTATCAATTGTGTCGGACAGAGATCCACAGTTGGGGACACAGTTGAGAATGAGTACAGCATACCATCCTCAAACCGATGGCCAGAGCGAAAGAACAATTCAAACGTTGGAAGATATGTTGCGAGCTTGTGTAATGGACTTCAAAGGGAACTGGGATGACCATTTACCACTAGTAGAGTTTGCTTACAATAACAGCTATCATGCAAGTATTGGCATGCCGCCATACGGAGCGTTATACGAAAGGAAGTGTAGAACTCCATTATGTTGGGATGAGGTCGGTGAGCGTCGCCTTCTGGGTCCCGAGTTGGTGCAGCAGACGGCAGAAATCGTCAGAATAATAAGAGCCAGATTGTTAGCTGCTCAAGACAGGCAGAAGAAGTATGCCGATAAGCACCGGCAAAATAGAGAATTCGACGTCGGCAGTTTTGTGTTTCTCAAAGTATCTCCTTGGAAGGGGAAGATTAGATTTGGTAAAAAGGGTAAAAAACTATTCCGCGATTTATTAGGACCATTTGAGGTGTTGAAAAGAGTAGGTGAGGTGGCCTATGAGGTAGCTTTACCTCCCGAGTTAGACCACATTCACAATGTTTTTCATATATCGGTGCTACGACCATATAAGCCCGATTATAAACATGTTATAGAATATAAACCGATACAATTTGAGAAAGATTTATCCTATGAAGAGGTTCTTGTACAAATAGTTGACAGGAAAGAGCAGGTTCTTAGAAATAAAGGTATACTTTCTGTTAAGGTAATCTGGAGGAACCACAACGCTGAAGAAGCTACGTGGGAACTCGAAGAGAAAATGATGCAAAACTATCCTCAATTATTTGTTTAATCCTTGTGTCGCGATTTTGGGACAGAATCCTTGTAAGGAGGGGAGAATGTAACGGACGAATTAATTGCTTTGTGATTCTTGGGGACAAAATCCTTTTAAGGAGGGAAGGATGTAACGAATGAATTTTTGTGAATAAATAAAATATTTATTGAGTTAGATAAATATTTTGTTAATTTATTTATTGAGTAAAATAAATAATTGATAAAGTTATTGTAGAGTAATTCATTTTAAGTGTAATTATGTTATTTGAATGTGATTTGATGTGTTTATTTTAATTTAATTTAATAATTAAATTAGATGATAAAATGACGATTTGAATAAATGATTTATTTGAATAAAATAATTTATTTGGTAATAGTGTTATTGGTCAAATAAAAGTTATAATTAAATTAGTATGGTTTAATTGAATTTATTTACTAATGGGTCTTATTAAATTGAAAGTGTGACAATGAAAACTATATGGTATAATAGCTTATTAGAATAAATGGAAAAAAGAAACAAGGGTTTGTGGTTTTTATTTTAGCTAAACCAAACAAGGCCTTGTGACCCTTGGTTGGTAAAAAATGGTTTATTTTGTTTTGGTTCAACCAAACAAGGCTTTGTGGCTTTTGAAGTTCTATTTTTTTTATTTGGGTTTGCCAAACATGGTCTAACATTTTATTTTTGCAACTGACTAATTAAAATCAAGTTACGTTAAAAAAAATTATCAGTTGTTTTCTAAGCCTAAGGAAGAAGGAACAGAGCTTTTGAGAGAGAGAAAAAAAATTAAGAGGATTAGTTCTCTGTGATTTAGAGAGAGAAGAATTGAGAGAATCAAGAGGAAGGAGAGGAAGCTAAGGAATCATATTTGTTTAGCTTAAAGGTATAATTCTTTTTTTAAAATTTGTTAGAAGTTCTTCACTGTATGTATTTTTTTTACTTATCTGTATGTGAATTCATTTGCTCAATGCATGAATTACTTGGTTGTAGTTGATAATATGCATGTATTAGTGATTATATAATGTTTACAAACCAATTTGAAGGAATTAATCCATGAAAGCATGTTTTAAAAAATAGAGTTTTGGTTTTACAGAGTTTCACTTTCATATATAGATTATATGTATGAAAATTGATGTTCAATTTGTTTATTAATCGGTAAATTGACTCTTGATTATGATAACATGATGAATAACGAAAAGAATGCAAGTGGTATAGATGAAAATGGTTTAGAGATGAATTCACAGTGTTCGATTTCATTAAGTGGACTAAAACATGAATATTTTGTATAAATAGTGAATTTTTGGTTTTTAGTTGATTGATTATGTGTATTACAATGATTAGAATTGTTAAAACATATTGGGTATTTGTTTTACAACATGGTTGATGTCTGGGTGTGTTTAGTTCGTGAGTCGGATGGTAGAATTTGGTAAATTTGGTCTGGAATTTCATTGGTTCGCGAACTGTAGGAGCTGACAGTCGAGTCCACTGCCCCGGTGGTGGAAATGTACTGGAATTAGCGCCCCGGCGGTGTCCTCGCCCCGGCAGTAAGAATGAACTAAATTCATCGCCCCGGTGGTAGCCTCGCCCCGGCGATGGTTTGTGAAGGAATCCACCACCTTGGCGGTGGAACAGGAAATGAAAATTTTCCTTTTCTTTTTTTAGATTTTGCTATATAGCCAAGTGCATGTTTAAAACTTAGACTAAGGTATCAAATGATTAATGAGATACTACGATGGATGATAAGCGAATATCTATTGAATATCAAATGACAATTGATATATTAAAAATGAAAATGGATAAGAACAAATTCTAAAGTGCTTATAATACTGTAACTAATTATTGTTACCGCTTTATAAACGAAATGTATAGGTTGATTAAGGAACGTGAATATTAACCTGTAATCTACGCACGAGGCAAGTTTTCTATCCTTAATCTCTTTATTTCGTTGAGAACAAGTTTCCTAAACTTAGCTTTTACTCGAGCAAGTTTCTTACTTTACTTTCATTGAGCAAGTTTATTAACCTTAGCTTATTATTGTTCAAGCAAGATTGTTATAATGTCAAATGCTTATGATTTATTCTAGTTATTTGTTAATCGATCATGAATCGTTATTCAAACTTTGAATATAAACTCATTGTACAATTTTATTGTTGAATCAAATGCTTAAGTGACTAGCAAACCCTTATTGATTCAACTAGTCCATAGTTGATGAGCGTTTTAAAGACTTAGAATATCTTGAAGTTATTCTAAACCAAGATTTTTTGGTACGGATTTTGTCATTAAACTGAGATGAACAACCCTATCATAGGGGATTAATTACGCAACAGCGTTAAAATGTTTGTGCACAATACATTGTACAAAGGGATGATCCCCCGGAGTACGAGATGGACAGTACATAGTCTATAAGACTGTTAAAGGTTACAGTAGAGATACTTGTTAATTTAGGACATAGTTCGAGGTCTTATGACCCTTAGATTTACTTTTGATCTTGAAATCTAAATTCAATTCTTAAACCGAGTTTTCTATTGAGCTTTCAGTCCTTTGATTGTTATAGATTGTTTTTAGAAAGGCTATTATACCTCAGTTAAAATCTACTTCATTGATTATTTAATTGTTGTTGTTATTATACTTGTGGGCAATTGTTTGCTCACCCTTGCATAAAATATTGCAGCTAAGACTGAAAAGTCGGATTAGCCATCCACTAGTAAAGGCAAGGGCAAGATGCAGAAGTAGCTAGCGTGTTGTTATTTGTTATGAAGTTTTTGTAATAAGACTTATTTAATATTATGTTTTAATTCTGCAACGATGTAATAAAGGTTAGATGGCTTGGGATTTATTTACTTAAGAGATTTATGTTGTAACCCCTTTTGTGGGAAGATGATTGATTGAGTTTAATTTTATTACCCTTTATTATGGGTAGTAAGTCATGAATGTATGGAATAGTGAACACCAAATCTGTGAGATTGAAGTACTCAGATTTGGGGGTGTCACAGATTTAGCAAGCAACTCATGTACATCCATACATTTAAACAAGTTAACAAGTTACTGAAAGAACTTGCCTTAAGCGTTCCTTGCCACATTATGATGACTCATCCTTCAAATATCCTAAACAATTTATTTAACAATAAAACACCAATTAGCCACTAAAAAGGCTTCATATATTGGTTCACATTATAATAATTCTTATTCCATATTGTTCGCGCATTATAAATAATAAACGCGATAAATACTAAAAACATCTCTTGACGTCGCGTCGTTTGAAAATGTTACGACCCTCATCATCATCTATCCTTATTGGTTTATAAAAATATCACTCTATATCTTATAATGTTCGTTTCATTTGAATCAAAACACTATTTAAGTTCATTAACTCTATACACGGCGTTTCGACGTTTATACGTCACACGCCTAATCCACCTCATTTGCATATGCCTAGCATGGTCATACATTGGGTTACATCACTTCATAATGTTTCATTTTTATTAGAAACATAATATTTGTAATAACCCAAGATTTTCGATATGTTAAAATAAGAAATTTTACATATGAATTTTTTTTTAAATAATAAAATTATTTTTATTATATATTAAAGCAAGTATGGGAATGTATGCAAAGAATGTGAATAGGTAATATGTACATATATATAATTACTTCATATATGGTTTCAAGTAAATTTCTTATTAAACAAATAGATGATAAGAATAAATTATATCCTGTTAATAAGTTAATTTTTATATTAAGATATATGATTATTTATAAAAATATAATTATTATATTATTTAAAGGATAAATGTATATTTTAATAAATGATTATTAAAATTATTATTACTATGATTATTTCTTTATGATATGAATTTGTAAGATTAGTCAATTTATTTTAAATTGACCAAGTATGGTAAATGTAGCAAAGTGTCACTACGGATCAAAACCTAATTTGATCTATGATTATGAATTTTAATGATTAATACACTTATTGTTATAATTGTATTTAAAATGAATATATGTATATTATGAATAATAAGAATTTATTTTCTTAAGGAAATTTGAATACTAAATATAAGTATTGATTATATTTGAATGCATGTATTTACAACATGTGGTTCAATGTGTATGATAATTATTTATCAATGATGATAAATATGTTATGACTTATGTGAATAATGCATGTGACTAATTGTTACTTAAAGCATGTCCCACTAATAGTATTTAAATTAGTGGACTAACCTAAAAATATTAATATTAAACAATTAATAAGATAGTTAGTTAATTAAATATTCAATTAAAAGGAATATAGTAAGTGAATAAATTTGGTACATTAATTAATATGGGTATTAATTAATGAGGATTATGTGTTATATGTATAACTTATTTTAATAGTCCAATGAGTAAGGAAACTAATGGACTAGCCTAATTAATTTAGTAACCAAGCTCACTCATTTAATTAAACATGGACTTGGATAATTAATGTGTGGACTAATTAAATTAGTCCAACACTTATTAAATTAGTAACCAAGCATGGAATAAAAATATTGAAAAACTAGTGGCCTAAACTAGTTAAAATGAGCCCAAAAGGAGTTTCATTAAAGTCCAATTGTTAGCCCAATTAGAAAATATTTCTAACCACTTAATTAATATAATGAAGCAATAAAAATAAAATAAATTTGGAGAGAAAATGGGCCACATGTGCCGGCAACACTAGGAAGGAAAATGAGAGGGAATGAATGTAATGATGATTACTTGTTTTAGTTGCTAACTTACTCCCACACTCAAGGTATGTGTCACCCATCTAATGAAGCCACTCATTTAAGCCAAGTATTCAAGCAACCTTAGTCATGATTAAGAGAGAGGATAAGGAGATATGTATTGGTAAATAATGTACTTTCATATAATATGTATACATTTTTTCCAACAAAAATCTATTATTATTTTCTCTTTCCTCTCACTTCTTATTTTGCTAAAAGAAGAAATCTAAAGAGAGAGAAAGGGGAGAGGGGCGGCAGCCATGGAGGAGAAAAAGGGAGGGAGTTTTTTAGTGTACTTAAATCTCATAAACAAACCTTAGGAAGAAGGAGAAAGAAATTCAAGCAAAGGTATAAATTTTTCTAACCTTATTCTAGTTTATTTTCATTTGTTTTGGTGTGATTTTTTGTGAGATGAAGTTTATGATCTTGAGATCTAAAACCTTAGATCTATATGTTAATAAGTGTTTTATGTTTAGATCTAACCCTTTTGAATGCAAAAATTTAGATCAAAAGAAAGAAAAGCAAAACTATTTTCTAAAGGGCTAGAAAACCCTAACTTTTCATCACTTTGTAAGTTTATAACTTGAGATCTGTAAACTCTTTTTACGATCCATCAAAAAGTGGTACTAGATATATAAGTTAATTACAAAATTCATGTAGTAGAACTCAAAAATAGTTGGTACAAAATTCGTATGGACTGTTTTGGTATAAACAGTCCACTTTTTCTCAAAAAATTGGAATGAGACTGCTGACTGTTGGGATCCAGAGACAATTTCGTCAACTTTTTTTGCTCTATAAATTTTAGAAAAATTTAGTGATAATATGGGAAGTTATATGAGTCATGTAAACATTTGAAGATTTTTGACCATGTATAATGAAAGTTATGGATTTTATCGTGAAAGACTATTTTTAAAAGTATTCTTGAATAACTCTTTGTGGTTAACCCCAAATATTATGAAATTATTACTGAGAGTATATGTATATAGCAGGAACATATCCTGAAAATTTCAGAATTTTTGGATGTAATTTCGATTTATGAAAAATGTAGCAAGATTTGGCTATTTTGGACTATTTAAATATAGTAAATGAATTTTAAAAATTCAGGAAAAAATATATTTTTATAAGGGGACTATATATAGTCTATTTTCAGAAAAGAAATGATTTTGAAGTTGTTTTGCTATTTTTCGTGTAAATGATGAAGTTATGTATAAATGGTTTTAATTAATTATGTGAAGTTGAAAATTTGGAAAATGAGATTTTATGACTTGAGAACCTTAAATATGATTCATACAGATTTTTAATATAGGTTTTGGTCATTGGTAAGGTGGTATAATGTTTATGGCATTTTAGATCGATTAAATAAATTATTTAATAAAATAGAAAATAGTTTGAATCCAGTTAGCTGAATTAGTGAATCCAGTTTGCTGAATAGTGTAATTCAATTTGCTGAATTGAATAAAGTAAATCTAGTTTGCTGTATTGTAGAATAGTTCGAATCCAAGTTACTGGATTGGAAAATAGTTTGCTGAATTAGTGAATCTAGTTTGTTGTATTGAAAGTTAGTGAATCCAGGTTGCTGGATTATAAGATAGTTTGAATCCAGGTTGCTGGATTGCAAAAATAGTTGGCTGAATTGAATAATTTGAATCCAGGTTACTGGATTGTAATCCAGGTTGGAATCCAGTTTGCTAGATTGGAATTCAGTTTACTGGATTGCCATCTAGTTTGCTGGATTTGGAATCCAGTTTGCTGGATTGAGTATTTAACCTATAGAATCATAAAGAAAGACTTATATAATGAAAAGACTTAGTGTTAATTCATAAAGTAGTGGTACAGTCGTACTCTTTAATAGTCGATGTATAGTATCTGGGCTAAACAATTCATTCAGGGAGCGGAGGTATATACGAACTGGCAACCAATCTAACTCACTGTGAAAACAGTGTAGACGAGACGAAAACTAGTTTGTTGGTTGTTTGTGGGAAACCACTCAGCATACTATATTGAACACTGTTAAAGACTCGATGTGTACTAACTTTAGAATTGAATGCGTATGGTATTAAGGTGTTATCTAATATTTGATTATGTGGTTGAATGTTAGATAATTTACTTGTAAAGAAGTGATATTTTAAGATATAATATGATTCGCTAATTGAGAGATCGATCTTATAAATAATAGGTCTTTCAAAAGAAGTTAAATTAAATTGCGTAGCAGTAGCCAACGACCAAGGCAAGTTTCTAACTTACACAACTTCTTTTATTGTGCAAGTATCTAAACCTTATGCACTACTTTTATTTTGTGCAAACAGGTATATGTTATGCTAGTTCCTAACTCAACATAAGTTATCAATTTCAAAGCATGCTCGTGAATAATTATTGTTAATTATTCTTATCCATAATGATCTTTGTTATTCGTTTATGAAATTATCGTAACCCTTTGCATTTACTTTATGCAATGGATCCATATGTTATGCAAGTATTCTTAAACTTTATTCAAACTATCTATTGATTTCAAATATCTCTATATTCATGTGATGCATTTATAATCAAAATTATTCTGTTCTTTATGCAAGTGTCCTCACTTGTACAAATCGTTATGATTATTATAAATTCGAAATTCCTTCGATTCGTTTATTGTTAAAAGTATCTCATTATTGAATTGCTATGACTCATATTGAAAATTTGTATTCTAAGTTTGGTTATACAAGTGTCCCCACTTGTATGAACTATTGTACATTATCAATTACCCTTGAATTCGAAATTCATTGACAAGTTCTGATACATACTATTAAATTTCGGTATGTATACCTAGTCTAAAGATTTTCTAAGCTATTTGACCAGCTAGACCTAATTCGAAAATCATTGTTGAACAGTAATTAGAGTTCTTTATTTATGAACTATCTATTAGCCATGTCTTAGCTAATTGTTTTCGGCTAGACTAATATTAAATTGATATCGCATGAAACGTTCTATTATTGAAACTAATTCGTTATTAAAGATATATGCCATTTGATTCGGCTAGATCAAATTGTTATAATATGTTGAACTCAAAATATTTCTTTGAAAGCAATCCAAACCATATTGATGTGGTACGGACTCATGATATAAGACTGAGATGAACAACCCTGAAAAATAAATCAGGGGGAACTTTATTGTCGGTAACCCGACCGCGCGCTATGTTTGAGAATTATGCATAATCTCGGGTACAATGAGGTTGTTCCCCTTACGTACTTGCAGAAAAGTAAAGTTTAGTTTTTATAGCTAACTTTTACTCTTGAGGTAGTCAGTAATAAAATAACTGATGATTCCTCTATCAGTTCTTGATCCATTTGTGATCACTCAGCATGAAATCTGGGAATAACCCTATGTATTGAATATTATCGCATAATTGCTAATCCTTCATAATCAATTGAATATTATTGAATCTTCGAAAGAATATTAACTCTTTCATTCTTGATAACTCAGCATGAAATTCAAGAAAATTCTTGTTACTTGAAATGACTTATTGTTCAGTCATTTCAAAGAAATCTTAAAATGATTTGATATGTTGTTAAGAATAGTTTCAAATGACTTCATCACTATTGATTCGTAGTAGAAGTAGTCCTCAAAGAAAACATTTACTTCTTTCAGCACATTATTATTAATTATTATTACTTGCTGAGCAATTGAATGCTCATTCTTGCTTTGACTTAAATGTTTTCAGCTAAGTGTGATCGACCAGAAGGCTCTGGCAAAGACAAGGGCAAAGGAAAGCTCAAGGATTAGGTTTCAAGATGTTATCTGTAATGATTAGTCTTTTGTATTGTGATCATATATATTATGTAACATGTAAAGAATGTAATTAAAGGTTGCCATACCTGGGGAATATACAACTCTGATATAAATATTAAGTTTGTAATTTATTAAACAGCTCAAAGAAATGGTATCGTGATGCACCAAGTACGGGTTTCAAGTACCCGGATTTGGGGGCGCCACAATATTAAACAAGGTTATACACACTTGTTACGACGTTTGAACGTCCATATGCCAAACCTGCCTATTTGAACGCCCAAGTGACACGCGTTTGCGCACGCTTAGCACGCCCATTAGAAATTGTCTCATACTCAATGGTTAATGTTAATCATCATTATAAATCATAATAATCATGTTTTAAAACTTAGAACATCATTTTACATTGTCGGGAGCATTACGCGTGCTTACGCGCATGTCCGACACCCTCCGATTGCCTCCAATTACACATCAGTCCTACAAATGGTCAATTTGGGAATTGATCCCGACCTCAATTGTTAAAACTTATTAAATGAAAGTTGTAGGTCTACTCTTCCTCGTTTCGAATCATCTTGAATCATCCAATTTCGAGTTCGTATGAAAACATTATGCCTATTTTACTAAAGGACGTCAAAACTGTCTAGCCAACTGCAGCCCCAGCGTGGCCGGTGCTCAAATGGCCTTACCATGAGCGCGGTCGGTGCTTAACCTGCTGTATCCCAGGTGAGCATCTTCACCAGCTTCGCGACTTCGACCTCCTTTCATTTCGATCTACATATCTCCTTCCATACACGTTCAAATTGGTCCATTTCGGACTCTATGGACTCCTAATTCATGGAGCTACAACATATCAAAAATGCAGAGCTACCCATTAACATTAACATAACCAAATCTTAGGCCAAAGTACTAAGTTCATACTCTGTTTTGAGTGTTCTTGGTGTTCTTCACCAAAATCATCACTAAATCTTTGTTTTAACTCCTTTTTACTCTATTCCAACTAGATTAACTTCGTAACCCATGGAAGTATAACATCATACCAACAAAAAAATTAACCAAACACAAAATCAAAGCTACATGTCCTCTAAAATTCGTCTGAATGTTCATATTGTCCAAAAATGTCCAAAATCTCCATGTTCTTCATCCTTTAAGCATAGGTATGGATTTCTTTCACTTGGTTCCACTTTCAGAAGTTATTAATGGTTTCTATAACCTCTCATCAACATATAAAACCGTTCACAACTAACTAACAAATCATAACAACAACAAAAATTTGACTTACATAGAAAGCTTCGGAAGGAAGAATAAAAATGAAGTTTGAAGGTTTTGTGAACTTACTCTATGATTTCTTCCTTCTTGGATGTTCAGAAGATTAACTAGGGCTTGCTTGGAGGTTCTTCTTCCTCCTTGGGCTCACCCGTACACTCCTCTTCTTTTTCTTCTTCTCTTCTTTTTGTTCTTCTTCTCTCCCGAACCCTTCTTCTTTTCTTTTCTTCCTCCTATTGCAACTCTTTTCTCTCTCTCCATATTATCTCTCTCTGTATATATCTTGCTATGTTGAACAAGGAAAGGAATGGAAAAATGAAAATGGGATGGTATGGGAGAGATAGGCTTCGGGAGGAATGAGGGAGTTGAGGACTCAAGGCATTGTGCTCAACAATGAGCAACATCTTGTTGGCTACTCTCTCATCTCTCTCTTTTGATTGGCCAAGGCTTTTGGTTGGTCCCCTAAATGGTGTGACACCCCCAAATCCGGGCACTTCGTTTCCTCAGGATTTGGTGTTCACTATCTATATACATCACATCACATCTAACTACCCATTCAATCATAATGGAAATACTATTAATTAAAATAGGAATCTCCCATTAAAGGGTTACAACATCATTCATAAATAAATCCAGGTCATCTAACCTTAACATAACATCAATGCGGAAAACATACTTAAGTCTATTACATAAACATCATTTAAACAAATATAACAAGTCTTCATCACTTGTTTGCTTTTCCTTTGCCCTTACTAGTGGATAACTCATTAGTTCTTTTAACCTTAGCTGCAATGTTATTATGCAAGGGTGAGCAATGATTGCCCAGCAAATACAACAACAACAATAATATTAACATGCAAAATTATCAATGGATGTTGAATAATCAAAGATTCAGCTTTTGAGTCAAGAATATAAGACAAGATTCAAAAGAACATCTGAGGGTCTTAAGACCACGAACTATGTCCCAGGTTATCAGTATTTCTACCTTAAACCTTTAACATTAATAAGACTATATGGACCTTACTTCTCGTACTCAGGGGGATCAGCCATTTGTACCATGTATGTGCACAACATCTTAACGCTAACGCGTAATAAAATCCCCTGTATAACGGTTGTTCATCTCAGTTTGACATCGGAGTCCGCACCAAAGGAAGTTTGGTTTGGATTTACTTCAATAACGTTTCTAGAATTTAGAACGCTCATCAACTATGGACTAGTCGAATCAATAAGGGTTCGCTAGTCAATCAAGGTTCAAAAGGTGTAATTCGAGAATCAAAAACTAAATCTCACAAAAGGTACAATTGAATAAGTTCTGTATAACTGAAGCATTACAAAGAGAAAATTAAAACGTCTCATTGAATCCATGAAATTGAATGGAATAGAAATAATAACTTGCTCGAGTAAGTAATAGCATTATGAAACATATGTGATAAGAGAATTAGGTTCAGGAACTTGCATCATTGAAATCAAGGTAGTATTAGGTAGCTTGCTTTCAACGAAATAATAGATCAAGGTAGAAAACTTGCGTAAACATAAAAGTAAGGATAAGATACTTGCCTCGTGCATAGACTATAAATGTAAGACTCACGTTCTCTAATCAACCTATACATTCCGTTTATAAAACAGTAACAATAATTAGTTATAGTATTATAAACACTTCAGGACTCATTCTCATCCAATTTCATTTACTACTTCAATTAATATGTTAGCTTAAGCTTTAGATATGTCTACGATAACATAACATGATCACAAAGAAAGAATAAAATTTTTACTCTCTTCTTTTTACTCTTTTTTTTTGTTCCACTGCCGAGGCGGTGGGTTTCTTCACAAAATCCTCGTCGGGGCGAGCTTGCCGCCGAGGCGGGAAATGTAATACATTTCTACCGCCGGTGCGAGACTACCGCCGGGACGGGAAATGTAGTTCATTTCTGCCCCCGGCGCTAGCCTGCCGCCGGGGTGAGAAATGTAGTTCATTTCTACCGCCGGGGCGGTGGACCTGAAACTCACTTCCTGCAGTTTGCGAAGAACACAAAAAAATGCCAAATTTGGCCAAAGTTTTCACAATTAACCGATTAAATTACTACCTATTCATCACAAATGGTATGAAATCAAAACTCATAACAAACACAGTGATTTTAACATTACAGACAACCTAAACAAACCAATTAAAGGCTAAAAATTCACTGTTCATGTTCTGTATTTACATATTGATACAGTTAACACAATTACTCACTGTGAATTCGTTTATTAACCAAATTAATCCGTTAAACTCTTGTTTTCTTCGTTTTTACATGCATAAACATAATTAGTCATCAATTTAACCGATTAATATGCAAAACAAATGTCAATTTCCTATATTCAACCCATGTTCGTACACAACTACTCTGTAAATTCTAGTACAATAACATAAAACACGATTTCATGGATTTAATTACTCTAAATCATCTATAAATCACATAACATACATATATACATGCTTTCTAACACTTAACATTAAGTTATTTAAAGATTTAGCCATATAATTCAAATTATAGAAAATACAGAGAACTCAAAACATACGTTTATGGAATAAAACTCATAAGAACATAAATTAAAAACTTAAATTAGAAGAATTACCTTCAATTAGATGCTTTAAATTATGCAAACAGATGGTTGATTTCTTCAATTCTCCAATTTCTCAAAATTCTCTCTTTTTCTCTCAAGTTTTCTCTCTGGCTTAGTAATTACAACTGATGAAATAAAGCACGTACTAAAGAACTGACATAATATGGATGCCAGTTAATCCCATAATGGGTTAACTGACTCCAACTCCCCTTAAGGCCTCGTTTGGCTAATCACATTTATCCTCCCTTTCTAGTTTATTTTAATAACTTACTTATTATATAGTTTAATGTCACATAATTAATTAACTAAATACTCTTACTAAAATCAATTAAATAAAATAGAATATTTCTACATTAAATCACATAAATAAAATTCTCATTTATTAAATATGATAAATTATTAAATCTCTAATTAATATTAAATTAATTAGAAATAACATCGTACTTATTTAAATAATGCATTTAATCAAATAAATTCACTTAAACACATACTTTAAATATAAAAATCTTTCACATTAATTTAATTAATGTACCACATATAATTAAATTAATCTACTGCAATTTCATCAATTAATCAATTAATTCAACAATCAAATCATCGAAAAATATTTATTCAAGTCAATAAATATTTAAATTAAATTACAAAATTCTCGTTCGTCACAAATAGAGTAACACACCAATAATTATACCCGAATAGTCCCACTTTCGTACCAAATTTGCTCAATAACTTTGCCCAAAAATTAAAATGAGTACTCCCATAAAATATTGAGACGCGTAAAAAAAATAATAAATACAGGGTTTGCCCATTTATTTGGAACACCCATATTAAACATTTCGGATACGAAATAAATCTTGTTCGGGCTCAAATAAAACTCTCGGCGCTTGAAAAGATTATTTCTTCGCGTACACGTCTTAACGAAATTAATAGAAAATCAAAAAGACGCAAAAATATTCGGGCATGAATAGTACCCGTGAATAGTGCCTCAGGAAACGTACCCCGTGAATAGTGATTTGGCGATTTTTGCGAGATCAATCTATTCGCTCCCACGCGACAACAACACTTAAAACCAACACATATACATAATCCAAGTTATAAAATAACTCAAAATACTTCTCATAAAAATAATATTTAATCCATTTAATAATATTAATAAACCCAATTCACAAGGCTATTCATGATTCGCGATCGCTACTCTTCCCGATTAAATCCCCATAATTATATACATCAACGTACAAATATCACACCCATATTTGGGTTAATGCCTTATGCCTGATAACTCGTTCAATAATAATATCCTTCAACTATTTATTTAATCCAATAAATAGTACTCTAGCGATATTTTTCGAAACCAGCATATTAGCCTATACGAAAACTTCCATACTTACTAATCATCGTGTACACATAATCTAGGTTATAATATAACCCTTAAACGCTTAACACATAATATTATTAATAAAAGTCTATTTTATTCAATAATATTCATAAGCTCGAATTACCAAGCTACCCACGACTCACGATCATTACATTCTTCTTTCTTACTTCCCCATCATCATTACAGCTTATTCCGAACTTAAATTCGAGTTTTGACTTCCTTCTATACAATTATACGCTGCGTCAGTTAGTCCATACTAATTAAATTAATTAGCTTTGGCTAACTATGAAACCTCGTCTCATCGCTTAATCTATAATAAATATATAATACACATAAATTTATTCTCTTATCACATAAATCACATAAATATATATAACACATATATATTTTACATTTAACCCGTTACGTCTTATAATAAGAATTTTACTTATTAAATTCTTATCATAATTATTCTTCTTGAAAATTCGGGTTGTTACAGTTAGCATTCTCAACCTCAAGACTGGTACAAGAGTTAGCAGTTCGTGGAGCAGTTTCCAATTCTACGATTGCTTTCTCTTTTTCCTCTTGAAGAAGAGAATGGTCCCTTGATAGAACCTTGAACATTTTCAAATATTTATGTAGTTCTATCATGGAGTCATGCATTCATTCTCTAAGATCATCAATAGTTAAATCGGGAGAGTAAAAATCAAATACCTCATCAACGTTGAATTCTTTGATTTTTCCTTCTTTGGCCATTAAGCATAGATTGGCTTTGTGTGGTTCTTCATCTTCATTTGACTCATAGCTTGAGTCACTGTCTGAGTCACTCCATGAACTCTCAGCTACAAAGCCTTTATCTTTCTTCTTGGACTTATGATGGCCACTGAGGTTTTTCTTTGAATGTGGATTCTTCTTGTTCTTTCTCAATTCTTCTCTTATAGGTTTATCGCTGTTTACAATGAAGTGACCTGGTTGTTTACAGTTGTAGTATAAATCACTTACTTGTTCTTTATTACTGCTGCTGAATTTCCTTGATCTGTTGTTTCTGCTAATGAACCTTTTGAAGTGTTTGACTAGCAAGGCAGCTCCTTCATCATTGAATTCTTGATCATCATCTGAGTCATTTTTGTCAACTCTCTTTGATATAGATGCCTTAAGAGCAATTCCTCTTTCCTTCTTATTTCCTTCTGACAAGGTTTCAGCTATCTGAGTCATTTCCAATTCATAGGTGAGAAGGTTTCCATATAACATCTGTACAATCATTTCACAGAGATTCTTTGATTCTCTAATGGCAGTGGTTTTGGTATCCCACTTGCTTGGCAAGGCTCTCATGAATTTGATGATGAGATCTTTATTTGGATAGATCGTTCCGTATGCTAGAAGAGAATTGAGTAGCACGTTGAACCTTTCATGTGTGGAAGTAATGTTTTCCCCAGAGATGTGGTTAAACATTTCATACTGCTGTGTGAGCAATGACTGTTTATTTTCTCTAACCTCTTCAGTCCCTTCATTCATGATTAACAGTGCATCCCAAACTTCCTTTGCTGTTTTGTAGTTGACAACGTTTTCAAACAGCTCATCTTCTAGAGCCATGAACAAAATGTTTTTGGCTCTCTTGTCCAGCTGAACTGCTTTCTTCTCTGCATCTGTCCAGTCTTTTCTTAATTTAACTGAGACTTTGTTTGGGTCGTCAGTAGTTGGCGTTAGCTTTGTTGGTACGTAGGGCCCACTGATGACAGCATCAAATAGATCCTTGTCTATGGTATCCATGTACGCCTATATGCGAACTTTTTAGTTAGCAAATTTTTCTTTGTTGCAAAGAGGTGGTTTGTTTCCTCCACCTAGCTCAGAGCCATTTCTGGTTTGTGACATTGATCTACTCAAGCGAGTTAAGCTTTAATAATGAGAACCTGCTCCGATACCAATTGTTAGTTTCCAGAGGCACAAAAGATATCTAGAAGGGGGGTTGAATAGATACTTTAAAACTTTTTTTAACCTGTTTTCAAAAGAATGACTTATAGGATTAGTTATTAAACAAGTTAATTAAGCACAACGGAATATATGATTGATTTTAATCCCCCTTAAAGATAGGACAGTTATAGCAGATATGATAAAGCAGTGATATAACAGTTGTAGCCGTTATAGCAGTTATAAAGTGCAGATAGAGAGAGAGAGACACAGGACTTTAAGTGGTTCGGAGCACACAAGACTCCTACTCCACTGTTCTAGTTATCTTTACAACTTGAATCACTAAGATTCCTTCAAGGCCAGCAGCCTCGAAACTCCAGTACACTAAGTACTCTTCAAAGCCAGCAGCCTTGGAACTCTAGTTCACTATTGAATTTCGTCAAGTCCAACAGACTTGGAATACTATAGACTAAGACCCGCAACCTTAGAATCACCTAGTAAACTAAGTACTCTTCAAGTCCAGCAGACTTGGAACTCATTGGTCACCTGTTGACCCTTTCACTTGATTGAAAGTGTTGTTTTTGTTGCTACTAAGTTGCTTAAAGCATATGATCTGATGAACTTAGTAGCGAAGCAAGATATTTTACTTTGATCATAGGGTGAGGCTTTGACAGATTTGTTTCTTTATTTTATCCTTGCTTCTTTGATTCTCCAATCTGTTTGCCTTATATAGATGCCTCTGAATTCTTCTGTTGAAATGAGACCATTGCATCTACTATTCCCGTTGAGATTTGATGCTGAACTTAGGAATAGTTTATTCTTTATTGTGCGCGGTAGTGGGGTGAGTCAGCATCCATTAGCTTGCTCCCAGATAGTGGCAGGGACAATGCTCAGAATGTCTGTAGACTATGGCTGTTTATCCCCCACTGTCTTTGGTTCTTCGTTCAGATCAATTAAGTATTCAGAACCTGTCTTGGGTAGGTCACTCTATAGATATGGATATCAGCAATCAATATGGACAACATAGAATATTCAATTCAGCTCTTGGTCGCTTCATCTGATGAGGATAGCAGAGTGTTTGGCTGACTGTCAGATCCTTTGTAAGACTTGATTCTTACAGACGTTCACTGTGATCTTTTATATTACGTTTTGATCACCTAGATACAGTATCAATGTTTTGCTCCTTGATCTTCTTAAATACTGTTAACTTGCTTTTGCGGATGTGACTCTACGATCATGCTTGACTAGGGATCGTAGAGTTAATGACTGTTGACAGTATTGACTCTACGATCTGCCGACCCACTCTGCATTTGCCTGGTTAACTCTACGTTGCCGAGAGGGAGCTCTGCGACGCCAAGAGGGAGCTCTATGACTGACCGAGCTTCACTTTACATTTGACTGGCAAACTCTGCGATGCCTTACTTAACTCTGCGAAGTTTTACAGACTGACTGCTCTACGATCCTTCACTGGATGCTTTATGATGACTCGTATAGTACTGTACGACCAGTCTAGCCTTATTATTTTAGCTCATTAGATCAACCTAACAAGTTTAATTTTTCTATCTAAGTCCTTGTACATCAAAACCTTTTTAAGGACTTTACAATTAAGCTACTGAAACACATATGCATTAATATCACAACATCAAATTTAAACATGTGATTCCTAACACATAACATAATCTAATCATTCATTTTCGCCTTTCCTTTGTCCTTGCCCAAACCTTCTGCTTTCTCACGCTTAGTTTAAATATTTAATTAAGCAAGAATGATCACAAACTGCCCAACAAGTAAATAAAGTAATGTGATAACTAACATCAAGAAAAGGAATCATCTACATCGGCATCCTTCAACAATTGAAACTATAATTGTGAAGTAACTTTGAATAACAAAGATAAGAGTTTTATAGTTTGTCATCAACATAGTAAGTGGTAATAAATACCTTGAACATTATTTTTATTTCATCGAAAACCATCAAAACATTATGACAATCACAAAGACTGTAAAACATTCTCCGCAAGTACTCTAGGGGATCAACATATCGTACCCTACATTGTGGACAACATATAAAGTTTTACCGCATAAGCGTAAAATGGGTCTATATACCCGACATCGGTTACCTCGTTATCCGGGTTGTTCATCTTAGTTTTTATGTGAGTTTGCACCAAAGCAATTTGGATTAGTAGACTTTAAATAGATATAAAAACGTCTAATATCAACAGCGTCTAGCCGAAACAAAAGGCCATGACACATCTCTAAAAGCAGTTCATGAATATTTAAGAACTTTAAAGCATAAGCAATTGAAATAATATTTGAGATACCATTGATAGGAAACTTTCACAGTAAATAAACTTGAGTAAGTTATAGCTTGCAAACATAAGAAAACTTGTACATAATGAATAACTTGTACAGGTTAACAAACTTACATTCACTATAATAAAATGAATGAAGTTAGAAAACTTGTCTGATATGTCTTCTATAGATAATGCTATCAAATTGTCCTTCAAAAGACCTACACATATCATTATGGTCGTCGTACAAATTAGTCACATTTAAACTCAATTCATTGGATTAATACTCATTTTAGTTCAATACTTAAGCTTGATTTTCATATATGAAAGTTCATAATGTTCATATTTTAGAAATGCTTATTCAAAACATCAAAAACGTGGCATAACATTACAGCATTCAAAAAACTGCACGTCGCACACCCGCGCATGCCCATGCCAGCCCGCGTCCGCGCGCGCACTACGCCCAGACAACACCAGCACAAAAGCGCTACATCGCATCGCAGAGGCGCTGAGCCCAGACAGCACCAGTGTAGGGCGCTACTGTCTAGCGCAGCTGCGCCAGTTCCCTAGATGCCTTAGTGCAGAGGCGCTACATCGCGACCCAGAGGCGCTTAACTTGCTGTTTTTGAGTTATGGAAAAATTTTCTTTCTAACCCATCAGCCAGATTTGCCATTTTATAACTACTTCGATATAAATCGGATTACCACCATTTTTGGATATGTTGGACTTAATACATTATAGTATAGCTGGTCCGGGTACTGTCGATATTCCAGAAGGAGGTGTAGGATCAAGCGCTTACCACTGCACTAAAAGCTATAGCTAGTGGTGAAGGCGCAACTTTATTTCTTAGTACATGGCAGCATAGAGTTCGTCTAGAAGGATTTTGGCGGTCCAACCCAACAATCCTCTCCCCCCTAAGATCCCCTTATGGGGGGCTCGAACTCGGGACCTCGCTCTAATACCAAATGTAGGATCAAACGCTTACCACTGCACCAAAAGCTATAGCTAGTGGTAAAGGCATAACTTTATTTCTTAGCACATGGCAGCATAGAGTTCGTTCAGAAGGATTTTGGCAGTTCAACCCTAACAGGAGGGGCTCCGTCCTTTGATTGCCCTGATTTAAACTTCGATCCAGGGGCACCGAGCCAGGAGGACCTAGCCAGAGTCAGTCGGTTTGATGATGATGCTGCTTTTGTAGATGATTTAGATTTCATTTAGCAGCTTTGTATCAGTTGTTGGGTGCCTGTACCCCTTTCCCTGCATATTTTATCTTTTATGTTTTCATGTACTGTATAGAGATGATGCTTATGTAAAAAATTTATGTATAATTCGTAGTTTTATATATGTAGATCAGTTAGAGATGCTAATGTACATGGTTAATCATTTATTTATCGTGATGCATGCTTATCATATATAAACTGAGTAAGATTGACCCCTGCATAGTCTTTTTGATACTGCTTTTACAGATGGCCTTGTCTTCAGTCACTGGTTTGGATCATCATTCTACTGGCAGTATTGCTTTCCGATTGAGGGACTGGTTCGATGATCTGCCCGCCGAGGATCATTCGACAATAGGTAGATTGTTGAGGCATTTGCGGTAATTTTTGTCATTTTAGGTGCCGGAGGGATTTGTTGAGGCTATGATTTCCCATTAGATTCCAGCTCGTCATGTCTTCCAGTTTTGAGCTTTGGAGCTTACGCCGATTTTTAAGGAGTATGCTTGTATTATCGATTTGCCCTTGGTGGGTCCTTGTGCCCAGGCTCACGTGGGTCATATGCATCGTTAGTTTATGACTACTACTGGTTTAAGGCGAGCAATTGTATTATCCGAGATCACCGTCGGGCATGTCGTGTCTTTGGATTTCTTGATTGATAGGTTTGGTACTGCTGAGAGTTTTTGCAGCCTTCGGGGATAATTTTGCTATATTTAAGGACAGGTGGAGATCTGCTTAGGTAGATGTTCTGATGATGTGTATCGTTTCGTTTTTATACATGCCGATTTATGGGGATCATATGGACGTGGGTGTCGCGATGGTAGTCAGGGCACTTCGAGATGATCAGACTATTTTGCCATTGATCTTGGCCGAGACCTACATATTTGCTTCATATTGCTGGACCTTCGGAGATAGGGAGTTCCGGGGAAGTTCAGTTCTACTATACGTCTAGTTCATGACTCATTTCAGGCCGATTGGCAGCTTTCGTCGACACGACTTCTGTTTTGGGCATAACATTGCTATAGGGTATTCTTTCCGCCCATATTCTTATGTGGATTTGGCGTCTTGGATGACCTTCCTTGAGACTATTGAGGAGTCGTTTTTGATATTGATGTACTTTGCCTACTGTTCGCCTTTCAGTGTTATTACCCATATGGCTGACTTCGATTTTATTCCCCTGGCTGGTCTGAGGGGCATTACTACTTACCATCCCTTGGCTGTGATGGGTCAGTTTGATCAGAGGCAGGATCTCTATTCTTTCGTTGGAGCTGATAAATATCGGTTTCCCATTCTACCATCCACTAAGAGTGATTTAGCCAGAGTAGATGGATTTTGGGCTCATCGTGTGACAGCAGAGTTCCGAGATATTCATCTAAGTCAGTCGTCTAAGTACATGGCTTGGCTGAAGGCCGATTTATTGGTCGGTACCGCAGACATTAACGATAGCTCATCTGGGGAGGAGCCTGTGGAGGACCCAGAGGCTGTTCATGCAGAGCCTTCAGAGGATAAGTTGTTTACTGGCTTGACAGATGCATTGGCCGGAGATGTACCCCTTCCTTCTGCTCCTATGGCTACACCGAGAGCAGTCTTGGTGGGTCGTATTCATAGTCTAACTTTTGAGTGGGATCAGGCCTGGGCCATTATCATGACTGCCTTAGCTGGTAGGGATACTGCTTATGCTAAGAGAGATACTGCTTTGGCGGATAGAGACTGCCTCAAAGAAGCTAAATTGCTCAAAAAGTGATAATTTGGTGGAGTTTAGAGTTATGTTATATGTGTACATGATATCTAGGACGATCTGAACTGTGGGGATGGGTTAAATTCGATGTAGAAGTGAATTCATGAATTTTTAGCAAAATGAGTTTTGGCAAAAAATTATGATTTATCGGGTAATTCGAGTCTCTGGAATTATGTCTTAGAGTTATCGATATGGTTATGTTATAATTTTCTAAAATATTAGGTAGTATGATAAGTATGTCATCCAAATTTGAGCATAATCGGAGTTAAAACGAATGAGATATGAATTTTGGGAACTACCATGAAAATAGACGAAATTTGGAAACCTGGAAATTTTCTAAGTGTTAAACTACTCTGTGCACGCTTATTGAGACAACTGGTTTGATGCCTTGTTGTTCTAGTTTCATTGAGTATCCCTAGGTGGTAACTAAGTTAAAGCTTTAACCATGCATTGGTTAGTTGCTAGCAAAATGTGTATAAATATATAATTGTATATATACATGATAGATGAGACTTACCTAAGGTGGAGTTAGTAAATTCACTCTAGGTTAATTCTTATAAGGGAATAATTGACCAACATAGAATTAGTAAGTAACCATGGAATTACATGTTTGTAGAGAATTAACCATACCTTGGTTAATTGTTGGGAGAAGGAGAATAAGTTGATAACTAACTAAGGTTGATTGAATTTTTGACCTTGAGGTAAATGTTAGAGAGTTAACTACAACTAAGTTAAATGGTGGAGGGATTAGATAGATACATATATGTGTATGTAATATTATTGCAAGTATACTTATATATAAATTAAATAAAAAATAAAAACAAAAGTGTGGGGAAATGGAGCATGGGGAAACCGCCCATCTTGGGTCAAGAGAGGGCTAGAGCTAGCCTCTCACATCTCTTACAAAGTAGCCCCAAATGTCTTGTCCCATCTACTTTAATTAATGTCTTATCCCATCTACTTTAATTAATGTCTTGTCCCATCTACTTTAATTAATGTCTTATCCCATCTACTTTAATTAATGTCTTGTCACATCTACTTTATTTAACCACCTTTGGTTACTTAGCTTTGTTAAGTGGTGGGAGAAAAGAATAGATATACATTATGTATGTAATATTATTGCAAGCATAATTGCAAGAGGAGAGAGAAGCTTGGTTGATTAACCAAGGCTTGGCAATTTCATTTCATTCATTTTACTTCTTTTCTTTAAGCTAAATAGCTAGAACAATAGAGAGAGAGAGAGAAATTCCTGGATGGCTATGAGAAGGAGGTAAATGAGCTCTAGCTATGTTCTATCAAAGCCATGGAAAGAAGAAGAGGAGGATGCTCAAGCTTGACATCCTTTCATCTAGAAGAAGAAGAAGAAGAAACCTTAAAGGTTTAAAAGTATTTCTAAAACCTAGAACTTTATGTTTTTGGTTAATATTGTACGATCTAGGTTGGTGTTGGGAGATCTATGATCTATATGGTGGAACATAGTGGTTCCAATGGTATAAGGCGGATCTATGATGGTAAAAATGTAGATAGATTACATTTTTGTCCATGTATGTTTAAGAAACCTAGATATGGTTGTTTAAAGTTAAGCCTTAACTTTGTTGGTTGTGATTTTCAAAAGAAAACCTCATATTTTTATGAGTATTTTTAAAGATCCATAAGTTTATTTTATAGATCTACAAGTGGTGATAATAACCTCTTTCAAATAAATGAAAAAGGAGCTATGTTATGTTCATAATAAGTTTTAAACTTAAAAGTTATCGTTTTGTAAAAACCCTAAGTGTCGGTTTCAAATCGATCATTGTTTGATCTTAAAAACATGTTTTAAAAGTGTTAGACTTTGTATTAGTTTATGTATTACTATGTTAGTAAGTCATATAACATGATGAACTGTGACAACCCAGATTTTTAGAAATTATTAAATAAGAATTTAATAAATAAAATTTTTATTACGGGATGTTTTGGGTTTGAATATGTGTATATATATGTTTTTCATAATTGTGAAATATGTGATTTGATGTGAAGAGAATTATATATTCGTGTGTTTGAGAAATGAGGTTTAATGGTAAATTAAACCATTGATGATAGTAAATGAAATTGTTACGAAAAAGATATTAATTAAATGTTATTAAATTAAAATTATATTATGAAATAATATATTTTAATTATTATGCCTTGTTAGCAAAGAAATTGTTATGGATTATATTTCATAATAATGTGAATAATTCACTTAATTAAAATGGTGAATTAATGTAAATATATATTTATTTTAATACAATAAATATTTGATGAAATTATTTAGGTTTGATGATATTGAGTAGTTGATGATAAATAATTTTATCGTTGGTGCATATTTTTGTTACGCTAATAGAATGGTAATATTCTAATTTAATTAAATAATTAAATTAGAGGATTAATGTTTTATTGAATAAAATGTTTGATTTAATAAAATTATACTTTGGCTAAATTGAATTATAATTTGGTCAGTAAAGTTTTAATTGAAATTATTAATAAGTTTAATTAGATTTATTAATATAATAAGTTTAATTGAAATTTCATAGGTGTGACAAAATATCATATAGTAAGAAGGAATATTAAAATAAAGAGAAAAGAGGATTTTTGAGTTGATGCCAAACAAACCCTTGTGGCCTTTGGTTTTCTTAACTGATGAAATTCCTAACACGTTCTTTTCATCAGTTAGTTTCATAAGGCTAAAAACAGAGAATAGAGGAGAGAAAGAGAGAAATTGAGAAGGAAATTCTGAAAATCAAAGAAGAAGGAGAGCAGGCAAGCAATTTTTATCATGTGTCTAAATAATATCAAGAAGGAATCAAAGGTAAAAACCTAGCTTTAGGTTCTTAATTTTCTATTCCTTGAATTTTATTTAAAATGGATTTTTGGTTGATGGTTTGATGAGATGTTGGCTATATATGTTTATAAACATGTTTAATTGGTTATATAGTGTTTATATATGATTTTGGAGTTATTAATCCATGAAAAATATGTTTAAAGTAAAGAATTTGGTTTTTGGTTGAATATGTACGTTTTGGCTTGTTTTAGAGTCAAAATTGATGGTTAATTCATGTGGTAATCTGTAAATTAATGATGGGTTGTTGTTATGCGTTAAAAAAAACGAAAACAACGGAAGTTGAACGGACCAAATTGGTTGAATAACGAATCTATAATGATTGATTACGCTAAATTTGTCAAACTTTGTAAAATTAGTATGAATATGAGATTTAAGGCTCCAAATTGGTGGATTAATGTGAGTATGTACTTAGGATGGTTAATTATATGTTTATAATTGTTTTAACCAAAGATTATAATATTTGGGTATGTCTAATTTGTTGATAAATGAAGAATTGGGAAAATTTTGGTCTGGAATTACACTGAATCGCAAACTGCAGGAACGGTCAGTCGAGTCTACCGCCCCGGCGGTAGAAATGAACTGAGTTCACCGCCTCGGCGACAAAAGTGAACTAGAATCCTCGCTCCGGCGGTAACTTTGTAAAGGAAACCACCACCCTGACGGTGGAACATGGATTAAAAAAAATATTTCTTTTTCTTTGTGGCTATGCGATGTTACCATATGCATATTCAAAGTTTGGATTAATGTATTTAACGAATGCTAAGATATTGTGATGAACGTTAGAATATACCTATTTATTTTCAGATGACAATTAGAATATTAAAATGAGATTGGATGTGAGTGAATCATGAAGTGTTGTAGCAAGCCAAAAATTAGCTTAAGTAGTGTTAATAAACATTATACGTCTAATGTAAAGAAGAGTTTAAGATTTAATTAATGTTAAGTGTCGATTAAAGTGAGACGCAATAAAACGAAGGTTTATAAGGAGAACTTAATTTTTAAGTTGAGAATTGTATAGAGAATAAAAATGAAGGATTATGAAATGTAGAGTAGAGTAATACTAAGTATTGCTATGGGACTAATAAATGTTGTGCATGATTATATGTCGTGTAGGATGCGTGAAATGCAGATAAGTATAAGCTGATTATGGTAATTGGTAATCTACGAATCAGGCAAGTCTTTCAGTTCCTATTTGTTATGTGAACTAAATGATCAACTGTTTTAAATTTATGGTGCAAAAGCATGTTGTATTTTATATATGTTGCAATTATGAAACGACAAAGTCAAAATATGACTACGTTCGTTAAGTAAAGAATGTTGATTGAGTTATGGGGCTCAATCTTTATTTTATATGTGTTGATCATTATGTATGATATGTTTAGTCAAATGTTTATGATTTAGATGATGAGCATGTTATCTATGTGTGATGTGATGCATGCAAACTGTTAGATATGCTGAGCTGTCGAGCTCATTCTTGCAAATAACCATTTTTGTAGGTTAAGGATCCAAGGTAACGTTATGTGATGCTTGAAAGGCATAGATCAAAGTGAAGCATGAAGATTAAATATTTTAGTTGAAGTTATTACTTGAATTATGTTAAGTTTTGTGATAAATGTATTTACGTTAAGTTGTAAAGTTTGTATTGAGGTGTAAATGTTTATAATAAGTTCGATAAGGTGAATTATAATATTAACATGATTCTAAGATATTAGATGTAAAGGTTGAGAATTTTGGGATCGAGAATGATTTGTAATAGAAAAATTTGAATTATTCCGCATTTTTATTAAGTTTAACATTGAACAAAGTTGTACAGTCAGAATGAGGATGTATTGATAACGACCGACGTTGAGAGTTGAATTGTATGAATTTTGGGGTCGTTACATGAACTAGCTAAATAATACATAAGGTGTCAAGGTTTGTCTTTCAAGTGAAGGAAAATGAAGTTTAGTTTGCATTCTGTCCTTGAGAGCGATTTTGAGTCAACTTCCGATTAGAATCTTGACCTGAAATCTAAAGGAAAGTTGTAGAGGGGGAAATTTTGATGAGAGTGGACTCAAGAATCACCCAAAAAGGTTAAGAAACGAAGAAGTTATGGCCGTTTAACCAAGCCGGGGTCCAGCAGTCTACACACTGCGGGAACCCACGGGTTTGACCTCTTAAATCGAACTTTTTGAGTTTGAGAATTTTGTTGTTTATAACACCTATAGGGGTAGTTAGACCATGTTTGGGTAGTTCATTATCCAAAGATGAACCAATTCCGAGTTGGTACGAGTGAGATATGAATTAGCTAAGCTATCGTAAAAGTTGAGAAAATTGAAAGTTAAAGTCATAATTAGGACTTGTAATGCGTATTGTGACTAATGTGAATATGTTAACTATATTACGATTTTAGGTTGTTCGAGGAACATAATAATGTTAGCATATGCTGGATAAACTTATCAGGCAAGTTTTTCAGAACTTGTTGATATGTGCATTGTTATGTTACAATGTGATATTAACTTGTTGATATGAATCTATATTGATGTTATTGATGTTATGTGAAATCAATGGGTGTGATTATTTGTGAAGTATGTGAAAAGCATGAAGCATGATTACATGTGAAATATGTACAAATTGTGAAGCATGATTTGATATAAGTTACGAAGCATGTTTTAAGTGCAATGTATAATAATTGAGAAGCATGTATACAATGTCATACATGAATATATTGTCAAGCATGCATGATGCATGATTTATGTGTTATGTGAAACTGTTAAACTTGTTGTGCCGTCGTGCTCACTCTTGCTTCAAACAAACACTTTCAGTGAAGTACGAGGTATCCGGAGATCCCGGTAACGATGAAGGAAAAAGATGGGATTGAAGAGGAGTTTAATAACAAAAACTCTATAGCTAGAAGAAATAAATCTTTGTATTGTAACTCTGTTATGTTATATCTGTTTGAGATGTTATAAGTTAGAAAACTTGTAGTATGGTATTGTTTGTACTTATGCTAGACGACATTTATCGTTAGCAGACTCGCTTGAGTAAAGAAGTTATTGTCTAAAATAGAAAGACTTATTGTTGTGGTGTGAGTTTTATTTTTACTCACCGATAATGTATTAAATTAGATCATTTGGTATATGATCTTGAGTTGTATTAAGGAATTGTAAAGATTTCGATTCTGAGGCAAAGTTATAAAGAACATTATAAAAGTTTTAAATTCATTGAGTTTTTAACAACATATTATTATAAAATGTTTTGAATAATAAGGTAAGGTTATACATTAACGCATGAGGTCACCTATAGCGAGTACGGGGATTCTCGGGGCATTACAAACACCATGTGAGGCTATCTCTCTTCCAAGTTCAAGAGCAAGCAAGATATCACCAACGATGAAGGCCATGGATTGATGAAGCTTGGAGATAGAAGACTTGCGGGAGACCTTTTTTTTATCTAAACCTTTGTTTATTTTTATCTTTCATTGATGTTGAATATTTTGTGGATTAATTTTATCTACTATGAACATGTTTTTAATTTAAGTTTTTAATGGAATCTCATGTATAGTTTAAATTGAATTTCTTCCTATTTGATTGGTACCATATAAATTGGCTTATCATATTTTGTGCATATTGATTAATTGTCTGGCCAACAATTAGCGGGATACTTTAGATGAATTTTGGAGATAAAATCTAGAGTTACATCTGAATATGATAACGTGCGTTTGTGTTATTCTACATGGGATGGAATAATATAATTCGTGTATAGGATAGGAATATACCTATACACCGGATATAACCTTTATGAGAATCTAAACGTATGACGCCATATGCGAAAATTTATTTGTTTGAGGAGTGATTAATGAGATTTTCGTGACATATATATGTCGAGTTAATTATTCTTGAAATCGAACGACTTGCCAGTATATAGGATAGGAGTATACCTATATGTTGTATGAGGATGAGTTTTATATAAATATCAGAAGAGACGTATAAATACTAACGAATTCTCGGTCAACAATTCATCGTGACTGTATAATTAAATGGAGAGTTATGAGATTTAAATGAAGCATGGGGTGAAATTGAATTCTTAGGTGTATTTATTTAGGTAGTTATATTTTATTAATTAGTTATTTGTTTTTAATATTTAGTTTAATTATTAATTAATTCATTTGTTTAAATAAGATTGAGTTGATATAAAATTGGTACTTGGAAAACATTACAATTAATTCCTCGTGGGATCGACAACTCTCTTATCACTTTATTACTTGTTGACCGTGTATAGTTACACGTATTTATTGATTGCGAAATCAACCAACAATACGTTAGGTTTTGTTATTACAAGAATTTGATTTAGAGATCAGAGATAGAAAGGGAACGGAAAATTAAGTAGCTGATTACCTATCTAGATTAGAGAATTCAATAGAGCAGAAGAAGGATGACGTAACTATTAACGAGTCTTTCCCGGATGAACAACTATTGGCAGTAACAAGAGCAATACCATGGTATGCTGATGATGAGTGGCTTTTATACCTACGAATTGAATACGTTTGGCTTGATAATTTGTGAGTTCTTAAGTATTTTAAGTTAGTATTAGGTATTTATAGTGTTTTTATGTTATTTTGTAGGAAGAAGCAAAGAAACGCAATCTGAACATCTTTTAGAGTACAATAAGCAACCAAACGCAAGAAGGAAAGATTGCATGGCTTTTAACACTAGGTTGGATGCATGTTCTTGGTTAGGAACATAGATTTTATTGTAGATCTACTCCTTAGCTTTCCGAATTATCTTGAATTGTCACAATCGGAGTTCGGATGAGAAAGTAATGACCGTTTTACCAACGGACGTTGAACCTCAAAGTTTGGAGTTGTCATTTGCATAGCAGTCACTTTAAGCCAAATTTCAACTTTGATCCAATCCGAATCTCTCCATTCTCAAAGAATGAAAGTTGTAGATCCCGCAGAGAGCTTCGATTTGATAAGTGGCAGGCCCCATAACTCCTCTCGGATCAAAAGTTATGACCATTTTACCAACAGATGTTGCAATAGAAAATAGTTGGGCGCGGCCGCGCCAGTTCCTAGTGTATTTTGGGCGCGGCCGCGCTAGTCTGCAGAAGGAAAAACTTAGTTTATGCCACTTGGGCGCGACCGCGCTGGTTCGGGTTGTTGAAAAGCTTATTTTTTATCCAAACTGAATGGAACAAGGATTGTAACTTCTACTTGGTTTAGGACTTTAATTAGAACCTATAAATACATGATATGAAGCATAGAATAAAGGAAATTTTGCTAATTTTTGCTAACCCTAGGTTGGGAGAAAGAGAGGGAGGCTTGAAGCAATTGAGCAAGCACGAAGGATTCATCATAAGAGCTGATGAAGAGAATCAAGGATTGCAATTACAAATTCTATTCTTTTCCCTAATCTTTTATTTTGTATTCTTGAATGTTTTATCAATTGTGGATTAAGGATTTTAATTCAATTATGAACTAATTTCTTTTTAAGATTACAATGGAACTTATTGCGTAGCTTTTATTGATATGCTTCCTTGTTAATTATTGTTGATTATTATCAGATTGTCTATTATGATTTGCGATTAATTGCTTAATTGTCTGATCAACAATTACTGTGGTAATCTATATGAACTCGAGAGATGGATTATAGGTTTAGATCTAATCATAATAGCATGTGATGGTGTTTTCTGCATGGTAATGGAACTCGTGATTTGTGTCTGGGATAGAGATATACCTATACACCGCATGTAATCTGATAGGGAACCTGTGCTTTAAATCATTTTTAATTGTAATTCACATAGAGATATAGTGAATTAGTTAACTAGGGTGTTCACCTTAATTCTATCATCTGTAGATTTAAGTTGATTTGTTTATGATACATCGAGAGATGGTCATAAATATTGATGAGTTCTTGATTAACAATCTGAAATAGTTAGCATAGCTTAACAGGAAGTGTATTAATTTAAGTGAAACATTAAGAAAAATTGTAATCTTAAGCCTTTTTATATAAATTCAATTCTTGGTATTTAGTGATTAGTTAGTTTAGTACTTTATTTTCAAAATTCAACAACTTTTATCGAAATGTTTAAATAAAATTAATTTGATTATGAGTTAGTATTTGGTAATTATTATTAAATAATTCTATGTGGGTTCGACACTCTCTTATCATTATATTACTTGTAGACTGCGTATACTTGCGTATTTTGCTAGTATAGATTTAGGCAAACAATTTTTTGGCGCCGTTGCCGGGGAATTAATTTAATAATTTTTGTCAATATTAATTTTAATCAAATTAATCTTAATTTAAACGTTTTTATTTATTTATTTATTTTATTCTACTTCCTTTTCAGGCACCATGGCCAACTATGATTATCAGTGGCCTTATACGAGAATCACTCAGCCAAGAGCAACAGGGATTTATGAACTCAATGAATTGTCAGCACAGATAGAGACACTTTCAAGGAAGATTGACGCTTTAGCAGCACAACGTATTCAAAGTGTAGCGGTAATTTGTGATTATTGTGCTGGTAATCATTCGAGTCATCAATACGCCATCAGTTTTGAGTCGATGCAGTATGGTGGCAACTTCGGCGATTACCTTAACAATTATGCCTATTCCAATAATTATCATCATGATTGGGGGAATCCGCTAAATTTTTCATGGAGCGATGACAACTAAGTCCAAACATTTGCTCCAAGCCAATCATACGCTCCAGAATGTCAGCATCAAACTCCTCCGAACTAGGAAAATGAGTATAACTTGGAGGAACCTTTGTCCAAGTTCATAGCTTCGAGTGAGGAGATGATAAAGAGTCGGGAGATGTCGAGTCGAAATCTTGAGAACCCGATGGGACAATTTATCAACGCCTTTAATAATTATCCTCAAGGCACTTGGCCCAGCGACATGGTTCCCGAGACTGATGGATTACCCACGCCAAAGCTGTAACCGGACATGCCAATAGATGTGGATGAAAAAGAGGAGGAGAATAGTGGGGACCAGGAAAATAAAGCCGAAGAAGATCTAGCCTTGAGTTCCAATGTTGATGAGCCAATTTTGGTAGTGCCCCATGTACCTTCTCCTCCAAAGCTCAAGGATCCGGGTAGTTTTGCAAACCCCTGCCCAAATGGTAGTCATTTCGTCGGCAAAGCTCTATATGACATGGGAGCTAGCATAAATTTGGAGCCATGGTGTGATGAGAAAGGGGTCCATGAGAAGAAAAATGCAGATCCATTTGTGTTTAAGAAGCTTTAATTCAATAATCCGTTCACAGACACAATGGAGCAAACGCCTAGTTACTTGAAGTTCTTAAAGGAGATTCTATCTAAAAAGAGCATGCTAGGTGATTTTGAATCAATGTCCCTTACAGATGTGAAACCCTCAAATGTTACATTGCTACTAATAGATGGAGGGTTACTTAATTATCGAAGAGGAATTGGATAGAGAAATTGAAGTAGTCTGGCTTAGACTATAAAACAAGCGCTTCTTGGGAGGCAACCCAAGTTTAATTTTTAGTTTTTAGTTTTATTTATTTTATTAGGTTTCATAGTAGTTAATAAATTTGCATTTATTAGGATTCAATAAACTTGCTTCTAATGTGTTTACAGGTTATTCGAGTCCAATTCAAGTGCAATGCCTTATTCATTCCAATGTGCCTAGCCTATTCTTCAGACTTAGCAGACAAGGAGGAAGATTGCTATATTTTCAGGGAAGTCCTCTATTTTAATTTTTTCTATCTTAGCCGTTGAGGACAATGTCTACTTTAAGTTTGGGGGGGGGGGGGGTGTTCTTGTGTTTGTTTATTTGGTATTTGAATTTAGTTAGATTTGCATTTTAGTTAGTATGTTTTTAGGATAGGTGAGCAATTGTTTGATTTGAATTTGATTATGGCCAAGGATAAGAAAAAATTATGATTAATTTTTTTTAACTCTTGTGAAGTTAAGAAGCATGCTTAGTTTATATTTTGACTTATGAGTTGGGTTTACACTATTTGTGATCTTTTTGAACTTCAAAGCACATGTCCATCTGTAACGACCCCAAAATCTGAACATTCCAACTCTCGACTTCGGTTGTTAACAATACATCTATATTCTAACTTTACAACATTATTCAATGTTAAACTTAATAAAAATGCGGAATAATTCAAACTTTTCTACTACAAATCATTCTCGATCCCAAAATTCTCAACCTTTACATCTAAATATCTTATAATCATGTTAACATCATGATTCACCTTGTCGAACTTATTATAAAAGTTTACACCTCAATACAAACTTTACAACTCAACATAAATACATTCATCGAAAACTTAACATAATTCAGGTAATAACTTCAACTAAAACATTTAATCTTCATGCATCATTTTGATCCATGTTATTTGGGTAGCACATAACGTTACCTTGTATCGTTAACCTGCAAAAGTGGTTATTTGTAAGAATGAGCTCGACAGCTCAGCAAAATCTAACAGCTTACATACATCTCATAATACATAAATATCCTGCTCATCATATACGTCACAAACATTTGGCTAAACATATCATACATATTGAACATCAATTACCAAGTAATAAGTTGAGTTCCATAACTCAATGGACATTATCATAAATTGACTTTGTTGTTTCATACATACAACACATAGAATACATCATGCTTTTACATCATAGATTTAAAATAATTAATCATTTAATTCACATAACAAATAAGAACTGAAAGACTTTCTTGGTTCGTAGATTACCGATTACCATAATTAGCTTATAATTATTTGCACTTCTCGTATCCTACATGATATATAATCATGCACACCATTTATTAGTCACATAGCAACACTTAGTAAACAACCTACACACTCCGTTTATAAGGCAGTAACAATTGATTAGTTACGGTATTATAAACACTTCAGGATTCATTCTCATCCAAATTTTCATTTTAATATCTCAGTTGACATCGGGCAATCAGTGGATGCTTACCACTCATTACAGTATTTTAGTATTCATTTTATATATTAGCCTAAGCTTTAGGTATGTCTACGATTTCATAACATGATCATAAAGAAAGAATAAAATTTTTACTCTCTTATTTTTACTCTTTTTTTTTTTAAGTTCCCGCCGGGGCGAGAAAATCCTTCACAGACTCTCATCGGGGCAAGACTTCGCCGGGGAGAGGAATTCCTTCACAAAACTATCGCCGAGGCGAGCTCCCGCCAGGGCGAGAAATTTCTTCACAAAATTCTCGCCGGGGCGAGAATCACGAATTCCAGTTTCTGCAGTTCGCGACGAACGCAGAAACACGCCAAAATTTCCAATCTTGTTATTCTAATCGTCAAATTAAACATACCCAGACACTATAATACATATATAATTGTTACCCAAGCCTTCTAGCACGATTCTAACAACTTAATTTGCATAAACCATGAATCTAAGAATCAAAATTGGTGTTTTTATCATTTTATCAAAGTTTCTACGAAATTAATAAAATCACACATAGCAGGTTCGTTAAAACACCAAATTAAACCGTTTAAAACTTGTTTTCTTCATTTATACATGCATAAACAAATTAAGTTATCAATTTAACCCATTAACATGCAAAACAAGTATTAATTTTATACATTCAAACCATGTTCGTACACTGTACTACTCTGTAACTTTCAAAACTTCCAATTAAAAGCGTAATCTCATAAATTAATCCAATTAAATAATTTATAAACATCATACAGTAATTATACATGCATTTAAACAATTACAAACAGTTTATAACCAATTACACATGAAGCTCCATTATCAGAAAACTTACAGACCACTTTCATGGAAGAATATAAAACGTAAATTAAACTTAGTTAGAGGAATTACCTTCAATTAATAGTTTAGAATACTAAGGAATGATGAGAAATTCTACAATTCTTCCAATTTCTTCTACAACTCCAATTCTCTCTCAATTTTCTCTCTGACTTGGTTTCTAAAACTGATGATGGAGTTAACGTATCAATTAAAAGCAGAGTATGGTAGTCAGTTAAACCATTATGGGATTAACTAACTCCAACCCCCATTAAGGCCTCGTTTGGCTTGCTCCTTTTATCCTTCCTTCTAATTTATTTTAATAAATAGCTTATAATATAGTTCATTGAAATTCAGATAAGGCACACTTAGAAGGGGAGGTTGAATAAGTGTGGATACAGACTATTATCAATTAAAAAAATTTATACCAAACTTTTGAATACAGTCTACTATATTGATGAATGCAACTTACTAAATGAATACGGTCAACTGGATTGGATTTTAGTTTAAGAAAATATCTTGGTTATTTTATAAATTAATATAATTTAATGAAAATACTTGATAATAATGAATAATACAAATATTCAAGTTATTAATTATTAAAAAATAATTAACTAACTGTTGAGTAATTAAAATAAAGCAAGCAATAAAATCAACACCAAGATTTTTTACGTGGTTCAGCTATTACCTCTATAATAATAGCCTACTCCACGTCCAATACCAACTAGTATTGGAGACTCACTTTTATTTAAAAATAATTCCCGTTACAAGACAGATTCTATCAAATTTTGAATTACAATAATTCACTTGAGCACTTTTGCTCCTTGTGCACTAATGCACTCCTTAAGTACCTATGCTTCCTTGAATCTGTATGTAAACAAATCTTAATCCACCTGGATTAAATTCCTTTAGACAACACTTAGTCTGAAAAATTAAAATTACAATAATAGAGGTCTAATGATCAAAGCAAATAAGCAATTTAACAATGCAAGGCTCAACTACTGTATGCAATGATCAATTAATTTAAAAAGGATATTACCAATTTATAGCTCACGAAAATATGCTGAACAAAATCAGAATATACGAAGCACAGCAACAAATTTTTAATTTCACCAGAATAATGTCAAAAATATTTCTTTTGTATATAATCGGTGCACTGTTGGAGTTGTATCTATAAACTGGTATTACTCCATGCAATTTATAGACTAAAAATATATCCGTTGCATTCCTTATTTAACCTTCCAAAAAAAAAAATCGTTGTAATCAAAACAAACCTTATCAAGATTTTGTTTGTAAAAAGATTTAGCGTTGCAAACCTTATCAATAACTAGCTGTTAGCATTTAACCTGGAAACAAATCCTTTCAACTGACCACAATATCCGGCTTAATAACAATACTGAGTCAAAGGATAATGATTAAATATCAAAGTGTATCCTGTCAAGTTTATCTCTTTTTCCAAGACTGCCGTCACAAAGTATATATGCATTATATTTCCAAGGATTTAATGAAGTCTACCGCCACACGTTTCATTTACCGATAAAGAAGCATGATACTTTAAATTGTTTACAGACCATCATGCATAAATCAACGTGATGCATAAATTAATAATCATGTATTAAGATAATCAAGATGCATAGATCCCATCAACGTGATGCATAAATCTGGCTTGTGCATATATGAAATTATGCATGTAAATTTCCTAGAGCCTTGAATTGAAAAATCAAATATTTGCAATGACCTTACATAATAATTCTTAATACTCAAAATAATCTTCAATCTTCCTTGAATAATCCATCAAACAATTTTCTTGAATTAATTTCCTGAAATTCACAATAAACAATTTAGTAACATTGAACCAAATCATCATCAAAACATTAGGTTTAAAATATGACAAAGTCAACATTCTCCCCCTTTTTGATGATGACAACATAAATAATTAAAGCTCCCCCTAAATTTATGCATAACTAATTTCAGGAAACAAATCCATATGACCTGCATGTATTAGTATCATATCATATTCAAATAACATCTCATAACAACATGATTAAAACCAAATACCATAAGCAATTTTAACCAATTGTCTTAACAAGCAGGCATTTAAAAACAATCATGCCTATCAAAAACCAAAACATCACAGAAACCATAGTATCATAGTCTTAAAAACCATCAAAAGAAACCAGAGTATGTTGTACCAATTTAAATAAATAATCTCTCCCCCTTTGTCATCAAGCAAAAAGAGAGAGCAAATTCAGTTAATGTCTTCAATGTGAATTTATTGTGCAGTGCGGGAGGTGAAGTAAGCACAGTGCCGGAGGCGGTGAAGGCGTTCAGCAAGTGTGAGTTCTTTGGCAAATCGAGGTGGTCTGGGGATAAAGGTTGAAGGAGGAATCTCCATATCAATAAAGTCATCCTTGAACTCCGCTGTCCAATTGCACATTGGCCATTCTGGAATAGTGGAGTACATTGTTTGAAAATGTAACTTCCTGCCGACATCATTAAATCTGGTTGCCATAAAATCTGCAAGTTCTCCAAGTTGATAACTTACAAATTTAATTTCTTGACTTAACTGGCATGTAGTCCTATTGAACTTTCGTTGAAGGGCTTCAACCATAGCCAAAGTTTGTATCTCAAAACCTGCCTGGAGATCAATGAATTCATCTTCAACACGATTATACAATTTATTAATTTCTGGTGCATCCAACGGCAATTTTCCTTTTTCAAGAATCTCAACTCGATTTCTAATCTCGGCCAAGTCAGCTTTCATAGAATTTTGATTTTGTAAAATCTCATTTAGAATATTCAAAATATCAGTTCCATGAGAATTTGGCAGAGAGGTTGAAGAAGATTCTGAAGTAGGGGGAATAGGAGGAGGATGAAGACGAACAAACTCACCAGCAAGAAAAGTGATGTGTGATTGTGTCAGATTAGCAGTATCTATGAACTCATTGTTGGAAACAGAAATTTCATCATCAAGAGATATTTTGAAATGTTTGAAAAGCTTTGTCAGAAACTTACTGTAAGGAAGACATTTCTTAGATTGACGAATACAACTCAGCATGTGAGACAACATCATTTGTGAGAGATTGAAAGACTTTCCCTTAAGAATCATAGCCACAACCACTAAATCTTGATAGGTAAAATCTGCTCCACCACCAAGTCGTGGAAAC
This sequence comes from Aralia elata, assembly GCA_034770075.1. Lineage (NCBI taxonomy): Eukaryota > Viridiplantae > Streptophyta > Magnoliopsida > Apiales > Araliaceae > Aralia > Aralia elata. The sequence continues at coordinate 64,560 of JAVJAP010000056.1, forward strand.
AGATTATACCTCACTACTTTATGTAAAACACAAGCAGTTGGACATACATTCACAGTTTTTGGAAGAAATAAAGTAGCAAGGGAAAAATCATTCATCACAATATGAAGTTGTTCCAGAGGTGGAAAAGGAATGTTAGCAGCACCTTTTAGAGTAAACGGACAGGGTCCAGCAGAAGATATACCGAGAATACTCCTAAAATCAATTCTAGTGAAAAATAATGATTTTCCTTGAACATATGTCGTGTAACAATCTCCATTGCACTCAAGATTAGTATAAAACTGCTGAACTAATCTAGGATATGCAATAGTAGGAGGAAACAACATAGAAGATATTTCACAAGAATTAAAAAGTTTCTCCAAAACAGAGTTTTTGAAATAGAACAAATCCAGAGATTTTTCATAGACAAATTGCTTTGTAGCAATTGAATTTTTAAAACGAGTTTCAAAGCTGTAACCCCTGAAGAAATTTTCTGGTATATCAAAGGAAGATGAGAACGGATTTACCAGATTTGAAGGAGATTCTGGCTGTGAAGTGATATGGTCTTCATGCACTGGTTGTTTTAACTTCACTTGTTGAAACGGTTCGTCTTCTGAAGCTTTTAAGAAAGAGAAACTTGAATCTGAGTCGTCGGATAATATAGTGGCATCGGACGACACATGCTTCAACGATTTCTTTAGCTTTTGTGTGGATTTCATCTTTAATCCAGAAACATTCTTCAAAGAGGATCCTTCATCAGTTGATTTACTAGACGATCGCTTGCTAGCCCTGGTTTTCATGGTGTTAAGGGTTTGTGAAGAGAAAACCAAGGGTTTTGATCTGGTTTATGGAAGGAGAGAACTAAAGATATAAAGAAAATAGAAATTAAGTAGGAGTCTGATACCAAAAGACGTGCGTCTTTTCAAATTCAATGACTGTTCGGCTACTTTTTCGGTTTTCAAAATTGTGATTTTACGTTATCCAATTAATCTTGATAACCGGCATTTAATCCTTGGTTATTAATAGATACGTGTTATATCAAACAGATATATTTCAGCAGATATCATGCAGAGAATATTAACTAAATATGATAAGATTTCAAATACGTTAACCACAATTATACCATGCACATTCCAAGTTCTCTTCTAAGCATACAAAACCTTTCCTCACTCAAAGGTTTAGTAAAAATATCAGCTAATTGTCTTTCTGTAGGAATAAAAACTAGTTTGACTAGCCCTTTTGAAACATTATCCCTTAAGAAATGGTGCCTTACCTCTATATGTTTTGTACGTGAATGCAAAACAGGATTTTTTGATATATCAATAGCACTAGAATTATCGCAATATATAGCCACATTATTGCAAATTATATCAAAATCACATAAAGTTTGTCTCATCCATAATATTTGAGAACAACAACTCCCTGCAGCTAAATATTCACCCTCAGTTGTTGATAAAGCAACTGAAGTTTGCTTTTTACTATGCCATGAAACAAGACTTTGTCCCAAAAATGTACAAGCACCACTTGTACTTTTTCTATCAACTTGAAACCCTGCATAGTCTGCATCTGAATAACCCATTAGCTCAAAATGATTACTTATTGGATAAAATAACCCTAAATTTATAGTACCACTTAAATATTTAAAAATTCTTTTAACCGCTTGTAAGTGGGATTCTTTGGGTTTTGCTTGAAATCGAGCACAAAGACATACACTATACATTATATCAGGTCTAGATGCAGTCAAATATAATAAAGACCCAATCATACCTCGAAATTTGGTTAACTCTACATCTGTACCTTTATCATCTGATGTAAGTTTTATCGATGTACTCATTGGTGTAGCCTTTGGGTTGGATCCTTCAAAACCAAATCTTTTGAGAAGCTCTTTTGTATACTTGGTTTGATGAATATAGATCCCTTCCTTAGTTTGCTTGATTTGAAGCCCCAAAAAGTAATTTAGCTCTCCCATAAGACTCATATCAAATTCCTTGTGCATACATTTTGAAAACCACTCACAAAGAAAATCATTAGTAGCACAAAATATTATGTCATCCACATATATTTGAATAATAATTATATCATTTTTATCATGCATAATAAATAATGTGGAATCAATTTTACCTCTAGTGAAACCACTAGAAAGAAGATACTTACTCAACCTCTCGTACCAAGCTCTTGGAGCTTGTTTGAGACCATAGAGAGCTTTCTTTAGCTTGAAAATATGATTTGGGTATTTCTCATGTTCGAATCCAGGAGGTTGTTCGACATAGACTTCTTCATAAATGTATCCATTTAGGAACGCGCTTTTTACATCCATTTGATAAAGCTTAAATTTCTTGTAGCATGCAAAGGCTAATAAAATTCGGATAGATTCTAGTCTTGCGACTAGGGCATAAGTCTCTTCGTAGTCGATCCCTTCTTGTTGATTATATCCTTGAGCCACTAGCCTTGCTTTGTTACGAGTGATTGTCCCATGCTCATCAAGCCTATTTTTAAACACCCATTTTGTTCCAATGACAGAAACATCTTTAGGAGGAGGCATTAATTCCCAAACTTGACATCGTTTAAATTGTTGAAGATCCTCTTGCATTGCCATTAGCCAACTTTCATCAAGAACAAATTCCTTAGCATTCTTTGGCTCAACTTTTGATAAGAACGCAGAGAATGCACATTGATTTTGTAAACTTCTTCGTGTGGTGATTCCTTTGTTTATATCTCCGATAATGTTTTTCGGTGGATGATTCTTGAGATATCTTGCAGTTTTTGGCATTTGGACATCGTGTATTACTTCTTCTTGTTGGGGGAAATCTTCCTCAAGTTCTTGTGTTATTCCTTGTTCCACTCCTTGTGTGTTTTCCAATTCAGCTTGTTGAATCTGTTCATTTGGCTTGTTGAATAAATTTTTTCGGTTTGCCGGATTTACTGAGATCTCCAAATTACTTGCATCCTCTTCTCTTTCTTTTAGAAGATCATTGTTAGTTTCATTAAATGTTATATATACTGATTCTTCAACACATAGCTTGTTAACATTAAATACACGATATGCCTTGCTGTTTTGTGAATAACCAATAAAAATCCCTTCATAGGATTTAGCATCAAGTTTTCCCAAGTTATCAGTACTATTTAGAATAAAACATTTGGATCCAAATACTTTGAAATAACTTATATTAGGAATTTTGTTGTTCAACAGCTCATAAGGAGTTTTCAAAATGATAGGGCAGATAAGAACTCTATTTAACACATAACAAGAGGTATTAACAGCCTCTGCCCAAAATTTCTTTGGGAGTTTGCTTTCTTGTAAAAGTGTTCTAGCTGTTTCTTGAAGTGTTCTATTCTTTCTTTCCACTACTCCATTTTGCTGAGGAGTTCTTGGAGCTGAAAACTCATGGCTAATTCCTTTTTGATCAGAAAATATGGTAAAGTCCTTTAGAAATTCAGTACCATGATCACTCCGAATTTTTATAAGTTTGAGACTATACTTAGTCTCTAAACTTCTTATCAATTTCTCAAACTCTTTAAATGCTTCATCTTTGGTTCTTAAAAACAACACCCAAGTATATCTAGAAAAATCATCAACTATTACAAAGGCGTAAAATTTACCATTAATACTAGCATGCCTTTCAGGACCAAATAAATCAAGATGAAGTAGTTGTAGAGGAGAGGAAGTTGATACCATGTTTTTTGCTGTAAACGAAGTTCTTACTTGTTTCCCAAGTTGGCAAGGAACACATATTCCTCTCTTTTCATACTTTATCTTTGGCAATCCTTTGACAAGATTCTTTAAAGATAATTTCTTGATTAAATCTATGTGAACATGTCCCATCCTCTTATGCCATAGGTTAGCCTCGTCTTGTACAGTTGCTAGACATAATTCTTCATCCTGTTGCTCAAAATCAATAGTATATATATTTCCTTCCCTTTGTGCAACTAAAGTAGTTTTGTTAGTACCATGATTCTTTTGTATATAATCGGTGCACTGTTGGAGTTGTATCTATAAACTGGTATTACTCCATGCAATTTATAGACTAAAAATATATCCGTTGCATTCCTTATCTAACCTTCCAAAAAAAAATCGTTGTAATCAAAACAAACCTTATCAAGATTTTGTTTGTAAAAAGATTTTGTTAGGTTTGTATATAACGCGAGCATGCAATCAAATTACATAAATAAGGCGGAAGCGCGATAAAACGGATTTTAAAATTTTATACAAACCATCACCATGATCGATCAATGTGCTCAATTAACGATATAAACGAAAGAGAAAGAGAATAAGAATTATACCTTCATAGAACAAAGCTTCCTCGGGTACAAGTTCAACTCCTAGTCCTTCGTGTTCTCCTCGAATGCTACGGTGTGATTCTTTCCTTTGATCAACGTTAGCCACCCAAATGTTTGGCCTCTAGAGGTGATCCACCAAGGAAGAACAAGTATTCAAGAAGTTGGGTATTTGGTAAAACCCTAGTTTCTATCTCTATAGAAATTGTAAGTACTCTCCACAAACTAATGCAAGAGTGTGTAACCCTAATCTATGATAAGACTCCTCTTATTTATAGATGTAGGAATAACCCTTCCCTAAACTATTTAGGATTAGGATTTCTATTATAATTAAACTCCTTTAATTAATTATGCTCCTAATCCAATTAGGAATTCATGGGAGAGTACTTCTATTAATTAATTCTCAATCCCTATTAGGAATTAAATAATAGTAATAGTAATAATAATAATAAGACTCCTCTTATTAATTTATATTTAATATTTCCAAAATATTAAATAATAAATATTAAGCTATTTAATTTATTTTATCTCCATAGATTAAATTAAATACATTTAACTTATTATTACAATTATGCTATTTACTTCTTAAATAAATATTTTCCTTTTGCGGTGTGACCCTTTAGGTTCTCCATATTAAACCGGTTGTGAATAAATCAGTTAGAACAATTCTAATCTTATTTAAATAAATAAATTAAACTATTTAATTCATTTAAATAAATAATATTTACACTACAATAAGGGTAAGCCCCCTTAGCGATCAACGACTTTCCAGATAATATAGATTTCAACATTAATCACAAAAGAACCTTTCAGTGCATAGTTACCGTACAATTCAATCCTTCAACCATACAATGTCCCAATTAAATATAAGACATAGATTTACTGTCAAGTCTTATTTTATTTAATTATATGTATTTCGATTCCCAAATGCACAACTCTAAATAATGCAAATTAGAAACTCCTTTCTAATTTCATTCTGCCTTGGCCAATGACTATTGAGTTATCATTTATCGAATCACATAGGACATTCACATCTTTTACTAGACGTGGTAGATTCTTTGTTGATCATTCACCTATCTCCATGTACAACTTATTATACCCAATCATACCCTTTGATATACCCTAAAAGTCTTAAGGGACATGTCAAAGTATAACTCATCATACACAAGATACTATGATGATCTCAAGTCCAAGGATCACTTGTACTACTATCACTATAGGAATTCCTATTGACAGGCGAGTAAAACTCCATTAGGTATTCCTTAGCGAGCCACGTTCAGTGAACTTATTCTCCAATAAGCACCTACATACTTGCTTTAGTGTCTCCACACAAATGATTATGAGATCAATCATTCTCTTCCCAAGAGCAAGCAACGTATGTACTAATCTATCCGGATTCACTAATCCCCTTTTAGTAATACAACGATTAGGAACGATTTTAGTTTGTGAGCTATCCATAATTTAGATCTCATTAGCATGATCATCATCATGATTCTAAAAGCATTGCTCAAAACTATGTGTTTATTACATTTAATATAACAGCACTATGTAGATAATATAAAATGCCTTTTTAAGAAAATCAATTTTTTTACTAATAAATGAATAAGATTACAAAGTATATGCTACATCATATCAAATATGATTGGCTTGTGTGCATACTACTTTCAATCTCCCACTTGCACTAAAGCCAATCTCCATGGTATCTAATACCCATCTTCTCTAAGTGACGATCAAACTGCTGTTGAGTTAAAGCTTTAGTAAATGGATCTGTAATGTTGTCTTGAGAGTCCACACGCTCCAGGGTGACATCTCCTCTTTCAATGATCTCTCTAATCAAATGAAACCGCCGCAACACGTGTTTGGATTTCTGATGAGACATGGGTTCCTTTGTGACGCCCCCAAATCCATGTAACATCAAACACAGGATATGGTGCTCACGATACGTCAAACACCATCATCTAACTAAACAAGCTTCATAAATAATAGTAATATTTACAATAGTATTTGAATAAAATCCCAGGTTTACACAACCTTAAATAACCTTAAACTTAACTTAGCGTTTATCGCTACGATACATCAATGCGGAAATCTAAAAATATTACAAAAATAAACTTTTCAATTCTTCATCTTAGGTTTTCCCTTGTCCTTGCCCGAACCCTCTACTTTCTCACCCTTAACTGAAATGTTAAACAAGAATGAGTACAAGTTGCCCAGCAAGTATGTAAAATAATATGATAGTGAATATCAAGATTAAAATCATCTGTTTTGATATCTCTCCATAATCGAAAAAATAATCAAAAAGTAGTGTCGGATGTCAAAGATAAGAGTTCAAGAATTTCCAATGGCATACTAAGGGGTATAAGAACCCTGAACATTGTTTAATTCTTCAAAAACCATCAGAAGTTTTGACAATCAAATAGACTGTAAAACATTCTCCGCAAGTACTCCAGGTGATCAGCCTTTCGTACCCTACATTGTGCACAAGAATGAAATTTAAACGCGTAAGCGTAAATGGGACTATATGCCCGACATCAGTTTTACCCCGTTATTCGGGTTGTTCATCTTAGTGTTCATGCGGGACCGCACCAAAACAATTTGGATTGGTAAACTTTAAGTAGCTACAATGAACTTGAATCATTCAAATGATTATCGTTTCGCATCGTTAGTATCTAGCCGGAACAAAAGGCCAGAAGGCTTTCCAAAGTAATAGTTCATAATCAGATAAAACTTATATGCAATTTGAACTGAGTCATCAATGGTTAAACTTGAACAAGATATGAACTCGAATGAGATATAACTTGCAAATGAGAACTTTGTAAACAAATTTCCCAAATTATGAAATTTACTTTCATAGAGACAAAATGAATTGAGATAGAATACTTGCCTTTCGCGTAGTTTACGATTATTGTTAATCTTTACTGCAAATATCCTATATATATTCATATACAGATATTCATTAGTCACTCATTCACAATAACCGATTCTCATATTCTACTCACTTAATACATATCAAATGCAACTGTTTCATGATTATAGATGTGTATTACCAACATACATTTAACCAAATATACCTTTAAAACATTTCATCATATATCACAAATTGTTGTTTTTGTTTTTACTCCAAAAGTTTCATTTATAAAACCTGTTTAAACCTTTTTAAACCTTGGTTCAACATAGCTATTACATACTTAGATAATACAAACATTACAATGGTCACATAACAAAGCTTATAAGAATTTAACACACATGTATAAAGCTTTAGATTACAAACAGAACATCTTGACCACTCTGCAACACGGCGCGACCGCGCTGCTTTTATGCCTGGGAGTGGCGCAGCCGCGCTACTCCCATTCAGGCCCAGAACTGAGCTCTTCAATGCACAACTCTCTTTCTAGCATGTTAGGGTCTTAGTATTCAACAACTAACAAATATTCACACGCTCAAATGTTAATAAAACATATTTATGACGTTTCTTCAATTCTAAATAATCTTTCTTAAACATAATATCTAGCGAAATCATAGTTTACCTATCACTTTGTGATAACATACTCATGATACATCTTAATATATGTTTAAGGCTTCTTCATGCTCATAATACAAGGTTAAGTTGAGTACTAACGGCTAAGCAATTAAAAGAAAACATCAGTGTTTGGTTCTGGTGCAGCGCGGCCGCGCCCTGTTTTGCTTTGGTACCAGCGCGACCGCACTGGTACTCAGACACAGGTGATGCAGGCTTCTGCTGTTGCGAACCAAACCTTTCAAAAACTTACACAATGACAATTTTAAACACAACCCAACATTATAACTCAACTAGAAACCACATGACTTACATAATTAACTATTCTAATAGCACCAACAACTTTATTAGCAAATTTAGAGCCTCTAAAATCAAATTTCTTACAATGTAATCCCATTTAAGCAATTTAACCAATATGAACATGTTTCGCATTTCTTGACCGAATTCAGAGCATACATAGCATGATTAAACTCAGAATTTTCATTCTTTAATACTCTACAATCGTCAATTATCAATAACATAGCAACACATAACCCAATCAGAACATCTAACTCAAAGAATAAATATTTTTCTCATCATTTCTTATATGAAAACTAACAATTGTTAATACTACCTCTTGGATGAATTCCCTTCTTGGATTAACACTGAGGATGCTTCTCTTCTAGCTTGATTAACCCTCTGAAACTCCAGAAATCCTTCAAGCTCTCGTTCTTACACACCCATTCACAATTTCTTTCTCTCGGGTAGAAAATATTTAGCAAAAGGAGAAGTGTTTTTAGTAGAGAATATATATATCTTTGGTGACTGAATTCTCCAATCCTTTCATCTTCAATCATCAGTTGCAACCCATTAATCTCCATGGACCAAATGAATTAGTGAGGGAGGGGTTATGGAAATGTAAGGTTTTGGAAAATATAACTCCCTTCTTCTTCAATTCTGCAATAACCGTGCTCTCCTCTCTCACTTGTCCCACTTTGATAGTCACTTCTCCAAATTCAGCTGATGAAATTTTGATAAATAAAAATATTATTCTAATCTATTAATTAATTAATAAGCCGTTTGACCAATTTGCTCTCCGAAATCCACATTTTCGATACTATAGTCGATTCCTACTAAAATCGACATTCCGAACGTCATGAGAATATTAGTTTTGTCAATTTAGCTCCCGAAATTCTAGTTTGACTTTGACCAAAAAGGCAACCCCGACACATTTTGTGTTTACAGTCCATTCTTACTAATTTCGACGTTCCGAATTCAAATCCGTTGTCCGCTTCACCAGATTCCACTCCGAAATCAATTTGAGTTTTAGCTTCATTCTTGTGTTTAATACAATTGTTAACTACATAGTTAATTTCAAATAACTAAATTTGTGACGCCCCCAAATCCGGGTCACCTGAGCCACGGACCTGGTTCATCACTATCCAATACCAAAATGATACAATCGATAACTTATAGCGGAATAAAGGAATATTTACATTGATATAACATAAATAGACCTGTCCCAAGTCTCGAAACCAATACTATTACAAAACATAACATAATACAAAAGGGTAAATATGTCTTAATACACGACGTCAATAATAAGTCTTAATACAAATGGTAATTCTAGAACAACAATTTACAACTACTCCGTAGCTTTCCCCTTCCCTTTATCTTTTCCTGAGCTCTCGCCACGTGCCGCACTAACTGAAATGTTTTTAAGGAGAGCAAGGGGTGAGCAACAATTTGCCCCGCAAGTATAATAGCAATGAATAATCACATGAATAACTTTATAGCTCACAGGAGTAAAAATTTATCTAAACCAAGGAAATAAACAACTTCTTTTTATCACCGTTATAGTGGCCACTAAGGACCGAAGGATTTCTGAAGTATCCAAGGATTTCAAAGTTTCCCGAAGAAGGGAACTATTCAATACTGAGGGTGCACCAAGGCACAGAACTCTATTCTAGAATTACTGGAAATTCATCCGATAATCCACAAAACTGGTACAATAGGTGATCAGCCTAAAATACCTGGCGTTATGCATAAGCCTTACATTTTCCATTTACGCGCGTGTCAGTTTCCCGACGTTTATACAATTTCCCCTGCTGTGAGGGTTGTTCCACTCAGCTTTACATGGGAGTCCAGACCAAAACAATTTGATCGGACAATTTTACTTAACAACAATAATAGTTGGAGGACTTTAACCTCGCTTTAGTAACCAAATCAATAAGTGTCTAGCTGAAACAATTAGCCTTGACATAGCTTTTAAACAGTCTATGGAATAAAGAACTTTAAGGTTCAACAACATGCATGATAGCATTTAAAAATATCTTGAATGAATAAAAATTCATAATCTTTGGAATCACACAATATATAACATTGCATGAAATGGGCTTTCATTGCAATACTTGAATAGAAGTATGAATATTAGCACATTAATTGCTAAATTGATAAGTAATTTGAACGGAGTCAAGAAGCTCAATAAGCTTGTTCAATAAATAATATTTGCTCGATAGATAAATGAATTCGAAACTTGCCCAATAAATGAATCGAGTAAGGAAAACTCGCACAATTAAATAGGAGTTGTATGAGTTAGGAAACTTGCCTTGTACGTGCGTTAATAACTTGACGTTAATCGTCCGTCAACAAAATATCCTACATAGTTTATTAAAATCATCATAAATATTAGTCACAAAAGAATTAGGTTCATTACAGTCATCACGTCATTAAAATACATTGATTGCCACTACGCTTACCCAGTCATCACATCATTGTGAAATCCAAGCGTAATTTGTAATCCGTTAATTCAATTTACGCCTTAGGACAACATCGTTTAGGTCGACACGGGTATAAATTAAGCACATAAAGCTTTAACAAGATATAAGCGTTTTTAATCATTTTGTACAAAAATATAAGTTTTAGACTCGCGGGAAAAATTTACTGGGTCCGACCCGATCCGGCCCGACCCGGTCCGATCCGGCCCCTACCCGGTCCAGCCTGACCCGACCCGGACCAGGCGCGGAACAGCGGCATGCAGTAGCAGTTCTGCAGTTCCTATAGAACCGCGAACTGGTAGACTCTCGCCCGCTTCAGCTCCTATATCTCCCTCTATACTCGATCAATTCGGTCCGTTACGGACTCTATGGATTCGTAAGACACGAGGCTATAATATATCAAAAATGCAAGATGACCCATAAACACTAACATAGCCAAATCCTTAGCCAAAGAACAACATTGATGCTCTGTTTTTCGCAACCATGAAATATCTCACACAAATGGCTACTGTGACTTCATTTAAGCATCATTTTAGTTCATTCAAATTGGTATATCTTCACAACTGATAGAAGTACAATATTCCAACAACAAACCATCAAAATAATCACAACATCCAGGCTTTATTGTCCTCTAATTGTCCGAAGGTCCAAACAGTCCATTAATGTCCATTATCTTCCTCCTTTAGCTTGGGTCCGAATCATTCTTTGTTTTTGTTTCACTTTGAAGGTGTTAATGGTTTATATAGCTTCTTAAGAACCTCCATGATAGATTCAACACAACCAACAAGAACAAAAATTAACAAAATCCATCCCGCAAGCATGAAAGCCAAAAAAAACTCATGAAAACTTCAATGGAGAAGAAATAGGTTGTAGTTTGATTACCTCTCCTTGTTAGCTTCGGGAAGGTTGAGATAACTTGCTAGGCTGCTCTTCTCCTTGCTCGTTTCTGCTGAAGCCTCTCTTCCTCTTCTCCTTGCTTGCCTTCTACGTCCTTGCCGCACACACACAAACACACACGCACACTTACTCTCCCTCTAACTGCAGTGAGCTTCTTGCTTAGCAAAATAACTCTCTCTCCCTCTTAAGTTGCTAACAGTTGGGTATGGCTGGAATGGAGGAGGAGGAGAATGAGCTGAGGGGGATAAGAAGAATGCTTCGGGAGCATATAGAATGTATGGGTATGCAGGAAATGGTTTACCCGAGCCATTGGAAATGTTATTTAGGCAAAGTGTTAACAGCCCCATGAATTGTGTACTGTGCATGTTTATTCCTTTCCCCCCAATTGGCTCTCAATATACACGTGGCCTCCCCCAATTGGTTTGAGGCTTAAATGTCTCACCAATTAATTCGAATATACAGATAAATATACCCGAATATTCCCACTTTTGTACCAAATTTGGTAAATAACTCTACCCAAAATTATAATGGGTACTCCCATAAATTATTGGAACACGCAAAAATATTTATTATGGGATTTGTCCATTTATTCGGAACACCCATAATATATATTTCGGATACAGATTAAATCACGTATCAACTCCAATAAAATTTCTGACACTTGGAAAAATTATTCCTCAGCATATATGCCTCATCTAAATTAATAAAAATCGAAATAGACGAAAAAGTTTGGGTGTGAATAGTGCTCGTGAATAGTGCCTCGGGAAGCGGGTCCCGCTAATAGTGATTTTATGAATTTTTGCAAAATCGATATATTCACTCTAACGACACAACAACACATAAAATTTAACATATGCACATTTTCTAGGCTGTAACACAATTCTAAACACGTAGTATAGATTAATATAAAAATAATAATAATAATAATAATAATTCATTTTATTCATACATAACTCGGGTTACAAGGAAATCTAAAATTCCCGATCGTTACAAAATTAAACCAAACCAACTATCTATATACATCTCATCATATAACTCAATACAATATATATTTATTAAAATCACTCAATCGATTCACATAAATTCAATTTATTAATTTCATTAAATTACATAATGATCTCGGGTATTACATTCACCCTCCCTTATTAGAATTCCGTCCCCGGAATCACCACAAAGCTATACAAAAAGATTAGGGTAATTTTTTATCATTTTCTCCTCGAGTTCCCACGTAGCTTTGTCAGCATTGTGGTTCCTCCATATCACCTTAACAGAAGGTATTACTTTATTTCGAAAACTTGCTCTTTCCTATCAATAATTTGAACAGGAATTTCCTCGTAGGTTAAATCTTTCTCCAACTGAATGGGTTCATATGCTATCACATGCTTGTAATCCTACTTGTATGGTCGTAAAACTGACACATGGAACACGTTGTGTACATGCTCCAACTCCGGAGGTAAAGCTATTTCATAAGCTACTTCACCTACTCGACCCAATACTTCAAAGGGTCCTATAAACCTCGGGCTTAGTTTTCCTTTCTTTCCAAATCTCATTTTCCCTTTCCAGGGAGATACTTTCAGAAAGACATAAGAACCAATGTCAAGGTCTCGCTGCTGCCTGTGTTGATCGGCATATTTCTTCTGTCGATCTTGAGCCGACACTAATCTTGCTCGTATTATTTTGACGATATCTGCAGTCTGTTGTACCAATTCTGGCCCTAGCAGCCGTCGTTCCCCTACTTCATCCCAGCACAGTGGGGTTCTGCACTTTCTTCCATACAGAGCCTCATAGGGTGGCATACCAATGCTTGCGTGGTAACTGTTGTTGTACGCAAACTCCACCAATGGTAGATGGTCATCCCAACTTCCTTTAAAATCCATAACACACGCTCTCAGCATGTCTTCTAGGGTTTGAATTATCCTCTCGCTTTGCCCATCTGTCTGAGGATGATATGCAGTGCTCAACCTCAGTTGCGTTCCCATGCGCTCTTAAAAACTTTTCCAGAAATTTGCTGTGAATCGCGGGTCGCGATCTGACACAATGGATACCGGTACTCCATGTCTGGAGACAATCTCTTTGATGTATAGTTTTACCAACTGATCCAAGTTGAATTTGATCTTGATCGGTAAAAAGTGCGCTGACTTAGTTAATCGATCAATAATCACCCATACTACATCATAACCCTTTTGTGTAGTTGGAAGCCCTACCATGAAGTCCATCATGATATGCTCCCACTCCCACTCCAGTATTTCCAGAGGTTGAAGTAACCCGCTCGGTTTCTGATGTTCTGCCTTGACTCTCTGGCATGTTAAGCATCTGCTGACGCACTCTGCGACCTCTCTCTTCATGTTAGGCCACCAATAATATTGATGAAGATCCCGATACATCTTTGTGCTCCCCGGATGAACCGAGTAACTCGAACTATGAGCTTCATGCAAGATTTCTTCTTTTAACTCGGATACCGCTGGCACCCAAATTCTCTCCTCAAACCTCAACAGTTCATCACCATCCACCCTGAACTTAAGCTCCTCCCCATCAACAATTCTTTTCCTCACCTTTTCACATTCCTCATCGCTGCTTTGTGCTTCCTTTATTTTGTCCAACAGAGTCGGACGAGCCTCCATCGCGAACAATTTCTCACCAGATTCCTTTTGAAACTTTACCTCGAGCTCCAATCCTTAATTAACTCTTCTTGAGCTGTTATCATTGCAAATTTATCAATACCCTTCCTGCTTAGCGCATCTGCTACCACGTTAGCTTTTCTCGGGTGATACAAAATCTCGCAGTCGTAGTCCTTTATCAGCTCCAACCATCTCCTCTGTCGCATATTTAGCTCTTTCTGCGTGAAGATATACTTCAGACTTTTATGGTCCGTGTATATTTCACACTTTGCACCATATAAATAGTGCCTCCATATCTTTAGGGCAAATACTACCGCTGCCAATTCCAGGTCGTGGGTAGGATATCCCTTTTCGTAATCTTTCAGCTGTCATGATGCGTACGTAATAACTTTACTATGTTGCATTAGCACGCAGCCAAGTCCTTTATGTGACGCATCACTGTAAACTACGAAGTCCCCCGAATCATCTGGTAAAGTCCAAATAAATTTTACCGACTTCCTCGTCAAATTAGTCAGAGTTCCTGCTATTTTCGAAAAATCCTAAATGAACCTTCTGTAACAGCCTGCCAATCCCAAGAAACTTCTTACTTCTGTTGGCGTCTTTGGTTGCTCCCAATTAATCACTACTTCCACCTTGGCTGGATCCACGGAGATTCCGTCTTTGTCAATCACATGACCAAGGAATTGAACTCTTTCCATCCAGAATTCACACTTCGAGAATTTTGCGTATAATTTCTCCTTTCTCAATGCTTCCAACACCATTCTTAAATGTTCAGCATGATCTTCCTGAGTTTTAGAATAGATCAGAATATCATCTATGAACACAACTACGAACGTATCCAAGTATTGCTTGAATACTCGGTTCATCATGTCCATAAATGCTGCTGGCGCGTTCGTTAACCCGAATGACATCACCAGGAACTCGTAATGGCCATAGCGAGTCTTGAATGTTGTCTTAGGTACATCTTCTTTCTTCACCTTCAACTAGTGATAACCCGTCCTTAATTCGATTTTGGAAAAATATTTCGCTCCCTTCAACTGATCAAACAAATCATCTATCCTAGGTAGTGGGTATTTGTTTTTTATCGTCACTTTGTTCAACTCCCGATAGTCGATACAAAGTCTCATCGATCCGTCCTTCTTTTTCACAAATAAAACTGGTGCTCCCCAAGGAGACACACTAGGTTGGATATACTTCTTATCTAATAATTCCTGCAACTGTACCATCAGCTCCTTCATCTCCACCGGTGCCATTCTGTATGGGGCTTTCGAAATCGGTGTCGTTCCAGGTACTAGATCTATAATGAATTCGATCTCCCTATCTGGTGGTAGACCTGGCAAATCCTTCGGAAACACATCGGGAAACTCACTTACAACAAGTATTTGTCCCATCTCTGTCTCTACTTTCTGGGTATCAACAATATGGGCCAAATAACCTATACAGCCATTTCTCAACAATTTCCTAGCTTGCATCATCGTCAGACAACTCGAGTGCCTAGGCGATTTACTACCATAGAACACTACCTTAGACTGATTTGGAGTCTGAAGGTTTATACACTTCTTTTGGCAATCTATCATTGCCCCATGGTTAAATAACCAGTCCATACCTAGAATTACATCAAATTCTCCTAGTTGAATTGGAATTAGATCCACAGGTAACTTGTACCCCCTTATATCTACAAGACAATTCCTATGAATATGGCTAACGGGAATCATTTCCTTATTCGCCACTTCTATGTTCATAGGATGTTCTAATTCTTCCTGAGGTAAATTTAATCGTTGGGAGAATTCATGTGATACGAAGGAACAAGTAGCACCCGAATCAAATAATATGTATGCAGATACATCATTAACCGGAATGATACCTGAAACCACGTCCTTAGATACGACCGCGTCTTGAACTGTCATGTTGAAAGTCCTTGCTATTGGCCAATTCTGAGTTGGTGGTCCAGAAATTGTAAGATTTCCACCGTTATTTCCCCTTCCTCCATTTCCTCCACTTGAGTTCTTCTTTGGGCAATTCCTAGCCTGATGATCCAATGCTCCGCAGTTGAAGCATCCATTCCTCTTTGGTGCGGGGAAGTTAGGAGAGATATGCCCCTCTTGTCCGCAATTGAAGCATACATTCTTTCCCTTTAGGCAAGCACCCGAGTGACTCTTTCCACACTCCTTGCAAGCCTCCGCTCTTTTCTTCGACTCACTAGATTTACCCCCAAAACTTGTTAGGTTGCTGTTGCCTCTTTTTAAGTCTTTAATAAAAGAGCTCTAACTCGTGCAAGTGTACACGGTCAATCTAGCAATCAAGCTTTTAATTAGACTACATATTAAAATCCGTTAGAATCCCATAATGGAGATTAGTTCATAACTGAACCAAAAGCCATTATGGGATCAAAACTAAACATAAAGAATAAACAATCAATTGAAATAAGAAGAAGTAGATTGATCAAACCCAATTGTTGAATAAAAATTCGAAGTAAAGTTCACACCACATCAATATCCAGCACTTGAACAATAATAATCTACGGTAAAACTACTCAAAAACTAACTCTAGAAAAGTAGAATAATCCTAATAAAAGTCTCCCAGTTCCCTCTTAAGGTTTCCTTCTCTAAATCTGATCAATAATAGTCTCAATCCTCTTCCAAATTGGCTTCTTTTTCCTCCTTCAGCCGCAACTCAGCATCAAGTTTCGTGCCCTAGCGCCTCTGGCGCTACCTTAGTACTAATCCTAGCGCCTTTGGCGCTAGGTCATGCCCACGTATTTACAAAAATGCCATTAAGTGTCTTTTAAGCTCCGAATTTACCCTTTTGCCCCTCCAGCTCCAATCCTACAATAAACAAACATAAAAATGAATAAAACAATACTAAAAACCCTTAAAGATCACAATAATTAAGTCTAACAAGACCTGATTCGTAGGTATAAAATCCACTCATCAAATACCCCCAAACTTAACCAATTGCTTGTCCCCAAGCAATGCAATGATGCAAATGCAAATTAACTAACATGTCTACGAATTAATCAATCAACCAACATAATATCTAACACTAGGCCTCAAAGATATCATACAGTACTTAGGCAGAACCTCTAACCAATGCAAAGTTTCTAACTTTAATCAATGAGTTAAGTTACACCTATCATCACCCATGTTGTGTGTGTGTGAATATCAACCATTTTAATCAATCGCAATTCAAATCGATCACATAATTAACTTCTTAGAGGAAAACTTTCAAGTTTAACTCAATTCAACCTGTGAACACAACCAATTCAACTGATTCAAGCAATCACTAAGCATAGGGGTATCACGAGGGTTATTTAACACATTTAAATCCTTTTTAAACCCTTCCCTAGGAATTCAAACAATTGTTTTTGTTTAATGAGTGCATTTTATGCTCCATCTCACTTTCTTTTGTACAAGTGCGTTTTACGCTCCATCTCGTTCCATGTGTTTATGAGTGAGTGCATTTTACGCTCCATCTCAACCTACCACATGATCCATTCTTTAATCGGGAAAAGTTTAAAATTTTCAAATTTCTTTTTTTTACACCCCAAGATTCCCCCAAACTTAGATTCTTGCCTGTTTTTGATTTAATGGATGTTTCACCGATTTTATCAAGTGTTAACCCCAAATCTTCCACCAGAAGAAAATTATGCAACAATTTGAATTAAATTGATCAAAACAATTGATGCTTTCCTAGCTAACAAGAGTTTCAGACAAGTTCAACTTCACTTCCTAATCAAAGTCATCACTAAGCACTAGTTTTCAATTCTTCTTAAGTTAAAACCATGAAACCAGTCTTATCATTGGCCACATTAGACACTATATCAATTTATGCTTAATTCATGAAACTAGATGCATAACACAACCTAAAATGCAATGTAACTACCATGCAACAAGTCTAAACACAATGAAACATAACAATCTATATGCATGAAAACAAAAAACTACCCCCCAAACTGAATAAGACAATGTCCTCATTGAAAAATAATAAGAGATTAAGAACAGAGGACTCCCCTGATGAAACACTACTCATCATTACTACCATCGGCAGCGTCATCATCATCATCATCCGCATCAGGAGGTGAGTCAGGTGGTAGGTAAATAGAAAGAGATGGAGGAGCTGGTAGAAACTGGAATGGCCCTGCTGTAGGATTTAACCGCCCAAACATATCCGCCAAAGTTGAAATTGGAAATACCCATGTGTAGTAGTAGCTACAATCCTTTTTGGCTAAGGAAAAAAAAGTTCTTTGGTTGCAATAGTTGTGTGCCGGCAATGGGTAGTGTGTGTGGGTGTCGGTTTGTTAGTGTTTGGTTGGGAGAAAAATGTCTTGACTTGGCAACAATGAGAATAGTGGCAATTGGAAGGCAGCAAGAAGAAGAAAATCTTGACAACCCTCTTTAGCCCGACTTAGGGTTTAATCCCCTTGATTTTTTTTCGATTCGCCTGTAGAGCGCTGTTGGCGCTGCTGGCGCTGCGTTTTATACTTGGTTTAGCGCTGCTAGCGCTTGTGACAAAAACTGTGCATTGGCTATAGCGCCAATAGCGCTGACTTGAGCAAGGGAATGAGCGCCAGAGGCACTGCTATGCAGTAGCTTGACTAGTTGGCTAGCGCCTAAGGCGTTGAGTTTGTGAATATTGGGGCACTGTTGGCGCTGGCATGCAGAAGCTCGGCTATTTGGTTAGCGCCTCAGGCGCTGCGTTGATGCTTGTGGGAGTGCTGCAGGCGCTTGAGCTTATGTTTAGCCAATTGTCCTCAGTTCATGCTTCTGCCTGCAAACACATCAAACCTAAAATCCAAAATTAGTTGCAAATCTTTTTTTTCTTTTTCTTTTTTTTTTCTTCTTTTTTTTTTAAAAAACAAAATTAATTGACTAAACAAAAGCAAAACAGAAAATTAAAATACTGGGTTGCCTCCCAGATAGCGCTAAGTTATAGTCAATTAGCTTGACTGTCTCTGAATCTCATTCTGGTTCAATCGCAAAAAATGTCATTGCATGCCTCCTCTTAGTCTTTTTTTTGAATTCCTTGGCATCATTGTACGTTTGAAAACCCCCAAACTTATCTTCATCCATTGGCAGAAAATAACTATCATCATTCGATTCAACTTTTCCTGTATCTTTGACCACTTCTTTCATTATCGGATTAAGCCTTCTTTGCTGCTCAACCGACGGCTTGCTACCATCTTCCAGCAGGATCTTATGCATGCAAAAAGAAGAGCTTATCCCCTTGATATCTGCTATGGTCCATCCAATAACTGATTTAAATTCTCTAAGCACTCGTAGCAGTTTTTCCTCCTGAAAAGATGTTAGTGCAGAAGAAATAATCACAGGTAGCTTTGAATCTTTATTTAAAAATGCGTACCTGAGATATTCTGGAAGTGGTTTAAGTTCAAGTTCGGGAGGTGTCTCAAGAGATGGTTTTAACTTTACCGATGTCTCTCCCACTTTCGTAAGTGGCTCGACATGTGTTCTGAATTTTCCGAATTTGGGGGTGGTATCTAGATATTGCACAAGTTCGGCACATTCTTCATCCTCCAAATCTGAATTTTCAGCAATCACTCTCTGCAGTGGTTCATAGCCCAACAAACTCTCCATGTCATCATTCACTATGTTATCCACCAAGTAAACTCTAAAACATTCCTCTTCATCGGTTGGGAGCTTCATTGCCTTGAAGACATTAAACGTCACCTCCTGATCATGTACACGCATTGTAAGCTCCCCTTTCTGCACGTCTATCAAAGTCCTCCCCGTGGCTAGGAATGGTCTCCCTAGTATGATTGGTATGTTTTTATCTTCCTCATAATCCACAATGATGAAGTCCGCTGGAAAGATAAATTTGTCCACTTTCACCAGTACGTCCTCCACTATCCCCCATGGATATGTGATAGATCTATCAGCTAGCTGTAGGGAAATATTTGTTAGCCTTGGTTTCGGCAATCCTAACTGACTGAATACTGAAATGGCATCAGATTGATACTTGCCCCAAGATCACACAAACATTTATCGAAGCTCATCTTTCTGATCGTGCATGGAATTGTGAAACTGCCCGGATCTTTCAGCTTTGGAGGTAATATACGCTGAAGCACTGCACTGCATTCCTCCGTCAAGGCCACTGTCTCAAATTCGTCTAACCTTCTCTTCCTTGACAGTATACCCTTCATGAACTTTGCATAACTTGGCATTTGTTCCAATGCCTCCGCGAAGGGTATGTTGATCTGCAGTTTCTTAAAAATCTCCAAAAACTTACTGAACTGTTTATCTTCCCTCTGTTTGTTCAATCTTTACGGATACGGAACCTGAGGGTGAACTTGTGGTACTGTATTCACGGGCTTCTTATCTGAACTCGCTTTATCCTTCTCTGTTTGCTGCGACTTGGACTCATCTTTCTTCTCTATCTGATCAGCCTCAATTTCTTTCTCAGTTTCAACCCCAGTGTCATCCCCTTGTAAACTAGGTGCTACAGCGCCGGGTGCATTTCCTGAATAATACTTTCCTGATCTGAGTGTAATGGCTTGACAGTGTTCCTTACCCTCTCTCCGTGGATTTGCCTCTGTGTTACTTAGCAATGAACCTTGGGGCCTGCTGTTAAGCATATTCGCCATTTGCCCCATCTGAGTTTCCAGATTTTTAATAGCCACTGCCTGGCTTTTGATCATCACCTCTGTATTTGCCATGTATTTTAACATCATCTTGTCCATTTCTGATTTCTTTTCTTGCTGAGCTGCATATGGAGTAGGATGTTGTTGTTGAGAATATCCCGGTGAAAAAGGTGGTCGTGGTGTAAACTGCTGCTGCGCTGGCTGAGATGGAAACTGTTGATTCTGCTGAAACTGTTGTTGCTGATTTCCTTGATTATTTGACCACCTAAAGTTTGGATGATTGCGGTTGTTGGGGTTGTATGTGTTCTGAAACTGACCTTGGTCTTTCCTGTAAGTGTTCACATACTGCACTGACTCCGAGTTGATAGCACATTGATCTGTTGAGTGTGACCCCGCACAAATCTCGCATATAAAGGCAACTAACTTGACTTTGCTTTCTGACAACGACTCTATTTTCTTCGCCATAGCTGCCATCTGTGCTGACAACTGAGTAATAGCATCCACTTCCAACAAACCTGCAACTCTAGGCTGCGGCATTCTGGCTGTAGGATTTTGAAAATCATTTGCTGCCATAGTCTCAATAAGGTTATAAGCTTCGTCATAGCTCTTCGCCCCTAAAGCTCCTCCTGCGGCTGCGTCTACCATCTGTCTCGACTGCCATCCCAAACCATTATAAAATGTGTTGATCACCATCCAATCTAGCATCCCATGGTGCGGACATTTCCTTAGCATCTCCTTGTACCTATCCCAGGCTTCTAATAAGGACTCACCCTGTTGTTGCTCAAATTGAGAGATTGCTGTCCTCATTTTTGCAGTTTTAGCCATTGGGAAAAACTTGGCTAAAAACTTTTGTGCTAGGTCTTCCCATGTAGTAATTGATCCTGCAGGCAAAGAATGAAGCCAACTTCTCGCTCTATCCCTCAATGAGAATGGAAACAGTCTTAGTCGGATGGCATCCTCCGTCACCCCGTTGTATCTAAATGTATCACAAATTTCAATGAAGCTCAAAAGATGCTCATTAGGATCGTCTGTAGCAGCACCCCCAAACTGGACCGAATTCTGCACCATTTGAATGGTGCCCGGTTTAATCTCAAAGGTATTTGCTGCTATTGCCGGTCTGACTATGCTAGACTGCAATCCAGTGATGTTTGGCATGGAATAGTCCCTCAAAGCTTTATGTTCCTCTCTTTTCTCGATTCTCTGTTCCTCCGCCATCTTCGGAATAGTTCTTTCTAACTGTGCATGTAAATTCCTACGCAATCTCGCTTTCCAACCTCTTCCGTCAATATTATCCTGAGCTGGTGTTAATTCTGAGTTGGATAATCGTGCGTGCATAAAAATTCTACAAGTACCTGAAACCAAAACAAAAACAAAAATAGAAATAGAAAAGATTTGATTTGTCTAAGTCAAACAATATAGCTTAAAACTGATGATAATAATAAAAATCTAAACGCCTTTCCCCGGCAACGGTGCCGAAAACTTGTTGCCTCTTTTTAAGTCTTTAATAAAAGAGCTCTAACTCGTGCAAGTGTACACGGTCAACAAGTAATACAGAGGAAGTAGAGTATCGTCCCATAGAGAAAGGATTAAATTAAATCAATATGCATCAGTTCTATCACTATATTTATTTGCCTAAACTATTGACTTACTTTTGGTGACAAAATTATTTCTATATCAATTAATAACTAAATATGCAAATACTAACAAAATATATCAAGCTTGGAATTAATGGGATCCTAACTTCATTTAATAGTTCATCTAATTACCACTATCAAGCTAGAAGGTTCACATATCACAGAAAAGTAGCCAAGGGCACTAATATAGACATAACCATTTGTCAATGCATTATGACCTACTTACATAATATCCATACTCGATAGACACCATGTAATCACCACTATAATCAAAATCACTATATTTCTATGTGAAATTGCAATTATATTGATTTTAAGCACAAGCCCTTATTTTGACTCTTACGGTGAAACAGTATATTTCTATCTGATTCACAAAATATTTAAGCTATTAAATTAAGCCTCATATTCGCAAGCTATCATGATTACAATCCATACTTATATGTTATTTTTCAATTCCATACAAGTACTGAAGTCGAATGGTGATCAAGCATTCACACGTGCAAAACAATCATGATAGAAATTTCTTATGATATACAAATCAATCTAGCAATCAAGCTTTTAATTAGACTATATATTAAAATCCGTTAGAATCCCATAATGGAGATTAGTTCATAACTGAACCAAAAGCCATTATGGGATCAAAACTAAACATGAAGAATAAACAATCAATTGAAATAAGAAGAAGTAGATTGATCAAACCCAATTGTTGAATAAAAATCCGAAGTAAAGTTCATACCACATCAATATCCAGCACTTGAACAATAATAATCTACGGTAAAACTCTTCAAAAACTAACTCTAGAAAAGTAGAATAATCCTAATAAAAGTCTCCCAGTTCCCTCTTAAGGTTTCCTTCTCTAAATCTGATCAATAATAGTCTCAATCCTCTTCCAAATTCGCTTCTTTTTCCTCCTCCAGCCGCAACTCAGCATCAAGTTTCATGCCCTAGCGCCTCTGGCGCTACCTTAGTACTAATCCTAGCGCCTCTGGCGCTAGGTCATGCCCACGTATTTACAAAAATGCCATTAAGTGTCTTTTAAGCTCCGAATTTACCCTTTTGCCCCTCCAGCTCCAATCCTACAATAAATAAACACAAAAACGAATAAAACAATACTAAAAACACTTAAAGATCACAATAATTAAGTCTAACAAGACCTGATTCGTAGGTATAAAACCCACTCATCAGTTGTTGTTGCTATTGTTGTTGTTGTAGTTCCACTTTCTTTTGCTACCACTGCTACTACCTTCCCCTCTATTTCCTCCTTCAATCTTCTTCTTCTTTTCCTTGTTGAATTTCATCAGGGCTTCACTTCCGCCCTCAGCAATTGTGGCCTTCTCTAGAAGAGTAGCGAAGCTGTTCGTCTGTAACACCGAAAGTCTGCTATACAACCATGGCTTGAGGCCCTGCTCGAACCTCCTTGTCTTTCTTTCCTCAGTGTCGACCTGATGAGGTGCAAACCTTGCCAGCTCGTTAAACTTTGCGGCGTACTGGGGTACCGTCATGTCATCTTACTTCAGCTCCAAAAATCGTATCTCTATGCGACTCTGCATACTCACAGGAAAATAATTTTCGAGAAAAACTTCTTTAAACCTCTCCCAAGATATCACACCTTCTCCAGCCCTGTTCTGGTTCGCCTCCCACCAGAAGTTTGCTTCACCTTTCAACATGTATGTGGCGAAGATCGTTTTCTGCTCATCTCCTACTCGGGCGATTGCAAACGCCTTTTCGATTTCTTTGATCCATGACTGGGCTTCGATAGGTTCGGTGGTCCCTTTGAATTCAGGGGGTCCCACACTTTTGAAGTCCTTAAAGGTTGCCACTTGGGCCGTCGGAGGGTTATTAGTATTATTATTCGGGGTCCGATTCTGTAGTGCCCCAACTAATAGGTCTACAAATTATTGCATAGGGTTCGGTGGATCCCCAGCATTACTGACTGACTCTTCAGGTGTCTATTGACGACGTCTTCCCCTTGGCATTTTTTGATGAATAAAATTTACATGTTATCATCCCACAACTTAATCTTGTAACATTTAAAGCTTATATAAGTTTAATCATCACATCACACATATAAATAAACACATTTTATTAATATGAAAAAAAAAAACCATGAAACCAAGGTACTTAACATCTTATGGCTAAATGCCATTTACATCCTTTAACTTAGAACTGAAATTTAAATATTTACATCAATAGATAAGTGTTCAATACGACACTAATAAAAAGTTCATAGCAATATAAACTCAAAGACCCCTCCTCATAGCATCTTCATACTCCTCATCTGCCATGTCCAGAACTAGCCCTCGACTTATAGCGTGTCTAGACCGGTGCTCCTCACGCGGAAAATGGTACACCCTATGCTGGAACCTGCCATGCGCTGAGCTAAACACGTACTGCATCCTGTCTATCCTAACTTTCTTATTCCTTACCTCATGCTCTAACTCATCCCTCTGATCTTGAGCCCTAACACGACCTTTCATCTCATCCCTCCAGTTGGTGGTAATCAACTGTTTGTCTGTTTGAAGACCCTGAACTCTCGCCTCCAATCTGTTTATCGTATTTCCTAAGTGGGACCGGATGGCCTCCTTTTCTACCCTCAACCTATCTGCCTTCTGGTCTGATGCACGCAGCTTGTCAGCCAGATCTGCATTCCTAACCATCAGATGATGCACCAATGCCCCGAGCAGTACCACTGCCCCCTTCTCTTCCTGATACCGTTCCTCTAACTCATGGACTCGATCGTCCAACTCCGTGTTCCTGTCCATCAACTCATCTAGTAGCCTAACCTCTGGTGCTTCCTCAGAGTCCTCCACGGGCTCCTCTTCCTCGGGATCCTCCTCAGAATCCTCCTCAGGGTCCTCATCTGGGTCTGAATCAGCTGCTGCCTCAGCTATGGGCGGAGGTACAGCTGCTACTAACTGCTTACTAACCACATAGATATCTCAAATCTCCTCTTCTCTTGACATCCTACAATCAAAACAAACATCTAGATTAGTATATCAAAAATAAACATTTTTTTTAGTAGAAGTAACTAGACTCAACACTTTAAACTCTATGTGAGTTCATCTCTTTCTATCTCCACTAATTTTTTTTTACGGCTATAATCTAAGGTTCTCCCACCTAAGGTTTATAACATACAGCTCTGATACCAACCTGTGACGCCCCCAAATCCGTGTAACATCAAACACAGGATATGGTGCTCACGATACGTCAAACACCATCATCTAACTAAACAAGCTTCATAAATAATAGTAATATTTACAATAGTATTTGAATAAAATCCCAGGTTTACACAACCTTAAATAACCTTAAACTTAACTTAGCGTTTATCGCTACGATACATCAATGCGGAAATCTAAAACTATTACAAAAATAAACTTTTTAATTCTTCATCTTAGCTTTTCCCTTGTCCTTGCCCGAACCCTCTACTTTCTCACCCTTAACTGAAATGTTAAACAAGAATGAGCACAAGTTGCCCAGCAAGTATGTAAAATAATATGATAATGAATATCAAGATTAAAATCATCTGTTTTGATATCTCTCCATAATCGAAAGAATAATCAAAAAGTAGTGTCGGATGTCAAAGATAAGAGTTCAAGAATTTCCAATGGCATACTAAGGGGTATAAGAACCCTGAACATTGATTTTAATTCTTCGAAAACCATCAGAAGTTTTGACAATCAAATAGACTGTAAAACATTCTCCGCAAGTACTCCAGGTGATAAGCCTTTCGTACCCTACATTGTGCACAAGTATGAAATTTAAACGCGTAAGCGTAAATGGGACTATATGCCCGACATCAGTTTTACCCCGTTATTCGGGTTGTTCATCTTAGTGTTCATGCGGGACCGCACCAAAACAATTTGGATTGGTAAACTTTAAGTAGCTACAATGAACTTGAATCATTCAAATGATTATCATTTCGCCTTGTTAGTATCTAGCCGGAACAAAAGGCCAGAAGGCTTTCCATAGTAATAGTTCATAATCAGATAAAACTTATATGCAATTTGAACTGAGTCATCAATGATTAAACTTGAACAAGATATGAACTCGAATGAGATATAACTTGCAAATGAGAACTTTGTAAACAAATTTCCCAAATTATGAAACTTGCTTTCATAGAGACAAAATGAATTGAGATAGAATACTTGCCTTTCGCGTAGTTTACGATTATTGTTAATCTTTACTGCAAATATCCTATATATATTCATATACAGATATTCATTAGTCACTCATTCACAATAACCGATTCTCATATTCTACTCACTCAATACATATCAAATGCAACTGTTTCATGATTATAGATGTGTATTACCAACATACATTTAACCAAATATACCTTTAAAACATTTCATCATATATCACAAATTGTTGTTTTTGTTTTTACTCCAAAAGTTTCATTTATAAAACCTGTTTAAACCTTTTTAAACCTTGGTTCAACATAGCTATTACATACTTAGATAATACAAACATTCCAATGGTCACATAACAAAGCTTATAAGAATTTAACACACATGTATCAAGCTTTAGATTACAAACAGAACATCTTGACCACTCTGCAGCACGGCGCGGCCGCGCTGCTTTTATGCCTGGGAGTGGCGCGGTCGCGCTACTCCCATTCAGGCCCAGAACTGAGCTCTTCAATGCACAGCTCTCTTTCTAGCATGTTAGGGTCTTAGTATTCAACAACTAACAAATATACACACGCTCAAATGTTAATAAAACATATTTATGACGTTTCTTCAATTCTAAATAATCTTTCCTAAACATAATATCTAGCAAAATCATAGTTTACCTATCACTTTGTGATAACATACTCATGATACATCTTAATATATGTTTAAGGCTTCTTCATGCTCATAATACAAGGTTAAGTTGAGTACTAATGGCTAAGCAATTAAAAGAAAACATCAGTGTTTGGTTCTGGTGCAGCGCGGCCGCGCCGTGTTTAGCTTTGGTACCAGCGCGGCCGCGCTGGTACTCAGACATAAGTGATGCAGGCTTCTGCTGTTGCGAACCAAACCTTTCAAAAACTTACACAATGACAATTTTAAACACAACCCAACATTATAACTCAACTAGAAACCACATGACTTACATAATTAACTATTCTAATAGCACCAACAACTTTATTAGCAAATTTAGAGCCTCTAAAATCAAATTTCTTACAATGTAATCCCATTTAAGCAATTTAACCAATATGAACATGTTTCGCATTTCTTGACCGAATTCAGAGCATACATAGCATGATTAAACTCAGAATTTTCATTCTTTAATACTCTACAATCGTCAATTATCAATAACATAGCAACACATAACCCAATTAGAACATCTAACTCAAGAATAAACATTTTTCTCATCATTTCTTAAATGAAAACTAACAATTGTTAATATTACCTCTTGGATAAATTCCCTTCTTGGATTAACACTGAGGATGCTTCTCTTCTAGCTTGATTAACCCTCTGAAACTCTAGAAATCCTCTAAGCTCTCGTTCTTACACACCCATTCACAATTTCTTTCTCTCGGGTAGAAAATATTTAGCAAAAAGAGAAGTGTTTTTAGTAGAGAATATATATATCTTTGGTGACTGAATTCTCCAATCCTTTCATCTTCAATCATCAGTTGCAACCCATTAATCTCCATGAACCAAATGAATTAGTGAGGGAGGGGTTATGGAAATGTAAGGTTTTGGAAAATATAACTCCCTTCTTCTTCAATTCTGCAATAACCGTGCTCTCCTCTCTCACTTGTCCAACTTTGATAGTCACTTCTCCAAATTCAGCTGATGAAATTTTGATAAATAAAAATATTATTCTAATCTATTAATCAATTAATAAGCCGTTTGACCAATTTGCTCTCTGAAATCCACATTTTCGATACTATAGTCGATTCCTACTAAAATCGACATTCCAAACGTCGTGAGAATATTAGTTTTGTCAATTTAGCTCCCGAAATTCTAGTTTAACTTTTTACCCGAAAAAGTCAACCGGATGACTTTGACCAAAAAGTCAACCCCGACACATTTTGTGTTTACAGTCCATTCTTACTAATTTCGACGTTCCGAATTCAAATCCGTTGTCCGCTTCACCAGATTCCACTCCAAAATCAATTTGAGTTTTAGCTTCATTCTTGTGTTTAATACAATTGTTAACTACATAGTTAATTTCAAATAACTAAATTAAACCAAACCAACTATCTATATACATCTCATCATATAACTCAATACAATATATATTTATTAAAATCACTCAATAGATTCACATAAATTCAATTTATTAATTTCATTAAATTACATAATGATCTCGGGTATTACATCCTTAGCCTGCGCAACAGCTCCAGTGTTGTCACAAAATAAAGGTATGGCTCCTCTAATGCTAGGAACCACTCCAAGTTCAGTTATGAACTTATTTATCCAAACAGCTTCCTTTGCAGCTTCACTTGCAGCTATGTACTCTGCCTCTATCACTGAATCAGCAACTGTTTGCTGCTTGGAACTCTTTCAACTCACTACGCCACCGTTTAAGGTAAACATATACCCTGAAACGGATTATAGTCATCTTGGTCTGTTTGAAAATTTGAGTCTGTATAGCCCTCTAGTTTCAATTCAGACCCACCGTAGACAAGAAATACATCCTTAGTTCTTCTCAAGTACTTTAGGATGTTTTTCATAGCCTTCCAGTGCTCTTCTCCTGGATTCGACTGATATCTGCTTGTTACACTAAGTGCATGAGCGACATCTGGTCTAGTACATATCATACCGTACATGATAGATCCTATTGCGGAAGCATAAGGAATCTTACTCATCCGGTCTCTCTCCTCAGGTGTCTTTGGGGCCTGTTTCTTAGAGAGATGTATTCCATGGCTCATCGGCATGAGACCTCTCTTGGAATCTTCCATGCTAAACTTCTTTAGCATCGAGCCAATGTACTTTCCTTGGGTCAAGCCCAGCATCCTTTTAGATCTATCTCTATAGATCTTTATCCCCAAAATATAGGATGCATCACCCAAGTCCTTCATGGAGAAGTGTTTAGATAACCAAATTTTGATCGACTGTAGCATAGGAACATTATTCCCTATCAGTAATATATCATCAACATAGAATACAAGGAATAAAACAGCACTCCCACTAACCTTCTTGTACACACATGGTTCATCCTCGTTTTTGATAAAATCAAACCTTTTGATTATCTCATCAAAACGGATGTTCCACCTTCGAGAAGCTTGCTTCAATCCATAAATGGATCGTTATAGCTTACAGACTTGGTTTGTTCCAACCGTTGAAACAAAACCCTCTAGTTGTATCATATATACATTCTCCTTAAGCTCTCCATTGAGGAAGGTCATTTTCACATCCATTTGCCAGATCTCGTAGTCATAATAAGCTGCAATTGCAAGCAAAATCCGAATGGACTTGAGCATAGCTACTGGTGAGAAGGTTTCATCATAGTCAACTCCTTGTCTTTGTTTGAAACCTTTTGCAACCAGTCGGGCCTTATAGGTCTCTACCTTGCCATCTGCTCCAGTCTTTCTCTTAAAGACCCATTTACACCCAATAGGCTTAATGCCCTCAGGTGGTGAAACTAAAGTCCATACTTGGTTTTCATACATGGAGTCGATCTCAGATTTCATGGCTTCTAGCCATTTCTCTGAGTCTTCACTACTCATAGCCTCTTCGTAAGTCAATGGATCATCATCATCTATGATGCGTACCTCATCATCATCATCTATGATGAATCCATACCTATCAGGTATCTTCGGTACTCTTCCAGATTTACGAATAGGTAGTGGTACAGTAGGTTCTTCTACTTGGTCAGGTACCTGACTTTGATCCGTAGTATTTTGTGGTTCTTGAACTTCTTCAAGATATATCTTACTCCCACTGACCCCTTCAAGGATAAACTCTTTTTCCAAGAAGGCAGCGTGTTTCGCAACAAACACCTTTTGATCAGTAGGATGATAGAAATAATACCCTACAGTTTCTTTAGGGTATCCCACAAATCTACACTTGTCAGATCTAGTCTTTAGCTTATCTTGTTCAAACCTTTTGACATAAGCTAGACAACCCCAAGTCTTAACATACTTAAGATTTGGTTTCCTCCCTGTCCATATCTCATATGGGGTCTTTGGGACGGATTTGGTAGGTACCTTGTTAAGTAGATATGCAACCGTTTCTAGGGCATAACCCCAGAAGGATACTAGAAGGTCGGTAAAACTCATCATGGAACGAACAATGTCCAACAATGTTCGATTTCTCCTTTCAGATACATCATTCAACTGTGGTGTCCCTGGTGGAGTCCATTGTGAGATTATACCCTCCTCGATCCGATCGAAGAATCTTAATACTCTTACCAGTTTGTTTCTCTACTTCATTTCTAAATTCTTTGAACTTTTCAAATGATTCAGATTTGTATTTCATTAAATACACATATCCAAATCTAGAATGATCATCAGTGAAAGTAATAAAATAAGAATACCCTCCTCGTGCATTCGTTGTCATAGGTCCACATACGTCTGTGTGTACCAACGCTAACAACTCTGTAACTCTTTCTCCTTTTCCACTAAAAGGAGATTTAGTCATCTTACCCATGAGACAAGATTCACAAGTTGGATATGATTCGTAATCAGATAGCCCCAAAAGTCCATCTTTATGCAACTTGGATAATCTTGTTTCATTGATATGACCGAGTCTACAGTGCCACATAAAGGTATAATTAACATCATCTCTTTTTCTTTTCTTAGTTTGTTCAATTTGAAGTATATATATTTTCATGCAAGTCAAGTATGTAAAGTCCATTCAGTAATTTGCCAACACCATATAAAACATTTTTATTATAAATAGAACAACTGTTGTTCTTTATTATAATATCAAAACCATCCATATCCAATACAGAAATTGAAATAATGTTTCTAATGAGTGTTGGAACATAATAACAATTATTTAAACTAATGAACTTGCCCGAAGGCAGTGCTAAACAATAAGTCCCTACAGCTAATGCAGCAACCTTTGCTCCATTTCCCACTCGTAGGACGACTTCATCCTTGTTCAGCTTTCTACTTCTGCTTAGTCCCTGCATATTATTACATATGTGAGAACTACAGCCGGTATCCAATACCCAAGTAGAATTTTGACTTTCAGAAAAATTAATTTCAATCATGAACAAACCTAGATCGGAAGTCGAAGCTTCTCCAAGCTTCTTTTGGCCCGCAAGATACTCCTTGCAGTTCCTCTTCCAGTGTCCCGGCTTATTGCAATGGTAGCAAATTCCTTTGCTATCTGGATCATGTTTCTTTTTATCCTTTAGCTTCGCCTTACCCTTAGCCTTCTTGTTCTTCTTCTTTTCAAAAGATACCTTGGGCCTCTTCCTTTTCTTGGAAGAATCATCCACTAGTAAAACTTGGTTCTTGTTGGATGAGAAGTGACCTTCAGCAGTTTTCAGCATGTTAAGTAACTCAGGCAAGCTGACGTCCAACTTATTCATGTGAAAATTCACAACAAATTATGAGAAGGTGTCCGGGAGTGACTGCAAGATCAAATCTTGGCTTAACTCCCCATCCATCATGAACCCTAGCTGTCCAAGTTGTTCAATCAAATTGATCATCTTAAGGACATGAGTCTCAACAGCAGTGCCCTCAGTCATACGAGATCGGAAGAGCTCCTTAGATATCTGATATCTAACAGTCCTACTTTGCTCACCATACAACTCTTTGAGGTGCAGCAATATAGTAGGAGCATTCATAGTTTCATGCTGACGCTGAAGCTCGTTACTCATAGATGCGAGCATGATGCATTGAGCCAAGATTGCATCATCTTGCCACTTTCTGAAAGTAGCAATCTCTTCCTCAGAGGCTGTTTCTGCAACATTTGCAGGGACTGGTGAATTTAGGACATAAGAAATCTTTTCAGCAGTGAGAACAATTCTCAGATTCCTTAACCAGTCCGTGTAATTCGGTCTGGTCAGTTTGTTAGCATCAAGTATGCTACGCAGTGATAATGAGTTTGACATTTTTAAATTCTGCATGTGAAATAGACAACATTTTAGCATACATTCATTTAATTAATTACCAAAATAAATTAGGTCTTTATTTTAAATTGGTATCTCTCACTATTTTCATCAAACCATATTACCCTCATTATATAGTTCGACAAATCTAATTAAAGATTTGCTAGTGAGAATAAGGATCCCATTTCAAATGTATATAGCCTTGTGTGACACAACAAACTATATATAAATAAACAGGTAGACAACTATTGTCAATTACATCACTATGTAACTCCTTGTATTTTGCCTCTTAGATTATTTTGATCAAGTGTGACACATCCGAATCAAAATTATCTAAGTTAAGTCCAACCTAGCAGTTCCATATATTCGAAAGAAAAACACTGTCCTTGTGTGACACAACAAAACAGCATCGTTCGGTCTATTTATAAGCATCAAATGTGATAAAGCAACATCTTAAATATTTAATACTTGCCTTGTGTGACACAACAAACTCATATTAAATATTTAATATTCTATCGCTTTACCATGCTAGAAGGCGACGTTCGATATTCCAAATATCTTTGAACGCTTAAGACTTAATATAATATCTTTGAGGGGTTTGTTATTATTAGTCTCATCTTCTTTAGCGCGTATGCACATATATATATAAAATATGCGTCATATTAGAGAAGACGAGGTACGCAGACCCTATTTATAAAAACTCATACATTCAAGCATCCACTAAAATAAATCCAATCACACATTGGTCAACAGTCCATAATCAATCCCTATTTATTATCATACATATCTCTATATGTATCAATAAATAACATTCATCCCATGAATAATAAAACCATTCCATATATGCATTGATATCAATTAATGGGCAAAAGTGTAATGTCCGGAAAATTTTAAGCACTGTATCAAATTTATTTTTATAAATAAATTCATTTTATATAATTTTAATTGGACCCATGTAAGAATGTTTATTTAATTATATAATTATAGGTCCAATAAACTTTTTGCATTAAAGGGGCTCATTATTAGTGCGATTTAAATTAATGAGTTAACCCAAAGAATTTATTTGCAAAGAAATTTGGATAATTAAATAGATGATTTTATTATTATCAGATTAAATAATTCGAGTGAAGAATTATAGTTATATTAAATATTTTAAATAAATAATTAATTTGTTTAGCCATTAATTTAAAATATCAGAAATACGAGATGGTTGATTTAACTGGGCCGATTTTCCTCATTTAGATTAGCCCATTGCTCTTATTTATTTTGATTTAAGCCCAAATTCCCTTTCTTTTTAAATTTGGGCCGCCTCTTAACTAATTTCAGCTGGCCCAACTATTGGGTTAAGTCCAATTTGGATTCCAGCGGGTTGAACCAAGATCACCGGGTCAGCCCATTCCTTTCCTTTAGCCGGCTTGGGTCCATATGTAGCATACCAGTTATCAAATTGGGAAAACCTGTAATAGGCGTTGGGGATTAACCGAGCCAAGCCAATCCATACCAGACAATCGAGCGAAATCAAAACCCCCAAATCAAAGTAACCGAGCAAGAAGGTAATCCCAGCAAAGCCTCTCAAATCAGAGGAAATCAAACCCTAACACCTCAATCAGTCCATCAGTCGAGCAAAAGACGGGAAGGAGGAGATGACGGCAAGAGATTGAAGCAACCAGCGGACAAACGAGCGGAAGCCCCAACGACCGAGCAAAACGCGGCAAGGACCGAAGGTCCCAGAAATCCGGCGAAAACGACCGGCGAGACGCGCGGCTCAAGAAAGTGACGGCAAATCACAGCTGGGTGGATGTGAAACGATCGACAGCTCAACCCCTCTCCTACCGACGGTTAACAGTGGGTCAGGTAGGATAATACCCAATTACTGGGCAACTAATCTTCTATAAATTGGGTTTTCCCCCCAAACCCTAAACCAGCTGCCAATTCGATTCTCCTTTGTGCGAGTTCCAAACTAGAAATTAGGGTTTCAAGTTGGTAAGGAGTTACAGAGAGGAGAGGAAACAGGGGAAATCATTTGGGGAACGGCGATTCCAGAGCTGTTAATGTCCGATTGGGTTGAATATTGTGGAAGGAGAAGAAGAGTGGCAGCTCGATCAAAACCAAGGTATCGAAATGGGTTGTGATAGCTTCCAGTTAGGTTCTGTATAATTTTCTTGCTATTTGTGCTGTGTTTAGTTTGTAGTATACGTTGTATTGGGTTGAATTTGTTCTGTTGTGTTGCTGGGTTTGTGTTGTCCCCTGGTATTGGGTAGCATAAGCTCTGTATGGGGTAATTTGCTTCTGTGTATTGAATTAGATTGTCCCCATGTATTAAGGAGTTTTATTTCTCTGAATTAAATTAAAATGGTTCAATGGAAGTGTTTAGTTTACATTATACATTGTACTGAATTTGGGTTGTTGCTCTGAATTGGGTTCACTGTTTGGAACTCAGTAATTTGAAGAACCCTAGTGGTTCTGGTGACTTAGCTGTGCACTGATTTTCCTTCTGTACTGATATAGTATATATATATTGTGTCATGATGGTTCTGGTATTGGGATTTAGTTTTGGACACGTCTTGGTTTGAAAATCTAGAACATGACATTTAAAATTGTTGGGTTTCAAACTCTGGTAATGCAATGATATAGTTAGTTCATTCACCTTCTTTTCCTTCTTCAGCAATTGAACCGACTGGGTTGGTTGGGTTGATTTTCTTTGTATTGTGTAAATACTGTTGGGATGTAAACAGTTGGCACCACACTGTGTTTTGGGATATTGTAATTCCTTGTATTAGATTGAAGGAATCTATTAGGCAAACTGCTAACAATAAATCAATGGAAGAATTATTATTATTCGACAATAATTAATAAATGAGATTAGTAAATATTTAATTATTACTTAATAATAATTAAATATGAATAATATTAATGAGATAATTATTATTCACTAATAATTAATAAGTAAAGAAAATGAGTATTTAATTATTAAGTAATATTAAATAATTAAATATGAATAAAGTTAATAGAATAATTATTTAGTATTTATTTAATAAATAATAAATAAAGATAATAAAATATTTAATTATTATTTAATAATAATAATTAAATATGAATACAGTTAATAGAATAATTATTTATTAATAAATAAATAAAGATAATAAATATTTAATTATTATATAATAATAATAATTAAATATGAATAAAGTTAATAAAATAATTGTTTATTATTTATTACTAAATACTAAATGAAGGTACTAGGTATTTGATTATTATTTAATAATAATAACTAAGTATGAATAAAGTTATTGAATAGGAAGGAAATTAACTACTTAATCATTAATGAAATAATGATTAAGTATAAGGGAGATTTATCAGTTTAGCTACGGCCCTTAATAGATAATGATAATAAACCCTTAAGGATTTCTTAATAATAATTAAGTATGGGCAGGATTCATACAGTAAGTATTAAATCAATGTTGAATAAGAGACAAGGTTAATAATTACTAAATTACCCCTAAGGTAATGGTAATTAAGAGTAAACTGAATAAATGATCAATGGTTTCTGTCATCTCTAAACCAAAATAAATTTATTTTATAGATAATAAATAAAGTTTGTTAAACCATACCTAGATACTATTAAAGGAAATGAATTGAGTGACCATGATCTGTTATTATAGCTAAGGGTCATTAATAAATTTCCGTTTACCTAATGTTAAATGGTAATTGATTATAGGTTGTGAATTCTTTATTTGCTAAGTAAATAGTATAATAAAGTGTGCCAAGATACAATCATGTTATAATAATTGATAAGCCGACTTTATCCAATGATAGGTCACTCGAGATCAATTAATTAAAGCTAGAATTTATCTGTAGCTGAGCAAACAGGCAAGTCCTCTATCCCGAACTTTGATTTCTGCAAGTTCCTAACCCTAAACCCCTTATATTATTGCAAGTTATTCTTTAAGCTTGAATCTTATTTCCGAGCACGCTTTAAGTGGTCTAATTACTTTTAAAATTATTCCACATCTGTATATTTGTTGACATTCGCACTCGTGCATTTGAAATTCGTATATTTAAATTCAGGAATTTATAAACCATTCATGGTTAAGTCTGAACCCTTGTTCGGTCAGACAATTATGTGAGAATTTATAAAAGCTATCCGAACCAATCAATGGTAAGAATTCTTAGACTGTATGAACACCCCTTTATTTATAGGGGAGTACCCCACGTACCGTATATAAGGTACAAACAGCAGAATTAAATGTTATGCATATACATAGGGTACGCGAGGCTGATCCCCTCAAGTACGTTATTCTGTGGCCAGTAACCAGAGGGTCAACCAGCTATTGACTCCTCTGGAAGTTATCGTTCAAAGTCTATTTGACTATCATTTGTTCTAAAAGCATTTAATGTTCTTGCTTCTGATTATTCTATTGTTGAAATCCCTTTTTATATCCCTTCATCATGATATATCCTTATTGTTGCACTTTACACTTGCTGGGCAAACTCGTTGCTCATTCTTGCTATATCATGATTTCATTGCAGCTAAACCCGAGGCGTCAGGGAAGAATAAAGGGAAAGAAAAGATGAAATGATAGACTTCTTGTAGCTGACTTTAGATTCATGTGTTAGTTATTTACCGATGTAATTTAAACCCTGCTAGCTACTTAGGGTATGGATTGTGTAAATGTTTAAGGTTAATCGTATTCTGGGACTAGTAACACCTTGTAATGAACAACGTATGTTTATTATATTCCGCACTTTTAGATATCATATGTTGTTAAAGGTGAATGTTTGTATTGGATCGTGATGACCAGATCCGGGTATTTGGAGACCCGAATTTGGGGGCGTCACAAAAAGTTTTGCTAATATTTAGTTTTGAAACAAAATAAACTCTTTTATTTTAATCAAAAACCAAATCCAAATTAAACTCCTTTAATTTTAGCAATCTGAAATCCTATTCCAGATAAAATAAACTCTTTTATTTTAAACTTTTATCAATTAAATAAACCATTTATTTTAATTGAGAAAAACAAAAAAAATTCAAAGTCTGGACACCGGCGCGGCCGCGCTCCATTTTGAACTAGGAGCGGCGCGGCCGCGCTGCACCCCAGGAAACGTATTTCTGTGTTCGGGCGCGTCCGCGCTCCAGAATGAACTGGAAGCGGCGCGGCCGCGCCGCGACGCAGAATCAGAAAAATTTTCTTGCCTAAAAGTTCGAACGTTTCGCATATCAATTCATACATGGAATCATCAAGATCGATAATTAGCACATGATTAGGCTCTGATACCACTGTTAGGTTTGTATATAACGCGAGCATGCAATCAAATTACATAAATAAGGCGGAAGCGCGATAAAACGGATTTTAAAATTTTATACAAACCATCACCATGATCGATTAATGTGCTCAATTAACGATATAAACGAAAGAGAAAGAGAATAAGAATTATACCCTCGTAGAACAAAGCTTCTTCGGGTACAAGTTCAACTCCTAGTCCTTCGTGTTCTCCTCGAATGCTACGATGTGATTCTTTCCTTTGATCAACATTAGCCACCCAAGTGTTTGACCTCTAGAGGTGATCCACCAAGGAAGAACAAGTATTCAAGAAGTTGGGTATTTGGCAAAACCCTAGTTTCTATCTCTATAGAAATTATAAGTACTCTCCACAAACTAATGCAAGAGTGTGTCACCCTAATCTATGATAAGACTCCTCTTATTTATAGATGTAGGAATAACCCTTCCCTAAACTATTTAGGATTAGGATTTCTATTATAATTAAACTCCTTTAATTAATTATGCTCCTAATCTAATTAAGAATTCATGGGAGAGTACTTCTATTAATTAATTCCCAATCCCTATTAGGAATTAAATAATAGTAATAGTAATAATAATAATAAGACTCCTCTTATTAATTTATATTTAATATTTCCAAAATATTAAATAATAAATATTAAGCTATTTAATTTATTCTATCTCCATAGATTAAATTAAATATACTTAACTTATAATTATAATTATGCCATTTACTTCTTAAATAAATATTTTCCTTTTGCGCTGTGACTGATGAGTGTGTTTTATATACACAAATTGAGTACTTTTAGCCTTAATAATCTGTAAGTCTTTAGCTATTTCGTTTGGTTTTATGTGTTTTCATCTTATTGTTGTGTAATGTAGTCTTGTATTACTTTTATATGTATTTGTGTGCTTTTATGTGTTTTTACGTTGTTTTGTAGGTATTGAAATAAAGGCCCTTGATATCTGTCGACGCCGGGAGGAATCGCTTACGCGGGGGTTGTAACCCTTTCCAATTTTTAGCCTTTTTGTTAGATGCCTTTTTGGAAAAGGTCGGCATTAATGTCGACGGGGTTTTTAAAGATTGTTTTTATGATGAGCCAATTTAACCAGAGTCGCCAGTTGGTATATTTGAAATGGATGTACCAACTCATCCGAGTTTTCATTTTTTATAAATCGCTGGCTCATATGTGACTCCGAATTAATTGGTCTGCGAATCGAGATTCATAGAGTTCGGGGGCTTGCTTAAGTGAGGGGAAGGTGTTAGGCACCCCTCGACTTCCGTGAAGCACGGTTACCGCAATCTTGATGCTTTCCTATCCTTTAATTCATGAAATGTGTGTGTGCGTGTATGTGTGTGTGTGCCTATGTAAATGTTGTGGTGAGCTTGCATAAAAGAATCATTTGGATTATTAGGGAAAATTGTGTTCTAATTTGAGCATGTCTTAGAACGTCCATCGGCTTAAACGAGAAAGCTTTTATGAGAAAAGGATTGATTTTAATTAGCAAAAACTATGAGATTTTCATTAAGCGTCGTTTTGGCAAAACAAGAGTTTTAAACCTTCGTAAAAATAGGAATCGAAATCTATACATTGCTTTCATAAAATGATGGGCAACTTCTAGGATATCTTTCACCCTACGCACCAAGATTTAATAAAACGTTATTTTATTTTTATAAAACCATTTTTTGTGACATTTGAAAACGACTTTCTTTAGCCTTCTCGTTTAATAGAAATCGACATTCATTAAACACCTCCAAATTTTTAGCTACGTGATGCTAACCTCCTAGTTTGCTTGGTTTTAAGAAAAAAACCTTCATCGTTTAATCTTTGAAATCATTTTTCGTGTCACAAAATCCAATCAAGCATAAACACGCGTCGGGGCTATTCATGGGCATGTAAGCCATCAAAATAACCCCAAACGCCCACAATCACAAGTTTCACTATTTCGGGGCCTTAAACACGATTATCGCCTTGGCGTCGTTTTAAGGCCCGACGATTACATATTTACAATAACGGATACATCCACCCGATTACATACATTCAAAAATGTCCATCATCGGATTTGGACCACGGGGTCGCATTCCTAGGCTCACATCCGAACTTATTGCACAACCGCCAAATGGATATAACGAAAATAAACAACAACGGGATGCCTAACACTCTAGGATATCTTACAATGACGATCGAAATACACTATGAATGATACCATACCATAATAGCTAAGATTTGCACCAAACGGATATCATCGGGCTATTAGGGGGAATTTCATTCCGATGAGACCCTCACTAATAGTCCCTAACCCATGGCTTCACAATAACATATGAGAAAAAACTACATTCAAGGTAATTCGGATGACCAAAAGATTAACAAACATGGTATAACAAAATGCTAAGAACAAATGGTTTTTTCACCTTGCAATTAATCCCCACAATATGTATGAATTTGTGTATTGAGTAGAGTAGAAAATATGAGATATAATCTCACAAAATTGGTACAATTCCTCACTCTTTTCACTCTTTTCTCTCCTAATTATTACTGTTTTCTTGCTGTTTTTTCTTCTTCTCCCGAACTGCTGCTGCTGCTGAATCCTCTCTTTTTTCTTCCTGTATGCGAACTGGCCTAATATAGCACTGCCAAGGGCAGCCGCAGATCTATCTGCGGCTGGCCGCAGATATATCTGCGGCTGGCCCTTGGTTCTCCCCCCAGCCGCGCTCGAGTCCCGTGCGCTTCGAGTCCCGTGCTGCCTCGAGTTCCGTCCTTGGCCGCGAATTGATCTGCGGCTAACTGTGCTGATTTTCTCATTTTTCGTGCCTCGTCTCGATTTTCGTGTCGTACCGTTGGTTCCCGCTGACGGGTTTGCGCTCGGCAGTCCGGAAACCGTCGGGAAACGTGCCACGTCATCCGGGTAAGCACAGTGATCAGTAACTGACTCTCGACATTCGCTTGTTGTCGTGTCGGCTTCAATATCATCCCGTCGTGGTGGTTTTGAGGGTTCGTCTTTATGTCCACCCTTTATTCTCGTGTGCCGGGTCAATTGACGATTTTGTCCTCCTGTCAGGGTTAGTATAGGAAATGCAAAAATCGGGTGTCTACAGCTGCCCCTCTTTATCATGTTTATGAAATGATAAATGAAATGAACAGGATAAAGAATAGACACTCGATGCATGAATGACAGTGCACAAGAATGACAATACAT
Source organism: Aralia elata (assembly GCA_034770075.1). NCBI lineage: Eukaryota > Viridiplantae > Streptophyta > Magnoliopsida > Apiales > Araliaceae > Aralia > Aralia elata. Next base: position 105,304 of record JAVJAP010000056.1, read on the forward strand.
ACGTGATTTGCTTGGATCTCAGCCCTTCCCAGGGTTGTTGTTGGTTTGGATCTTAGCCCTTTTCCCAGGGTTGTGGTTTGTTTGGATCTTAGCCCTTCCCAGGGTGTTAGTTTGGATCTCAGCCCTTCCCAGGGTGTTAGTTTGGATCTCAGCCCTTCCCAGGGTTTTTGTTTTGGTTGGATGCCTTCCCAGGTTTGCTCACCACTCTGTCGCGGTTTGCTTGGATCTCAGCCCTTCCCAGGGTTTGTTGTTTTTTGTCTTTTTTCTTTTGTGGATATCAGCCCTTCCCAGGGTTGCTCACCATCTTGTTGTGGTTCGCGTGGATCTCAGCCCTTCCCAGGGTTTGCTCACCACTCTGTCGCGGTTTGCTTGGATGCCTTCCCAGGTTTGCTCACCACTCTGTCGCGGTTTGCTTGGATCTCAGCCCTTCCCAGGGTTTGTTGTTTTTTGTCTTTTTTTCTTCTTGTGGATATCAGCCCTTCCCAGGGTTGCTCACCATCTTGTTGTGGTTCGCGTGGATCTCAGCCCTTCCCAGGGTTTGCTCACCACTCTGTCGCGGTTTGCTTGGATGCCTTCCCAGGTTTGCTCACCACTCTGTCGCGGTTTGCTTGGATCTCAGCCCTTCCCAGGGTTTGTTGTTTGTTGTCTTTTTTTCTTTTTGTGGATATCAGCCCTTCCCAGGGTTGCTCACCATCTTGTTGTGGTTCGCGTGGATCTCAGCCCTTCCCAGGGTTTGCTCACCACTCTGTCGCGGTTTGCTTGGATGCCTTCCCAGGTTTGCTCACCACTCTGTCGCGGTTTGCTTGGATCTCAGCCCTTCCCAGGGTTTGTTGTTTTTTGTCTTTTTTTCTTTTTGTGGATATCAGCCCTTCCCAGGGTTGCTCACTATCTTGTTGTGGTTCGCGTGGATCTCAGCCCTTCCCAGGGTTTGCTCACCACTCTGTCGCGGTTTGCTTGGATGCCTTCCCAGGTTTGCTCACCACTCTGTCGCGGTTTGCTTGGATCTCAGCCCTTCCCAGGGTTTGTTGTTTTTTGTATCTTTTTTTTTTTTTTTTTTTTTTTTTTTTTTTTTTCTTTTTGTGGATATCAGCCCTTCCCAGGGTTGCTCACCATCTTGTTGTGGTTCGCGTGGATCTCAGCCCTTCCCTGTGTTTTGTCTACTCTCTGTCGCTTTTTGCTTGGATGCCTTCCCAGGTTTGCTCACCACTCTGTCGCGGTTTGCTTGGATCTCAGCCCTTCCCAGGGTTTGTTGTTTTTGTCTTTTTTCTTTTTGTGGATTCCAGCCCTTCCCAGGGTTGCTCACCATTCTGTTGTGGTTCGCGTGGATCTCAGCCCTCCCCAGGGTTTGCTCACCACTCTGTCGCGGTTTGCTTGGATGCCTTCCCAGGTTTGCTCACCACTCTGTCGCGGTTTGCTTGGATCTCAGCCCTTCCCAGGGTTTGTTGTTTTTTGTCTTTTTTTCTTTTTGTGGATATCAGCCCTTCCCAGGGTTGCTCACCATCTTGTTGTGGTTCGCGTGGATCTCAGCCCTTCCCAGGGTTTGCTCACCACTCTGTCGCGGTTTGCTTGGATCTCAGCCCTTCCCAGGGTTTGTTGTTTTTTGTCTTTTTTTCTTTTTGTGGATATCAGCCCTTCCCAGGGTTGCTCACCATCTTGTTGTGGTTCGCGTGGATCTCAGCCCTTCCCAGGGTTTGCTCACCACTCTGTCGCGGTTTGCTTTGGATGCCTTCCCAGGTTTCAGCCGGGTCTTGCCTTGATTCGTCGTGTTCGACGTTCGACTTATTCAGAATTTGTACTTTATTTTCACATAACGAGTCATGTATGATGCAAGCTTTTTATTCATGGATAGAGAATGACCCCTGTACAGTCTTTTTGATACTATTTTCCACAGGTGTCGTCGCCAGATGTCGTGGTATGCTTGGATCTCGATCCTCCCACAGGATTGGTCGGTGGCTTCTCCGCTGATTGGACGGTTTGTCGCCGGTGACAGAGATATGGCAGATGATCTTCCGGAACGTTCCTGATCCTTATTATTCTTTCCGGTGTCGGCGGGCTTTGCGGAGGGTATTCTGAGCCATTAGGTCCCGGTCCGTCCGGTGTTCACGCATCTCGATTACTACCGAGGCTGAGAGGTATGCTGCTCTTGTTGAGAGAGATGCTGCTATTCTGGCCAGGGATGTTGTTCATACTGATAGAGACGCCATTGTATTACAGACTAAGGCAATTATAGATGCTCACTCTGAGACCGTTAGCCGAGCCATTGCTTATTGGATCGCGTCGACATGATGGGGCAACAGATTGCAGGGAATGCCGATGCCTCAGATCTATCCACCACTTAATCCATCCTGCTTTGATTAGTTTCAGATTGGTAGATCATAGACTATGTCAGTTTCATCGGTTATCAAAAAGAGAAACCTTGTAACAAAATGACCTATTTATATAGACAAGTATTTAGATTTAGTCGTTTTCCCCTTTTGTCGTATCGTTGCCTTTCATTGGACCCTCATTTTATCCAGCTAACCATGATTTTGATATTTCGCCTTCTTTCTCTTCTCAAGTCTTGATGGGGACTTGTCAGATATTGCCGCATATCCTGTCGATTTCATCGGCTAAGTCTTAGATTCGGGCTAACTGCTTGGTTGGGTTAGGGTTAGGTTATTTGAGATGAAACTGATCAGGTGGCTGGTTTCGGGAGAGTTTCGAGGGTGTAGGAAGGTTTTCTGGCTGTTGGGAATCGGTTTTAATAGAAGAAAGGGTTATTTGTAAGGAATGGGACCGTGCCACAATGGCTGCCTACGTACCCCCACAAGTCGGGAGATCAGGTCCTACGTAGTTCGTTCCTTCAAAGAACGAGGAGAAAAATGATGAGGGATATTTTTTTTTTTTTTTTTTTTTTTTTTTTTTTTTTTTATGCATAGAACCGCTTCACCGAGTCGGAATTAAGAGGTTATGGGAACACCTCCCCGTCCATTTCTTGCAGTATGAGGGCTCCTCCGGACAACACTTTCTTAATCACAAAAGGCCCCTCCCAGTTCGAGGCTAACTTCCCTTTGGCTTCGTCTTGACAAGGCATTACTCTCTTTAACACTAGGTCATTTTCTTTGAATTTTCGAGGTCTTATCTTCTTGTCATATGATCGAGAGATCCTTTGCTGATATAACTGACCGTGCAACACAGCGGCCACCCTCCTTTCATCAATTAGGGCCAATTGGTCGTACCGACTTTGCATCCAATCCTCCTCGTTTATCTGAGCATCAATCAAGATTCTGAGGGACGCCATCTCAACCTCAACTGGCAGAACTGCCTCCATTCCGTATACCAGAGCGTACGGGGTTGCCCCTGTAGAAGTACGTACCGACGTTCTGTACGCCAGCAAGGTGAGAGGTAGCAGATCCGGCCATCCCCGATGATTAGCGGACATTTTCGCCATGATCTTCTTGATATTCTTATTTGCAGCCTCCATTGCCCCATTCATCTTAGGACGGTAAATGACAGAATTGAGGTGCTTGATCTTAAACTGGTCGCATAATCCCTTCATGAGGGCATTGTTCAAATTCTTGGCATTGTCGGAGACTAAAACCTCAGGTTTCCCGTATCGGCAAATGACATTATTCCTGATGAAACCGACGATGATCTCCTGAGTTACTTTGGGGAAGGAAGCTGCTTCTACCCATTTAGTGAAGTAATCGATCATGACGAAGATGAATCGGTGGCCGTTGCTTGCTTTGGGCTCTATTGGTCCGATCACATCCATACCCCACATTGAGAATGGCCAAGGGGAGGTCATACAGTGCAGTTCATTGGGGGGCGCATGGATAACATTACCGTGCGCCTGGCATTGGTAACACCGTTTGACGTGATCATCACAGTCGGCTTTCAGCGTCAACCAGTAATGCCCCGTTCTCAAAATCTTCTTGGCCAGCATCGGCCCACTCATGTGTGGCCCACACACCCCACCATGTATTTCGTCCATAATCTTTTGGGCCTGTGTTTCATTTACACATCGTAGCAATCCCAAATTGGCATCCCTCTTGTACAGTGAATCTCCGCTCAGATAAAATTTCATTGCCATCTTTTGAATTCTCAACCTCTCCGCTCGGCTGGCTTGATCGGGAATGGATCTATCCCTCAGATATTCCCTTATGTCGTGATACCAAGGCTGCTTTGGGAGAAACCCCTCGTCCGATAGTACCGCCACATGCTCCTCGTTATGCCGGGGCGTTCTGCACTGCTATCTCAATCTGTGGAACGTCCCTGCTCTTGATTGTGTGGATTAGGGAAGCTAAAGTCGCCAATGCATCGGCGAAATCATTTCGTCCCCGGGGGATATGTCGGAAAGCGATATCTTCGAACTCTTGCATCAGTTGGATAACACAACGGTGGTATGGAAGCAACCGGAGCTCTTTAGTGTTGTACATCCCGATCGCTTGTCTGATTACCAGCTCCGAATCCCCGAACACTGCTAACCTTTTCACCCCCATATCGCGAGCCAAACGGAGTCCCAATATACATCCCTCATACTCAGCTGTGTTGTTTGAGTTACTGAACTGCAATTTAGTGGCTACGGGGAATTGCTCTCCTGTGATAGAGACCAGGACTGCTCCGGCTCCTGCCCCATTCGCATTCATAGCACCATCAAAATACAATTTCCAGAACTGCCCCTCGTCATCTCCTCTCGCGTGCAAGATCCAGAATACATCTTCGCCCGGCAGAGGAGTGTCTAAAGGCTCCATTCCCCCTGATGGCGCCTCTGCCAATTGATCTGCAATTCCCTGCCCCTTCATGGCTTTCTGAGTTACGTATACAATGTCGAACTGCTGCAAGATTAACTGCCATCTTGAAAGTCGACAGTTCAGCATGGGCCTTTCAAAGATATATTTCAGGGGATCCATCCTTGATATCAGGTACGTGGTGTGCCCATGGAGATAATGCTGTAATCTCATTGCAGCCCAAGCCAAAGCACAACAGGTCCTTTCGATAGGGGTGTAATTCTGTTCACATCGGCTAAATCTCTTGCTGAGGTAGTAAATGGCCTGCTCTTTGCCTGATTCATTCTTCTGCCCCAGCATACAGCCCATCGCAATGTCATTGACTGATATATACATGAATAGAGGGATCTCATCCTTCGGGGGTACTAGCACGGGTGCTTCCGTCAGCTGCTTCTTAATGATCTGAAAGGCTTCCTGGCATTGCTCATTCCATTCTTGGGAGACATCTCTTCTTAACAGCTTGAAAATTGGCTCGCACGTGGTTGTCAAATGGGATATGAAGCGGCTGATGAAATTTATTCTTCCCAGAAATCCTCTTATTTCCTTTTCAGTGCGGGGTGCCGGCATATCCACAATGGCCTTAATCTTGGCCGGATCCAACTCGATGCCACGATCACTAACCAGGAATCCCAAGAGTTTGCCCGATTGCACTCCGAAAGCACACTTTGCCGGATTGAGCCTTAAATTATATTTTCTGAGCCGGTCAAATAGCTTTTGGAGATGGGTCACATGATCAGATTCTATCTTTGACTTCACGATAATGTCATCCACGTAGACCTCTATCTCCTTGTGCATCATATCGTGGAACAGGGCCATCATAGCTCTTTGATAAGTAGCCCCTGCATTTGTGAGACCGAAAGCCAACCGTCTATAGCAGAAAGTGCCCCAAGGGGTGATGAAGGCTGTTTTCTCCCGGTCCTCCTCTGCCACCATTATCTGATGATACCCCGCAAAGCAATCAACGAAAGAGTACATCTCGTATTGGGCTGTGTTATCCACCAATATGTGTATAAAAGGTACTGGGAAATTATCCTTGAGACTGGCCTTGTTCAGATCTCTATAGTCAACACATACCCTCACCTTTCCTCCAGGCTTAGCCACTGGGACCACATTGGACAACCATTTCTGGGTAGGTGGACACCATGATGATTCCAGCCCTGAACTGTTTGATGATCTCCTCCTTTACCTTCAAGCTCCATTCCGGTTTTAGCTTTCTTAGTTTTTGCTTGACGGGCTTGAAACCTTCCTTGATGGGCAGCTGGTGTACCACAATGTCGGTGGATAATCCGATCATGTCCTCATGAGACCAGGCGAACACATCCTCATACTGGCGTAGCAATTTGGTCATTTCTACTTTCTGATTAGGGGTCAGGTCTGTCCCGATCTTGAGCTCTTTGGGTTGGTCAGGGGTTCCGATATTTATGGTGACGGTCTGGTCTAAGTTGGGTTTGGGTTTATCCTCGACCCATCCTTTGATCTCGTCAGGCACGTCGTCATAATCTGTCTCATCCTGCTCAATGCCCATTAAATCGAAATCCAGCTCAATATCAAAATCATAGTCATCATTCAAATTTGAGGGATCGTTTGTCAAGCAAGGAATACTCAAATTGGTACACCTGACATTGAAACAAAATACTGTCATATATATAATTCATCTTTCCACAATGATCGCTCTTAAAATAACATGACAAACTAACATAGTTATGCAAAATATAAAATGAAGAACCAAAACTGGTAGACATTCATCCCCCACTCTCCGGGGTCTACCACCCCGGCACCATGTTTTACCCTTGTCTGGATATTATTGGCTCCACCGTCCAGTTATCGGTGGTCAGATCAGCCGGGATGCGACATATGACAGGCGGTTGTACCCCAGAGACTTCCTTGACGACTACCGCCGCATCGTATCGGTCTTCCCTCATAGCCTTGTTAGGGATAACTAACCCTGCCCAATCGATGACAGGCATACTCTGTTGGGCTCCCGACGTTGTGGCCGTATCCTTCCCTTCTCCAATGTTTATTGATGGTCCAGAGACATAGCATTTGGTTTCGAACCGCTGCATGACCTCCCGCAGGAAACTCTTCCTTTTGACTGACTCATCATCCGCAGGAGTTAATTCTTTACCTTCTAATTCGGACACGGGCTTGTCTGTCCCTTGTTCATTGTGGACCTTCGGCATTAGGATTCCGGTCGATCGAAATGGGATTTCCCTTTGAGAGTGGTTCCGCTCTATGCCTCCATGATATCCCAACCCTGCCCTGCCTGTCTGGTTGGGCAGTTGAATAGGCGTGGAAATTCCTTGGTTGTCTTTTCCCAAACCCTGCCCAGGTTGAAACTTCATCTTCATCATTTCTCTAGCAACAAAGGCGAGCTCAGGGGAGGCTTTCGATTTTATGGCTGGAGCTCCCAGACCTCTATAGTGGGGAGAGCTGATTTCCAGTGCTTGAAAACTGGCAGGCGCCGCGGATTCGTCCACATTGATTACTGGCAGACCCCTCTTGGAGGGAAAAGGGTCATTACGCTCTGCGTAGATTGTTACCAGATTCCCGCTGACGATGAACTTGATTTGTTGGTGTAGTGTAGAGGGAACTGCCCCGGCCATATGTATCCATGGTCTTCCCAACAACATGTTATAACTGGCCGAGATATCCAATACCTGAAAGGGAAATGTCGAAAGTACACGGCCCTATCTCCACGGGCAACTCTATTTCTCCCAATGTATCCTTCCGGGATCCATCGAAGGCTCGCACCACCACGTGACTGGCCCGCAAGCGCTTGAGATTAATGTTCATTTTTCTCAGTGTACTGAGGGGACAAATATTCAGTGCTGATCCCCCATCAATTAGCACCCCATTCATGACATACCCTGATGAGATCACTGCGATGTGCAGCGGTCTCCGATGTCCCCTTCCCTCTTTCGGGATATCATCATCTGTGAATGATAGCACATTGTTCTCTAGCAGATGGTCCACTAGGCGGCCGAAAACTTTCTTGGCTAATTGTCTTGGGAATGTGAGCCTCCCCCAGGATCTTGGCCAAGATTCTGCAGTGGTCGCTGGACGATAACACCAAATCCATGATCGACGTTAGAGTCGATTCCTCGCTCACCGTCCTGATCCCCCTTACTTCCGGATGGTCCATCTTTTCCAAGAACTCCACGGCTTTTTCCTCGGATATCCTCTCGTTCTCCTTTCTCTTACTCTTGAGGACTCTTCCTGGAAGGTACAAGGGATTCCCCTTTGATGTTACGGAAGCACAACTGGCCGCCTCCTCTAATACACCCCCGTAGTTCCACGGTACTGTTTTTAGATTGCAAATAGGGATCTGTGGTCTTGCTGCGATGATGAGAGGTTTTGGAGCCGCTAACTTGATAGGCCCCCCTGTGATACTCCGGCTTGCACCCGTCAACCTAACCGGTGCCCCTTGCATATTCTCCTGAGTACCCGTCATGCCAACCATCTCATCAATCCTTGTCATATAATTTCGCCTTGGCGGTCCTTCGGTTTCGATGGCTTCTACCATATTGACCCCTCCCCCATCATGCTTCGGCAGGGGATTGATTTTAACATTTGGCGGCTCGGGCTGTTCCACCACGATCTCCCCGCTATCAATCATGTTTTGAATTATGTGTTTCAGCGTCCAACATTCCTGAGTGTCATGACCCGGGGAACCCGAATGATATGCACACTTTTTACTGGGGTCAAATTTTCTTCCTTTCGGGTCACATGGAGGTGCCAAATCGACAATCTTCCTCTGTGATATCAATATTGCCAAAATCTGCTCAAGAGGATCCCCAAGCGGGGTGAATACCCGCCTCTGTGTGGTCTCAAACCTCCTTCGTCCGTCTTTTCTGGGTTTATAAAAATTGGGTTGCCGGGGCGGCCCGAATCTCTGTATTTGTACAGGAGGGCTATTCTCCACTTTCCTGGATGATCCCTGCAGCACGAGAGAGACATCTTCCTCTTTTCGCTTTTGGGGCCTGCGGGAAGTATTGCCATAATTCCCACTTTGAATTTGTTCCGCAGCCGTTTCAAAGAGCTGTGAAGTCCCGGATTTTACCCGATTTCAACCCCATGTCCACCATTTCACCGTGTTTTATCATCTCGGCGAAAGGTCTTCCAACCCCTGATATGACCCGCTCATAATAAGGTGCTTCTTGTATATCCACAAAGGTCATCACCATCTCTGACTCACTCATTGGAGGATTCACTTGTGCGGCCATACCCCTCCATCGTTGGGCATAGTCCCTGAAGGTTTCCCTTGGTTGCTTCTTGATTTTTGTCATTTGATATCTATCCAGGGCCATCTGTGCCTGAAAGCTATATTGTGTCAGAAAGGTATGGGCCAGCTCCTCCCAATTATGAATCCGGGCATTATCGAGACGGGCATACCAGATCCTCGCCTCCCCCGTCAAGCTTTTCTGGAATAATTGCATCCTTAGTCCTTCGTCTTCCGCATAAGACCCTAGTTCTCCAATATATATTTTCAGGTGAGTGTAAGGATCCCCTTTCCCATTGTATTTCTCGAATTCGGGGATCTTAAATTTCTCTGGATATCTGGTTCCGGGGAAGACACACAAATCTGCATAATTAACCCTACCCAAGGAGCCTATGCCTTTTAGAGATTGGATGGTCTCCTCCATCTGCTTCACTTTCCTGCGAAGGTCATCAGTATCTCCCTCCTCTGGAATCGTGATTACTGTCTTGTTGAGGGCAGGAATGACCTTTGGGAGGATCGGCTCGTCCTTAAGCTGATGTTGGTTATTTTTGAATAGGATTGCATCATCCTTAGGAGGATTCTGGTCACCCCCTGGCGGTGGTACATTGTGCGGTCCCTGGTTCGACGGATCCTGTCTGATTAAGAACTGTTCTTTTAGCATGGTGGCCATTTCCATCATCTGCTTTTTAAAATCATCAAACTCTTCCCGAGATACAGAACTATGATTGGGGAGATCAGCCATTTCAGAGGTAGGGACCTGGGCCTTTTTAGACTGCAAACGCGTTTGAGGAGCAATCCTACAGGGGAAAACGGTTTAAAGTTTAGTCTAGGGAAATGAGAGATGTGGATGCATGCTCAAACTGTTACTTTTGTGTTTTTAGGGTCTTTTAATCTTTCCCTGCAAAACCAAATGTTAGCAGTCTTTTATTGCAATAATCAATGCTAGACGCGAATTTAGGAAGTTTTCCCAGCTGTTCCCTGCAAACATAGAGGTCAGTACCTTCTTTTAGCAACAGGGGATGTAAATGATATTGCATTGGATCATGACATTTAATACGCGTAAACGTAAAAGGGCATGAAGAGACTTTTCCTGCGTTGGGTTAATCTGAGGCTGACCTATCCTAGGGTTACTCTCACGGGCTTTTCGGCATGAAGGTTCCCAAATCTTCGCAATCTACTCGTTTGAGCCCTTTCGATTGGAGCGGATTTGAGTGGTGCGTTTCCTGAGCCATCTCCGGGGAGCAGCCCCTTCGAGTCCAGTAATAAGCAACCGACAGGTTCGCCTCAGGAGGAGGTACTCTCTCAACATACATTCACATTCATCGTCCTCACCGCATGCAAATGATTACTTTGAAGTAAAGAGAAACCCATTCAAACATTCATTCATTGGACAACACACATTTGCACAACAATAAAAGACGTCAAAATGTCATACGCACATACACAATTATAAATTTTAAAGGATAGGATAGCATCAAGATTCGAATGCGGCTTAAGCCCTCTAATTTCCCCAGCAGAGTCGCCAGCTGTCGACGCCGGGAGGAATCGCTTACGCGGGGGTTGTAACCCTTTCCAATTTTTAGCCTTTTTGTTAGATGCCTTTTTGGAAAAGGTCGGCATTAATGTCGACGGGGTTTTTAAAGATTGTTTTTATGATGAGCCAATTTAACCAGAGTCGCCAGTTGGTATATTTGAAATGGATGTACCAACTCATCCGAGTTTTCATTTTTTATAAATCGCTGGCTCATATGTGACTCCGAATTAATTGGTCTGCGAATCGAGATTCATAGAGTTCGGGGGCTTGCTTAAGTGAGGGGAAGGTGTTAGGCACCCCTCGACTTCCGTGAAGCACGGTTACCGCAATCTTGATGCTTTCCTATCCTTTAATTCATGAAATGTGTGTGTGCGTGTATGTGTGTGTGTGCCTATGTAAATGTTGTGGTGAGCTTGCATAAAAGAATCATTTGGATTATTAGGGAAAATTGTGTTCTAATTTGAGCATGTCTTTTAGAACGTCCATCGGCTTAAACGAGAAAGCTTTTATGAGAAAAGGATTGATTTTAATTAGCAAAAACTATGAGATTTTCATTAAGCGTCGTTTTGGCAAAACAAGAGTTTTAAACCTTCGTAAAAATAGGAATCGAAATCTATACATTGCTTTCATAAAATGATGGGCAACTTCTAGGATATCTTTCACCCTACGCACCAAGATTTAATAAAACGTTATTTTATTTTTATAAAACCATTTTTGTGACATTTGAAAACGACTTTCTTTAGCCTTCTCGTTTAATAGAAATCGACATTCATTAACACCTCCAAATTTTTAGCTACGTGATGCTAACCTCCTAGTTTGCTTGGTTTTAAGAAAAAAACCTTCATCGTTTAATCTTTGAAATCATTTTTCGTGTCACAAAATCCAATCAAGCATAAACACGCGTCGGGGCTATTCATGGGCATGTAAGCCATCAAAATAACCCCAAACGCCCACAATCACAAGTTTCACTATTTCGGGGCCTTAAACACGATTATCGCCTTGGCGTCGTTTTAAGGCCCGACGATTACATATTTACAATAACGGATACATCCACCCGATTACATACATTCAAAAATGTCCATCATCGGATTTGGACCACGGGGTCGCATTCCTAGGCTCACATCCGAACTTATTGCACAACCGCCAAATGGATATAACGAAAATAAACAACAACGGGATGCCTAACACTCTAGGATATCTTACAATGACGATCGAAATACACTATGAATGATACCATACCATAATAGCTAAGATTTGCACCAAACGGATATCATCGGGCTATTAGGGGGAATTTCATTCCGATGAGACCCTCACTAATAATCCCTAACCCATGGCTTCATAATAACATATGAGAAAAAACTACATTCAAGGTAATTCGGATGACCAAAAGATTAACAACATGGTATAACAAAATGCTAAGAACAAATGGTTTTTTCACCTTGCAATTAATCCCCACAATATGTATGAATTTGTGTATTGAGTAGAGTAGAAAATATGAGATATAATCTCACAAAATTGGTACAATTCCTCACTCTTTTCACTCTTTTCTCTCCTAATTATTACTGTTTTCTTGCTGTTTTTTCTTCTTCTCCCGAACTGCTGCTGCTGCTGCTGCTGAATCCTCTCTTTTTTCTTCCTGTATGCGAACTGGCCTAATATAGCACTGCCAAGGGCAGCCGCAGATCTATCTGCGGCTGGCCGCAGATATATCTGCGGCTGGCCCTTGGTTCTCCCCCCAGCCGCGCTCGAGTCCCGTGCGCTTCGAGTCCCGTGCTGCCTCGAGTTCCGTCCTTGGCCCGCGAATTGATCTGCGGCTAACTGTGCTGATTTTCTCGTTTTCCGTGCCTCGTCTCGATTTTCGTGTCGTACCGTTGGTTCCCGCTGACGGGTTTGCGCTCGGCAGTCCGGAAACCGTCGGGAAACGTGCCACGTCATCCGGGTAAGCACAGTGATCAGTAACTGACTCTCGACATTCGCTTGTTGTCGTGTCGGCTTCAATATCATCCCGTCGTGGTGGTTTTGAGGGTTCGTCTTTATGTCCACCCTTTATTCTCGTGTGCCGGGTCAATTGACGATTTTGTCCTCCTGTCAGGGTTAGTATAGGAAATGCAAAAATCGGGTGTCTACAATATCAATGCGTTTTCGGCGTGAATCTAGCATTCCTGCTGCTTGTTTCTCAATTTCACCCATGATCCAATCCGAATCTCTCAACACGCAAAGAACGAAAGTTGTAGATTTTGATCTTAGCTTTCCAGAACATCCAGAATCATCCAATTTGAAGTTCGTATGAGAGAGTTATGATAATTTTACCATCGGATTTGGCATGCATTTTACACAGCAGCTGCTTCCAGGCCATTTTGAGCCTTGCTTCGGACATTATCTCGACGAGCTCCAGTTATGGAAGTTGTAGAGCTACTTCTTAGCTTTCCATAGCCTACTTAAACGCCTAAATCCGAGTTCAGACGAAGAAGTTATGGCCATTTTACCTGAGCTAGCCGGGGCGGGAATTTCCTACACAAATTCCTCGCCGCGGCGAGAGCTCGCGGGGGCGAGAAAACGTAGGCCAAAATCCTCGCCGGGGCGAGCTCGCCTGCAGCAGAAAGCTAAAATGTGCGGGATTTTGGTCCAATTTGGTGGGCTAAGCTAGGTTAGGCATCCAGAGGGTTTATACTAACAGGGGAGGCACGAAATAGAGGAAAGAAGGAGATAGAAATCAGCAATTCTAGGGAGAGGAGGCTACACAATACATCAAATTAGAGGGCCAAAGTGCTAAAATCAAGCTAAATCAAGCAAGGCCAAGGAGCTAAAGCATCAAGGATTGCAAAACCATGGAGGAGAAGCTAGGGTTCATCATCAATCCATCAAACATCATATGAAAATCTACAAAAGTGGTTGTATCTCTAGTTTTCCCTTCTATTTTGTAATCCAACATGATGTATAAATTGAATATGATGTTATTTGTAGTTACCATGACCTAGAACTTGTTTACTAAGATTTCAATGGAACCCAATACATAGTTTGAATTGAATGCTCTCTCTTTGATGTTGGTTAATTATTTGTGATTGGATATCATAATTTGTGCTTTATATATTAATTACCTAGCTAGTAATTACCTTGGGAACTTATATGGAATTGAGAGAGGAAGTATAGGTTGAGACCTTGTTATGATATCATGTGAAAATTAGATATTCCCATGGGTAATTTATGAAATTAAGTGACGTGTGTTTTATTTATTACCCTCATGAATGGATAATTTGATTGTATTTAGGATAGACATATACCTAAATACCACATGTATCCATTTGAGAATCATGCTTAATGATTTCCATTGCGTAAGTTGGTAATTGATAGGGTGATTAATGAGATTTGGTGACACGTGTCTTGTTGATTATTCTTGATATTGGATTCTTGCTAGTGTGTAGAATAGAGATATTTATACACCGCATTGGGAAATACGTATTTGACCATCGAGAGAGGCTTGTATATACTTGTAAATTCTCGGATAACAATTCTTGTGATTTAACTAGTTGAAAAGAGAGAGTTAGGATATTCAAGTGAAGTATTGGGGGAAATTGTGATCTTAGACTTGTTAATATTTGATTTCATTATCTTAAAGCTTTCCATAGTTCTTTGATTATTTGTTATCTTCATTAATGCAAAACAACAAAAACAATTATCGTTTGTTTAAATAAGATTGAGATGATAAAAGGTTAATACTTGGAAAACATTAGTAATAATTCCTCGTGGGATCGATACTCTACTTACTCTTTATTACTTGTTGACCGCGTATACTTGCGCGTAAATTGTCGTTATATTAATCGGACAACAGTGACCCTTTAGGTTCTTCATATTAAACCGGTTGTGAATAAATCAATTAGAAAAATTCTAATCTTATTTAAATAAATAAATTAAACTATTTAATTCATTTAAATAAATAATATTTATACTACAATAAGGGTAAGCCCCCTTAGCGATCAAGGACTTTCCAGATAATATAAATTTCAACATTAATCACAAAAGAACCTTTCAGTACATAGTTACCGTACAATTCAATCCTTCTACCATACAATGTCCCAATTAAATATAAGACATGGATTTACTGTCAAGTCTTATTTTATTTAATTATATGTATTTCGATTCCCAAATGCACAACTCTAAATAATGCAAATTAGAAACTCCTTTCTAATTTCATTTTGCCTTGGCCAAGGACTACTGAGTTATCATTTATCGAATCACATAGGACATTCACATCTTTTACTAGACGTGGTAGATTCTTTGTTGATCATTCACCCATCTCCATGTACAACTTATTATATCCAATCATACCCTTTGATATACCCTAAAGGTCTTAAGAGACATGTCAAAGTATAACTCATCATACACAAGATACTATGATGATCTCAAGTCCAAGGATCACTTGTACTACTATCACTATAGGAATTCCTATTGACAGGCGAGTAAAACTCCATTAGGTATTCCTTAGCGAGCCACGTTCAGTGAACTTATTCTCCAATAAGCACCTACATACTTGCTTTAGTGTCTCCACACAAATGATTATGAGATCAATCATTCTCTTCCCAAGAGCAAGCAACGTATGTACTAATCTATCCGGATTCACTAATCCCCTTTTAGTAATCCAACGATTAGGAACGATTTTAGTTTGTGAGCTATCCAGAATTTAGATCTCATTAGCATGATCATCATCATGATTCTAAAAGCATTGCTCAAAACTATGGGTTTATCACATTTAATATAACAGCACTATGTAGATAATATAAAATGCCTTTTTAAGAAAATCAATTCTTTTATTAATAAATGAATAAGATTACAAAGTATATGCTACATCATATCAAATATGATTGGCTTGTGTGCATACTACTTTCATATTTAGCGTTGCAAACCTTATCAATAACCAGCTATTAGCATTTAACCTGGAAACAAATCCTTTCAACTGACCACAATATCCGGCTTAATAACAATACTGAGTCAAAGGATAATGATTACATATCAAAGTGTATCCTGTCAAGTTTATCTCTTTTTCCAAGACTGCCGTCACAAAGTATATATGCATTATATTTCCAAGGATTTAATGAAATCTACCGCCACACGTTTCATATACCGATAAAGAAGCATGATACTTTAAATTGTTTACAGACCATCGTGCATAAATCAACGTGATGCATAAATTAATAATCATGTATTAAGATAATCAAGATGCATAGATCCCATCAACGTGATGCATAAATCTAGCTTGTGCATATATGAAATTATGCATGTAAATTTCCTAGAGCCTTGAATTGAAAAATCAAATATTTGCAATGACCTTACATAATAATTCTTAATACTCAAAATAATCTTCAATCTTCCTTGAATAATCCATCAAACAATTTTCTTGAATTAATTTCCTGAAATTCACAATAAACAATTTAGTAACATTGAACCAAATCATCATCAAAACATTAGGTTTAGAATATGACAAAGTCAACATTCATGTCACATATTTAAATTAATTAAATAATCTCATTTAAATCAATTAAATAACATAGAATAATATCACATTAAATCACATAGTCACATAATTAAAATTCTCATTTATTGATCATGACAAATTGTTCAATCTCTAATTAATTATTAATTAATTAGAAATAACATTATACTTATTTAAATAATGCATTTAATCAATTAAACTCAATTAAATACATACCTTGAATATAAAAATTCTCCATATTAATTTAACTAATGTAACACATATAATTAAATTAATCCACCACAAATTAATCGATTAATCAATTAATTCAACAATCACATCATCGAAAAATATTTATTTAATTCAATAAATATCTAAATTAAATTACAAAAATCTCGTTCGTCACATCTTTCCCCCCTTAAAAGGATTCTGTCCCCAGAATCATGACTCAATTAATTCATCTCATGTAGCTTCTTCAGCGTTGTGGTTCCTCTTCTATATTCACACCAAATCACATATTTCACTATATATATATGCCACACATATACACATACTCAAACTCAAAACATCTCATAATAAGAATTTTATTCGCTAAATTCTTATTTAGTAAATCCTGAAAATTCGGGTTATCACATCCTTCCCTCCTTATAAGGATTTCGTCCTCGGAATCACCGAAACTCTCCTTACTCGGTCTTCGTTAAATCTCTTTCACAATTATTGTTGAATAACTTAACGCATTACCTTAGTGTAGGTTTTATTTCATCACCTTCACTTAAACTTGAAACACTTCGAGTATTATATATTCTTTAACCCTTTAACGCATTCATTGCATATCGTACACGTCATAATCATCTAATATCCTGATTTAGCATCACATAAATATTCTGGATATCACATTCACCCCTTCTTCTAATAATTTCGTCCTCAAAATTTTTGATTTACTGATCTTCGTTCCCTCCGTCTATCAAAATGGATTTTACGTTAATATCTACTTACTCATTGGGTTCTACGACCAAGTTGTTTCGTTAATGTTCTTTCTAAGATCGTTGCCTTCTTCACATCTTTCTCTTCTAAAAATTTTCTCATCATTACTCATCACCAACTAAATTTATCTCTTTCCCTTCTGGAATTTCATTTCTTTCTTAGATTTATTATAATTTGTTTATCTTACTCATCATCACCTGTTGCATTTTACGACTTACCCCTTCTTAAGGAATATGTTCTTTCCACTTCCACCTTTTAAAAGAATAAGAATGTTCCACAATTATTCAATAATTGGGAAACAGTATAAATAACTCAGGAATTTTAAAGATTCATTCAAAAACTTTCAATATCATGCTGAGGAGTCGTAAAGACTTGAACATTGTCCTAGGTTAACAGATATTTCTACTGTAACCTTTAATAGTCAAAAGACTATGGACCATCTCTTCTCGTACTCCAGGTGATCAGCCCTTTGTACTCTGTATTGTGCACATACATATTAACGCTATTGCGTATGCCCCATTATAGGGTTGGTTCACCTCAGACTTAATACCAATTCCGCACCAGAATATATTGGTTTGGCATAAAATCTCAAAGAATTTTTTTTTTTGAACTTCATAAACTGTTAGGTTTGTATATAGCGCCAACATGCAATCAATTTACATAAATAGTGCGGAAGCGCGATAAAACGGATTTTAAAATTTTAGACAAACCATCACCATGATCATCCTTGTATTCAATTATCAATTAAACGAAAGAGACAGAGATTAAGAAATTATACCCTCGTAGAACCGTGCTTCCTCGGGTACAAGTTCACCTCCAATTCCTTCGCATTCTCCTTGAATTTCACCGATGGGATTCCTTCCTTTGATTAACGTTAGCCACCCAAGTGTTTGGCCTCTAGAGGTGATCCACCAAGGAAGAATAGTTATTCAAGAAGATGGGTGTTGGCAAAACCTTAGTTTCTATCTCTATAGAAATTGCAAGTACTTTCTCCCTCTAATTCTCATGGAAGATTGTGTAAATTGTCTAACAGTCTAACCCTAAATCATGATAAGACTCCTCTTATTTATGGATATAGGGAACTCTCCTAAACTATTTAGGATTAGGGTTTTTATTTTAATTAAACTCCTTTAATTAATTAAACTCCTAATCCAATTAGGAATTTATGAGAGAGTACTTCTATTAATTAATTCCCAATCCCTATTAGGAATTAAATAATAGTAATTGTAATAATAATAATAAGACTCCTCTTATTAATTTATATTTAATATTTCTAAAATATTAAATAATAAATATTAAGCTATTTAATTTATTCTATCTCCATAGATTAAATTAAATACACTTAACTTATTATTACGATTATGTCATTTACTTCTTAAATAAATATTTTTCTTTTGTGGTGTGACCCTTTAGGTTCTCCATATTAAACCGGTTGTGAATAAATCAATTAGAACAATTCTAATCTTATTTAAATAAATAAATTAAACTATTTAATTCATTTAAATAAATAATATTTATTCTACAATAAGGGTAAGCCCCCTTAGCGATCAACGACTTTCCAGATAATATATATTTCAACATTAATCACAAAAGAACCTTTCAGTGAATAGTTATCGTACAATTCAATCATTCTACCATACAATGTCCCAATTAAATATAAGACATGGAATTACTGTCAAGTCTTATTTTATTTAATTATATGTATTTCGATTCTCAAATGCACAACTCTGATTAATGCAAATTAGAAAGACTTCTGAGTGGCCAAAGACTTCTAAGTTGTCATTTATCGAATCACATAGGACATTCTCTCCTTTTACTAGAAGTGGTAGATTCTTTGTTGACCATTCACCTATCTCCATGTACAACTTATTATACCCAATCATACCCTTTGATATACCCTAAAGGTCTTAAGGGACATGTCAAAGTATAACTCGTCATACACAAGATACTATGATGATCTCAAGTCCAAGGATCACTTGTACTACTATCACTAGAGGAATTCCTATTGATAGGCGAGTAAAACTACATTAGGTATTCCTTAGCGAGCCACGTTCAGTGAACTTATTCTCTAATAAGCACCTACATACTTGCTTTAGTGTCTCCACATAAATGATTATGAGATCAATCATCCTCTTCATAAGAGTAAGCAACGTATGTACTAATCTATCCGGATTCACTAATCTCCTTTTTAGTAATCCATCGATTAGGAACGATTTTAGTTTGTGAGCTATCTAGAATTTAGATTTCATTAGCATGATCACCATCATGATTCTAAAAGCATTGCTCAAAACTATGGGTTTATCACATTTAATATAACAGCACCATGCAGATAAAGTAAAATGCCTTTAATAACCGAATAAGATTACAAAGTATATGCTACATCATATCAAATATGATTGGCTTGTGTGCATACTACTTTCAATCTCCCACTTGCACTAAAGCCAATCGTCATGGTATCTAATACCCTTCTTCTCTAAGTGACGATCATCCTGCTGTTTGGATAAAGCTTCAGTAAATGGATATGCAATGTTGTTCGTGAGAGTCCACTATCTCTATAATGACTTATCCTCTTTCAATGATTCC
Source organism: Aralia elata (assembly GCA_034770075.1). Classification (NCBI taxonomy): domain Eukaryota; kingdom Viridiplantae; phylum Streptophyta; class Magnoliopsida; order Apiales; family Araliaceae; genus Aralia; species Aralia elata. Next base: position 124,860 of record JAVJAP010000056.1, read on the forward strand.
ACTAATCAAATGAAAGTGCTGCAACACATGTTTGAATCCAAGATGAGACTTAGGAACTATTCCTAGTTCTGTAATGAACTTTTCATCCAAACAATCAAACTTGCAGCTTCATTTACAGCTATATACTTTGTCTTTGTCACTAAACCAGCAACTCTTTGTTGTTTGGAACTTTTCCAATTCACTGCACCACCTTTCAAGGTAACTATTTACCCTAAAGTGGCTTTGTTATCGTCTTGGTCAGTCTGAAAAACTTGAGTCTGTTAAGCCCTCTAGTTTTTATTCAGACCTACCATGAATCATGATCACATCTTTAGTACCGGTTAAGTTCCTAAAGATGTTTATCACTGTCTTACAGTAATCATCTCCAGAATATGACTGATCAACATCAAGCCTAGTATATTCATTGCATACATGATAGTAACTCATGCGATATCTCTTTCAATTGGGGACAATTTTAGAGATATACACTCCATGGCTCATCATCATGAGACCTCTCTTGGAGTTTACCATGCTAAACGCCTTTAGCATCGAATGAATATACATTCATTGGGTCAAGCCGAACATCCTTTTAAATCTATCTATATAGATTTGTATCCCCAATTTATAGGATGCTCCTCCCAAGTCATTCATGGAGGAATGTTTAGACAATTTTATCTTTACTGATTGTAGCATTGGTGTGTTATTCCTTATCAGTAGTATATCAACATATAATACCAAGAATGTCACAGCGCTCCCACTGACCCTTTTGTACACACTAGGTTCATTCTCCTTTTTGATAAAATCAAACTCTATTGATTGTCTCATCAAAACGAATGTTCCATCTTTGAGAAGCTTGCTTCAATCCATCAATGGATCATTATAGCTTAAAACACGATTTGCTTCAACCTGTGAAACAAATTCCTCTGGCTGTATCATACATACATTCTCCTCAAGTCTTCATTGAAGAAGGACGTCTCCACATCCATTGTGCCAGATTTCGTAATAAGCTGTAATCACAAGCAAAATCCAAATGGACTTGAGCATTACCGGTAATAAGGTTTTATTACAGTCAACTCCTTGACTTGAAAAACCTTTTAAACAGGTCTGGTCTTATAGGTCTCCACCTTGCCATTTGCCCCAGTCTTTCTCTTAAAGACCCATATTCACACTCTAGGCACTATGCCCTTATGTGGAGTAACCAGAGTCTATACTTGGTTCTCATACATAGAGTCCATTTTAGATTTCATGGCCATCTGCCATTTCTCTGAGTGTCTTCTACTCATAGCCTCATCGTATATAACTGGATCATCATCCTCTATGATGCGTACCTCATCATCATCCTCTATGATTAATCCATACCTCCTAGGTATCTTCGGTACTCTTCCAGATTTACGATTCGGTTGTGGAGCAATAGGTCTATCTACAGGTTCCTCGGTTCGACTTAAAGTGCTTTGTGGTTCTTGAACTCCTTCAAGATCTATTACCCCTCCCACTAGTTCCTTCAATGATAAACACATTTATCTAAGAAGGCAGTGTGTAGGATTATAGTAATAATATCCTAAACTTTCTTTAGAATATCCCACAAATCAGCACTTGTCAGATTTTGTTCCAAACTTATCTTTGAAACCTTTTCACATAAGTTGGACAACCCATTATCTTAACATACTTAAGAGTAGGAATCCTTCCTATCTATAACCTTTATGGAGTCTTGGGGCTGAATTTTGAGGTTACCTTATTTTGTAGATATGCAGCCGTTTCTAGGGCATAACCCCAGATGGATACTAGAATGTCGGTAAAAATCATTATGGACTGCACCATGTCGAACAAGGTCCAATTTCTCCTTTCAGATACACCAATCAATTATTGCGTATCAGGAGGTGTCCATTATGAGAAAATACCATTTTGAGATGATCTAGAAACTCATTGCACAAGTATTCTTTCCTCGATCTGATCAAAGAATCTTAATACTTTGTCAATATGTTTCACTTCTGAATTCTTTGAACCTTTCAAAATGATTCAGACTTGTATTTCATCAAATACACATATTCAACTCTTTGAATGACCATCTCCTTTTCTTTTATTAGTTTATTCAATTTACAAAATATTTTTCATGTAAGTCAAGTATACAAAATCTATCAAGTATTCTTCCAGTTTCAAACAAAACATTATCATTATAAATAGAACAACAATTGTTCTTAAATATAATACCAGAACCTTCCTTGACCAACAACGAAAGTAATAATATTTTTAAAGAGAACTAGAACATAATAACAACTTATTAACTTAATAGACTTGCCCGTAGGCAACGCTAAACTATAAGTTTCTATGGTTAATGCAGCAACCTTTGCTCCATTTCACACATAAGATTACTTACTCTTTGTTTAGCTTTCTACTTTTGCTTAGTCTCTGCATTGGATTGCATACGTGAGAACTACAGCCGGTATCCAATACCCAAGTAGAACCTTGACTTACAGAAAGATTTATTTTTAATCATGAACAAACTTATATCTGTAACTGAAGCTTCACTAAGCTTCTTCTGGTTAGCCTCTGTAAGATTCTCCTTACAGTTTCCTTTCTAGTATCCAGACTTATTGCAGTGGAAGCAAACTCCTTTGCTATCTGCATCAGTCTTGTTCTTATTGTCCTTTGTTTTTGCCTTTCCATTTACCTTCTTTGAATTGTTCTTCTTTTAAGAAGATCCTTTGGCCCTCTTCCGCTACCTGGAAGAATCATCTACCAGTAAGACTTAGTCTTTATTGGTTGAAAAGTGACTCTTTACAGTTTTCAACATGTTTAAGCAACTCAGGCAGGCTGACATATAGCTTGTTCATGTGGAAATTCACAACAATTTGTGAGAAAGAGTCCGGAAGTGATTGCAAGATCAAATCTTGGATCAACTCTGTAACAATCCGAAATTTTATAATTATTTGAAAACATTTATTGGAGTTAAATGAATGTTTTAATTGGTTTTTTTTAACTGATGAATTTGTTGTGCGTTAATTTAATTAGATGTGGTATAATTAAATTAATGTTTTGATTTGAAGATTTGATTTAATAAGATGATTAAATTGATTAAATTATTAATGTATTGTTAGTAATTATAATGTTGTATAAATTCTAATTTAATTTAATAATTGAATTAGAGCTTTATTAATTTATTGAAGGGAATTATAAGTGCAATGGAATTATTATAGCTAATGTTATTATGAAATTTAATTGAGTTAATATTATTGTTTTATTAAGGGTGTGACAATTATTTAATTATATAACATGTAGTCTATTAGAATAATTTGGTTTGGGGAGAGTTTGCTTTGCCAAACGTAGCCTTATGGCCTTTGAGATTTTTAATTGAAAACCCTTTGCTCGCTCTTAACTGACAATCACGTAAGGGTCAGTTTTATGTTTCACGTATATTTGTTCTTGGCTTGGTTGTTCTGCAAAAAGCCAGAGAAGTGAGAAAGGGAGAGAAGTAGAGAGAAAAGTTGAGAGTGAAATTTTGGAATTGAAGCTTGATAATCATCAACTAGTGTTCTTAATCATCTACCAAGGTATAATTTAATTTAAAGTTTTATTCAAGTTATTCAAAAATTAGTTCTCTGTGATTGATTTTGGTGGCTAATTTGTTACAAGAGTTGTTAAATTTGTTTGTATATATACAAATAATCTGTTATATAATGTTTTAGTATTATTTGGAGTGATTTAATTTGTGAAAACAAGTTTGAGAATGAGGAAATTGGGTTTTTGATAATATGTGTGTTTTGGTCTACGTTGGGTTTAAATTAATGCTCAATTCATGTATTAACTTGCAAATTTACGGTGATATATGAGTCAATGTTCAATTATGAAGAGATTGCATGCTTAGCCATCTGATTTTATCGAATAATGGGTTTGTAGTAGTTGATTTTATAAGAGATGTCAAAAAAATGAGTTTTTAGCAAAAGCATGGTTTAATCCTTTGGGTTTTGTTGGTTTGATTATTTTAGGTTGTTAAAATCATTATATAGATGCTTAATACTATTCATAAGAGGTTTATGTTAATTTAGAATGCTTAATTTGGTGTATTGATGCTGGAAAATTGTGTTTTGGGTTGGAAGATTCTGCAGTTCACGAACTGCAGTACCTGTAATCTAAGAAGCTCGCCCCGGCGAGCTCATCAAGTTCATTTTTCTCGCCCCGACGAGGTCTCGCCCCAGCGAGACCATAGAGCTTAATTTTCTCGCCCCGGCGGGAATTGCAGAACATGGGATTTTTATTATTTTTGATTTTCTCTTTTATGATATACTATCTTATGCAGGATTAAAACCTAAACCAATGTATGGAACAAATACCAAGATAATAAGATAGATGTTAAGCTTATGTTGGGTATCTATGAAATACAAAGTTGTTATACCTTAATTTAAAGGCAAGTTCTAGAAGCTCTTAAAGTGTAACGTTTTTATATCTAAGCTTGTATCTTCCGAAATAGGTTTAATAATCAGAAATCAATTGGGAATTGGGATGAGGTTGACTGAGAGAGATTCTTGAAGTGTTAGTGTACGTGAATATTGTAACTAATCATTTTGTTGCTATACAAATGGAATGTGTAGGTTGTTTATGGTACGTGGTTTGTAGTTAGGAAAACTACGCACGAGGCAAGTTTCTTATTCTCAACTCTTTCACATTAAACATGTTCTCAAGTTTAAATTTACTTAACGCAAGTTTCCTTATCTTACCTCGATTTCACTTAATGCAAGCTTTCTAATCATAACTTGTATACAAGCATGCAAGTTTCTAAATCCTATTTTCTCATTTAGCAAGTTATCATTGCATATCTTAAACTTTTGACTTTTGGATTTATGATGTTCAAAGCTCAAGTTAATTGAATTCATTATTCTAATACCTTGGATATACAAAATCTATATCATTGTATATCACTATTGTTGACCTTTAATCATAACCTAAGTTGTTTAAGTTCTATTTTTGTTGAACTAAATTCTTGGATGACAAAACTGAGAAGAACAACCCTAGTATAGGGGAATACTTACGCGAAAGCGTTAAATGGTTGTGCACAATACATTGTACAATGGGCTGATCACCCTGAGTACGAGATGGTTAGTCTAGTTATAGTTTATTAAACTGTTAAAGGTTATAGTGAACTTACCTGTTAACCTAGGACAAGGTTCGTGGTCTTGCGACCCTCAGTATATCATTTTTATTACCCCTTGAAGTGCTAATTTTATTCTATCGAGCTTCCAGATATTTCCATCCTTGAATATCGTTCAACAGAAAAGTTATACCATACATATTAGATTATCTTTGGAAATGTTCGTTGTTGTTATGGTGGGCATTTGTTTTGCTCACCCTTGCATATTTAACCCTTGCAGCTAAAGCTGAGTAAGCGAACGAGCCTTCTACTAGCAAGGGAAAAGGAAAGATGAACAAGTGATGATGAGTTTTTTTTATGATATGAAGACTTGTTTACTTTTAGTTATATGGTTGTGTAATCAAGACTTATTAATTATTTATGTTTCCGTATTAGTAAGATGTAATTAAGGTTAGAGAACCTGGGACAAATTTTAAAAAGTTATGTAACCCTTAGCGGAAGATGTTTCAATCTTAAGCAGTTTGTTTTACTTAAATTCTTTTGCTTATGGGTAGATAAATGTTGTGCTGGATAGTGAGCACCAAATCTGAGTGGTTTGATTAACCCGGATTTGGGGGTGTCACAGGTTGGTATCAGAGCCGTAGGTTTAAGAACCTTAGGTGGGGAAAAACCTTAGGAATTAGCCTTCTAGGGAATCGAAAAGATAGTGGAGATAAAACTCCTAACGAGTATTAAGGAATGAATTAAGGAATTCATTGAAGATAATAAAAACACTCTATGTGCTTATGTGCTTAATAACCAATGTGCTCGCGAGTAGTATCGATTAAGTAATTAAAATATTTTGTTGTCAGTGTAACGAATGCAATTTTTGTGATTAAATAAAAATATTTATTGAGTGATATGAATATTTTTATTAATTTATTTATTGAGTAAAATAAATAATTTATAAGTTATGGTGAAAGAATTTTTGTTAAATGTTATTTGATTGTGATTGGATGTGTTTATTCTAATTTAATTTAATAATTAAATTAGATGAATAAATATTTTATTTGAATAAATGATTTATTTGAATAAGATAATTTATTTGGTGCTATTGTTGGATAAATAAAATGTTTTATTTAAGTTAGTAAGGTTTAATTGAATTTATTTAATAATAAGTTCAATTAAATTAAAAGTGTGACAATTAAAACTATATGTTATAATGAGTTATTAAAATAAATAGAAAGAGTTTTATTTTCATCAAACCAAACAAGGCCTTATGACCTTTGGTTGGAAATAATGAGTTATTTTAATTTATTTTACCAAACAAAGCCTTATGGCTTTTGAATTTTTATAATTGATGATTTAATTAGAAAATATACATTCCATCAGTTTTTATTTGTTTTGCTTGTCACTTGTTAAAAGAAAAGAAAACACAGAGTTTAAAAAAAAGGAAGGAAGAATATACAGAGAAGAAGAGAGAATTAGAGAGAAAATTGAGAATTGAGAGGTTTGTGAATTAAGAAAGAGAAGGAAGAGAAGTGCTAAGCTAAGGAATTATATATATAGCTTGAAGGTATAATCTCTCTTAAGTTTTATTTATAGTTTTGTTTCATTGTATATGTTTTTAGTTTCATATAAGTGAATTGTTTGCTAAAAGCATGAATTAGTTGATGCAATTGTTAGTAATCATGAATTAGATGATTATATGAAGATTATAAGTTAATTTTAAGGTTTTAATCCATGAAAATATGCTTTGGAGTAGAGTTTGTAATTTTTACAGAGTTTATTTCATGTATGGTATATATGTATGAAATTGGTATTCAAATTGGTTGTTAATTGGTAAAATTAATTTTTGATTATGATAATATGATGAAAAATGAAAAGAATGCAAGTAGAAAGGATTAAAGAATGCAAGTAGAAAGGATTAAAATGGTTGAAAGATGAAGTCACAGTGTTTAATTTTATTAAAGTGGCTAAAGTATGAATATTTTTCATAAACAGAGAATTTTAGGTTTGTAATTGGTTGATTATGTGTTTTATAACGCTTAGATTGGTTAGAAACATGTTGGGTAATTATTTTCTAGCATGTTGGATGTCTGGGTAAATTTAATTTGTGTATTGGATGGTAGAATTCGGAAAATTTGGCCAAATTTGGCCTAAGTTTTCACTAGTTCGCAACTGTATGAGACGACAGCCGAGTCTCTCGCCCCGGCGAGAGAAATGAACTGTAAATTCTCGCCCCGGCGAGAAATTTTAAAAGGGAATTCTCGTCCCGGCGAGAATCACTGCTGGAAAAAAAAATTTATTTTGTTTTCTTTCTTGGTAGTTATGATATATCATTTTATGCAGGATTAAACTTAAATTAATGTAATAAGTGAATATTAAGATGTTAATATGGATTCTAAATGATGTTTGATGATGATTAAATATAAGGTAATATACCTTAGCTTAAAGATAAGTTGTGGAGATTCTTAGAGTGTAACATTGTTGCAATAAAGCTTGTAGCTTCTGAAATAGAGTTGATAATCAGTAGTTAATTGGAAATTGAGGTGAAGATTGGAGCATTAATGTACGTGAGTATTGTAACTAATCGTTTTTGTTGCAATACAAACGGAATTTGTAGGTTATTTATTGTACGTGGTTTGTAATTAGAAAAGCTACGTACGAGGCAAGTTTCTGAACTTCATTATTATATTGAGCAAGTTTTTCCTTCTCTTAACTTGTTATCTCATTTAAAGCAAGTTTTTTTTATCATTGAGCAACTTTACTAACTTTAGCTTATTGTTATTCAAGCGAGGTTGATACCATGACAAGTGTTTAAGCTTTATTCCAGTCAATTATTATTCGATCATTGATAGCTAATCAGATTTTGAACATAGTTCCTATTGTACAATTTTTATTGATGAATCAAACTAGCAAACCTTATTGATTCAGCTAGTCCTTAGTTGATGAGCGTTCTAAAGACTTAGAATATTTTAAAATCCTTCCAAACCAAGTTCCTTTTGGTACGGATTCTGATGCTAAACTGAGATGAACAACCCTAATATAGGGGATTAATTACGTTACAGCGTTAAAATGTTTGTGCACAATACATTGTACAAAAGGCTGATCCCCCTGAGTACGAGATGGATGGTCCATAGTCTATAAGACTGTTAAAGGTTACGGTAGAAATACTTGATAACCTAGGACATAGTTCGAGGTCTTGTGACCCTCAGATACACTTTTAATCCTGAATCTATATTCAGTTCTTGAGCTAAGCTTTCTATTGAGCTTTCAGATCTTGATCAGTTATTGAACTCAGTAAAACTATTATATCTCAGTTGATAATTAATTCATTCAAATATTATTGTTATCACACTTGTGAGCAATTGTTTGCTCACTCTTGCATTAAATACATTGCAGCTAAAGCTGAGAAGTTAGATGAGCCATCCACTAGCAAGGCCAAGGGCAACATGAGCAAATGAAGATGTTTAGTTTATTTGTTTTAGTTCTTTGCAAAAGACTTACTTAAATTTTATGTTTTTATTCCGCATTGATGTAATTGAGGTTGGATAACCTGGGATTTGTTTGATTAAGAGATTGGAGATGTAACCCCCTTTTGTGGGAAGATGTTTTATTCAGTTTATTTATATTATCTTAATCATGGGTAGTTAGCATTGAATGTATGGATTAGTGAACACCAAATCTGTGGAGTTGGAGTACCCGGATTTGGGGGTGTCACAGGTTGGTATCAAAGCCGATAAGTTATGAACCTTTAGGTGGGGAAAACCTTAGGGTAGTAGCCTTTTAGAAGATAGAGAATATAGAGGTGGTAAACTCTTATCGAGTTCTAGGGAATGTGTGACACCCCCAAATCCGGGTTTCCTAACCTCGAATTCGGTGTTCACGATACTCAACAACAAACATACTTTCTAACTAATGCGGAATAATAAACATACAATGTCTATCGAAATAGTAATAAAGTCTTACAATCATGGTCCCAAGGTTCTTTAACCTTAACTTAAAACATACCCTTAATACAATAAGAGTTCACATAACCAAATAACATTTAAGATAAACTAGTACATAAGCCATATCAGGCAACTACTCTTGCACCTTCCCTTTTCCTTTGTCCCCTTTTGACGTTTCTGCCTTAGCTGAAATAAAGATTATGATATAGCAAGGGTAAGCAACTAGTTTGCTTAGCAAGTTTATACACAAGGGAGATATATCATGATTAGAAGGAAGTTTCGCTTTTAATGTTCAACAACAGTATAAGAGTGTGAAGAAACATGAATTAATAGTCAACAGTTGAATATTCGAATAATTGAATGACAGTTACTGAGTGGTTGAAAATAACCATAGACATTTGCCAAGGTTCTCAGCATTTAAACTGGACCTCTTAAAAAGTTTTGGTAATCAAGGGGATCAGCCTTTCATACCCCGTGATTTATGCATAAACACTTAATAAACCAGCATTGATATCATGCCTTAATCAAATTTATCCTTTTCTCAGCCAAGAGTTCTTACTATAGCAAATTAATAAGAATAGCTTTTAAAATACATTTGATTTCACAAATTTAGACATGCTTGATCTAGCTGATACAAATAGCATAGATCTATCTCATAAACAGTTCATGCTTGAAAGAACTTTAATCTAATTCACAACTCAATAATAATAGAATAGGAATTCAATTGCACAAGGTGCGAATCTCAATAACCAGTATAGATGTGAATAATCAACAATAATTATTCACTAACATGCTTCGAAAATAATAACTCGAGTTTGAGTTAGGGAACTTGCAATAATGTAAGAAGTTTAGGGTTAGGAACTTGCATAACATACACCTGTTTGCACGGAATAAAAAGAATAGTGCATAAGGTTTAGAAACTTGCCCAACACAAGGGTTAGACAAGGGTTAGGGAACTTGCATGTATGCTCAGCTACAAATGATTCTAGCTTTAACTATTTAGCCTTGAGGAACCTAACATAGATAATGTGGGTCTATCAATTAGTACTGCGTAGTTGTACGCCGATACACTTATTTATGCTATTTATGTAACAATTAAGCAGTCCGCATAACACACAGTAAATAAACTATAGTAAATTCTCTAAGGCACTTAATTGACTTTTAGGTTGATGGTTTAATCAACCATGAATCCCTTAAGTAATAAACACTTATTAAACCCTTAAACAATTAATTATAATTATTTAATTAATTAACATTACTTGTTCTTAAGTAATATTCATTTATTAACCCTTAGACAATTTATCAAAATTGTTCAGTTAATGCGTCATTTAAAATCTCCTTATTTATTAACTTTATCTTTATTTAATTACTATTTAATATTTGTTAAACAGTAATTAATTAATTATCTTTAGTTATCAATAATAGTAATTAGTAACTAATTATATTTATTTATTACTTAAGTATTAAATAATAATCGAAGTATTAACTTTAATCGTCTTTAATTATTATTTAGGATTAAATAATAATTAACTAGGTTTATTTATTATTTAAGCTAATCAAATAATAAATAATTAACTAGTGAGTAAGAGTTACCTTTAGTTATTATCTAATAATAAATAATAACTAATTAGGTTTATTCATTAATTAAAGTTAATCAAATAATTATTAATGAACTTATCTTTAGTTATTATTTAATAATAAATAATAACTAATTATGTTTATTTATTATTTAAAGTTAGTCAAATAATAAATAATTAATTTAAAATTCTTAATTACCCTTAATCATTGCAAATAAATAAATAAAAATAAACAATAATTAATTTATTATATATGGAAAAATATAGTAGCATATAAGGCTATTATTTTATTACTTTTATTCATACTTAATTATTAAATAATAATCAAATTCTTATTGTTTATTGATAAATAACTTTATTCATACTAAATTATTAGTTAATAATAGTTAAATAATAATAAAATATTTATTATTTATTGATAATTACTAAATAATTACTTTAGTAATTTTATTCCCACTAAATTATTTAATGTTAATTAAATATTTATTATCTTTATTTATTATTTATTGATAAATAATAAATAATTACTTACTAATTTATTCATATTTAATTATTATTTTTAATCAAATAATAGTTAAATATTCATTATTTTTATTTATTATTTATTGATAAATAATAAATAATTATTTGATTGAGTTTTATTTATTAGTTATAATAACGAATTAATTCACAAGTATATTATTAGCTCCAAATTAATAACCCATATTTGGGCCAATGATAGCACAGTTAGTTAAATTTGCTGACTCAACAGTCACTAGTGATGTTCTAAGTTCCTACAAATTACTTTTAATTGTGCAGTTCATTATTCAAACATTTCCAGAACATAACACTGGCCTAATCTTAGTGCACCATCAAAGCCAGAACCTTAAGGTTCACAAGGTTTCAATACCACAGAACAACACACTATCAGGTTTTCCCCAATCAAGCCATACAATACAGTTCCAAAACAATGTATAATATAAACTAATACCAACCTAGACTATGGTTTGATTCCTATAAGCAATACGTACTAACTACAGGGTCAACACCAAACGAAACAATACCTGCAAACAAATCCCAAATGTTCATGCAATACAAGCCTAGCACAGTACAATTTAACTGCCAAAATCCCTTAGGATTTTTCAATGCACAGAGTCCCAACTATGAATCAACACAATACTATACTAGATGTTTAAATCTCAACAATTTAATACAATCCCAAAACAGCATATTTTATAACCAATACCATGTATTAAAGTACAAACCAACCAAGCCCAATCGGCCACACAATTCCAAGTACAGAAGAAATAAAACCTAAAAATTAAGCTATCACAGTGGTTTAACAACCCATGGCTATACCTTGTATCCGATCGAATTTCCCTTGTTTCTTTCCCCTCGGCGACTTTTCTCTCTTGTGTGTTTCTCTCTCAATTTTTTTTTTGAAGGCAAAATTCGTAGCAGCTTCGTAGGGTTTGGGGAATTTAATTTATAGCAACCATTTTTCCCCAAAATGGCTGGGTATTACCTTAACTGGTCGGTTAAGGACCATCGGTCGGAGGGGAGGTCGTCCGGTCGTTCCCATCGAGTCGACTGACATCGTTGGCAGCCCTCAAGCCACGCGTGCCCTCACTGGTCAAGTCGCCGGATTTCTGGAACCCTTGGTCCATACTATGGTTGCTCGGTCGCCCACGTCTCCCCGCCTTGTCCGCTGGTCGATTCCTTCACGCCGCCCGCTTGCTTCAAGCTGTCGCCGGCGTACGCCTGGCGACACCTCCTGCTCGTCCTGTTCAATCAGGCTGAGGGCTTGATTTGATTGAGAAGCTAGGGCTTTAGATTCCCTTCTTGTTCGACTGATTTCCCCAAATCGACTTGCTCGGTTTCGTTCGATTGAGGGTTAGGGATTTGATTTCCTTCTTGGTTCGGTTGGGAGGTTTAGACTGAAATCCCCAAATTGATTTACCAACATAATATTACCCCACCCCAATTGAAATGGTTGACCCGCTGCCATGACCCAACCCGGCTGGGAATTAAAGAAATAGGGAATGGGCTCCAATAAAATTTGGGTCCAATTTAGAATAAAAGAAATGACCCAATTAAATTAGCCACCTTGTATTTCTATTAATTTAAATTAAATACTTAACCAATTAATTAAATAAAAAAAAATATTTATCTTAACCATATTTCTTTATTCGAATTTTAATCCGATAATAATAAAGTTATTTATTTAATTTTTCCCAAGTTTCTTGCAAATCAAATTCTTAGGGTTAACTCATTAATTTATTAAAACTATTAATGAGCCCCTTTTAATACAAAGGGAATTATTGGACCATATAATTATGTAATTAAATAATAATTCTTACATGGATCCAATTAAATTCATAAAATTAAAAATGAATTTTATTTATCAAAATAAATTTGATACAATGTTTAAAAATTCCTGGACATTACAGAATGGATTATGGAAATTCATAAAAGACAATAAAATGATTATGTGCTATGTGTTTATTTGATAACAAACTTATGTGCTCGCGAGTATTATCGATTAGTAATTAAAACTTAAAATTTTGTTGCCAGGATGACTGATAGAGGAGAGCCCAGCCAGGCTAGGGAGGAGGAGCCCCGAGATATTCACGTAGTTCATGAGCAGTTAGTGCAGAGGGAGCCATCCCCATTGGTCACAGTTGCAGGTCCCGAGTACGAGCCTGAGACTGATCCTGAGGAGGATCCGGAGGAGGTCGAGGAGGAGGAGAAGGACCCTGAGGAGATATCACTAACCTCCTTAGGTGTTCAGATGTATGAGCAGGTGTATGATCGTAACATTGAGTTGCACGATAGAGTGGAGGAGTTAGAGAGGCAGCTGGCTGAGCGACAGACTATCTTGGAGAAGAAGAACAGTGAGACTGAGGAGCTCGATGTACGTCTTGGGGACGTGGAGTGGAAGCTGATTCATCTTGAGAGCAAAAAGGAAGAGTTAGGAGAACAGGTTGTGGAACGTCAAGCCGCTCTAGAGCAGAAGGATGCTGAGATCCAAGACCTTTCATCACGTCTTGCAGAGGTTGAGCAGAGGCTAGCATAGTATGAGTATCGACGAGGACAGTTGATAGCCAGGAATGAAATTGCACGAGATGAGTTGAAAGAGGAGTCAGCTAAGCGGGCGAGAGCTGAAACTGCTTGGTTGAGGGAGGCTAATCGCGCAGATCGTGTTGAATGTGAGGTGCGGTCAAAGAAGGCCAAGATTGATGAGATGGAGTATATTTTTCACACCACAGTTGATAGAGCTCTGGATCGAGTTCATTGTCATCCAGATATGATGGGTCGAAGGATGGTGACTCGTATTATGGAGCAGGAACGCGAGGAAGCTGTGCGCCGTGGGATGTCATCGTAGATTATGATTAGTTATGCTAGTATGAATTTATGAAGTTAATAAGTTGTAAATCCCAGTCTTATTAATGGGATAGAATAATGATGTAATCCTGGAACTTTATGATGTCAGGATAGATGATATGATGTAAATAACTACGATGTTATTTCTATTATGTTTTGAAGCAGAAAATGAATAAAATGCGAAATTTTATCAGATGTGCTATGTGTTAAGTGTTGGTTATAAATGTTTAAGTTAAGACTTAAATGATTAAGTAATTAAGTAATAATCTAATAGCGCGAATTCTTGACAGTAAGATGTCGCCAAGAAGACAAACTCGTCAACAAACTCCTGAGGGATCCACCAAAAACAACGAAGAAGTCAACGCTAATCCAATGCAGCAACTGGTAAATTTGTTAACGGGAGCCTTTGCGAATCAACCCCAAGCTCAGGCTACGACTTTTAAAGACTTCAAGGCTGTCGGACCTCCGGAATATCACGGCTCTATGAATCCAATTGAAGCCCAAACTTGGGTCATAGAGATGGAGAAGGTGTTTGATGTCGCTAGGGTCAACGAGGACCAGAAGACGGCATTTGCAACATTTATGCTCAAGTCAGAAGCAAGCTACTGGTGGCAATCAAATAAGACTCGGGGTGGCCAAGGGATTATTCCATGGGAGCGATTTAAGGAGATATTTTTTGAGACTTATTTTCCGGCAAGCGCACAGAATCAGATGGAGGTGCAATTTCTGTAATTGAAGCAAGGTACCATGACGGTGCTTGAGTATGCTGCAAGATTTAACGAGTTGGCGAAGTTTGCGCCATACCAGGTCAACACGGATGAGCGAAAGGCTAGAAGGTTTGAGCAGGGATTGAAGCCCTGGTTGTATAGTCGGGTTTCGATGTTCCAATTAAATTCGTTTGTGGCAGTGTTAGAGAAGGCAATAATCGCTGAAAGAGGCAGTGATGCTCTGTCCAAGTATAATCAGGAGCAGAGGAAGAAGAAGAATGAAAGTGAAAACAAGGCAAGTGGTAGCCATGGGGGCAGCGGTCAGAAGAGGAAGTGGAGTGAGAGTAACTCTGCGGGAAGTCAGCAGGGTAATCAGAAAAAGAAGGTGGAGGTGTGCAGTAACTGCGGAAAGAGCCATGTGGGTGTTTGCTTGAAAGGTAAGAGAGTATGCTTTAACTGCGGACAGGAGGGTCATATCGCACCGAATTGCCCTAATCCGAAGAAGGGCGCATGTTTCATCTGCGGGTCGAAGGATCACTTTGCCCGAGACTGCCCTAAGAAAACAACTACAGGTGGAGCCAGTACAGGAAAAGGAAATAGCGGTGGTGGCAATCTGACTATCACAGAACCGACACACCCCAATCGACCTACCGCTCAAACATTCAACATGACGGTGCAGGATGCTGTGCAGTCAAAGGATGTAGTGTCAGGTATCATTCTAGTCAATAATGTTAATGCTTATGTATTGTTTGACTCGGGTGCTACTTGCTCATTTATATCCGATGATTTTGCTAAGAAATTAGGGTTACCTCAGGAAGAATTAGATTACCCCATGAATATAGAAATTGCGAATAGGGAAGTGATTCCTGTTAAGTTTGTCCACAAGAACTGTCAGATAGATATTAAGGGTCATGTGATGACAGTAAACTTGATCCCAATTCGTCTTGGGGAGTTTGACGTCATTCTGGGAATGGATTGGTTGTTCAATCATGGGGCCGTTATTGACTGTCAAAAGAAATGTGTGAACCTTATGACTCCGTCGAAGGTAGTATTTTATGGCAGCAAGTCGCCTAGACAAACGAGTTGTCTGACGATGATGCAGGCCAGAAAGATGTTGAGATAAGGATGTGTAGGATATCTAGCCTACATAGTCGATACCCGGAAGGTGAGTGTAAAGTTGGAGGAGATACCAGTTGTTAGGGATTTTGCAGACGTGTTTCCTGATGATTTGCCAGGACTACCGCCAGATAGGGAAATTAAGTTTGTAATTGATCTAGCACCGGGTACAGCCCCTATATCAAAAGCCCCGTACCGAATGGCTCCGGTAGAAATGAAGGAGTTGATGGTGCAATTGCAAGAGTTGCTGGATAAAAAGTATATCCAACCGAGCGTTTCGCCGTGGGGAGCGCCAGTGTTATTTGTCAAGAAGAAGGATGGATCAATGCGTCTTTGTATTGATTATAGAGAGTTGAACAAGGTCACGATTAAAAACAAGTACCCGTTAACAAGAATCGATGACCTATTTGACCAACTAAAGGGAGCAAGATATTTTTCAAAGATAGATCTGCGAAGTGGGTACCATCAGTTGAAGGTGAGGAAGGAAGACATACCAAAGACGGCATTTCGAACTAGATATGGTCACTATGAGTTTTTGGTTATGTCATTTGGTTTAACAAACGCACCTGCAGCGTTTATGGATTTAATGAATAGAGTATTCAAACCATTTCTGGATAAATTTGTAGTGGTATTCATAGACGACATTTTGGTTTACTCCAAAACTCAGGAAGAACACGTGGAGCATTTGAGGGGGAGGCGTTAAGGAAGGAGAAATTGTATGCAAAATTTTCGAAGTGCGAATTTTGGTTAGAGCGTGTTCAATTCCTTTGACATGTTATTGATAAAGACGGGATTTCGATGGATCCAGCTAAAGTGGAAGCTGTGATGAATTGGGATCAGCCGAAAACACCGTCAGAAGTGAGGAGTTTCTTAGGTTTGGCAGGTTACTACAGGCGTTTTATTCAAGATTTCTCTAGGATCGCCACTCCGTTGACGAATTTAACAAGAAAATCAGTGAAGTTCATTTGGACGGAGAAGTGCGAGGAGAGTTTCCAGGAACTAAAGAAGAGACTAAGTTCGGCACCTGTGTTGTCTTTGCCGGATGATACAGGAAATTTTGTGGTGTATAGTGACGCGTCGCATAAAGGACTTGGTTATGTGCTGATGCAAAATGGTAAGGTTATTGCATATGCATCGTGCCAACTAAAAGACTATGAAAAAGGGTATCTGACCCATGATTTGGAGTTAGCAGCTGCGGTGTTTGGTCTGAAAATCTGGAGGCACTATCTCTATGGGGAGAAGTGTGAAATATATACAGACCATAAAAGTCTGAAGTATATTTTCACACAGAAGGATTTGAATATGCGGCAGAGGAGATGGATAGAATTAATCAAAGATTATGATTATGAAATTCTATATCATCCAGGGAAGGCTAATGTGGTTGCCGACGCTTTGAGTAGAAAAGGTCGGGAGAAATTATTTTTGTTAACTTGTCAGGAGAAGCTTGTAGCGGAAATGGCTAAATTGGAATTAGAGATGAAGGGTCTGACAGAGCCTAATGAAAAATTGTTCAAGATGGAAACCCAACCAACTTTGGTGGAAAAAGTAAAGGAAGCGCAACTTCAGGATGAGGAATGTGTTAAGATACGAAAAAGAGTGCTAGAGGGAGAAGAACTTAAATATAAAATCGATACCGAAGGGTTGCTGAGATTTGAAGGAAGAATCTGGGTACCGTCGGTGCTGGCAATCAGAGAGGAGATTTTGAACGAAGCTTATAGTTCAAGATTTTCGATTCACCCGGGAAGTACAAAGATTTACCAGGATCTTCGCCAACATTTTTGGTGGCCAAACATGAAACGAGAGGTTACTGAGTGTGTTGCGAAGTGTCTCACTTGTCAGAAAGTCAAAGCGGAGCATCAACGACCAAGTGGTTTGTTACAGCCCTTGGAGATACCAGAATGGAAGTGGGAGCATATCACAATGGACTTTGTGGTAGGGCTTCCAACTACTCAGAAGGGTTATGACGCAATATGGGTCATAGTTGACAGATTGACAAAATCAACACATTTCTTGCCGATCAAAGTCAGATTCACCCTGGATCAACTGGCGAAATTATACGTCAAAGAAATTATGTCGAGGCACGGTGTTCCAATATCAATTGTGTCAGACAGAGATCCACGTTTCACATCAAAATTTTGGAGGAGTCTGCAAGCTTGTTTGGGGACGCAGTTGAGAATGAGTACAGCTTACCATCCTCAAACCGATGGCCAGAGTGAAAGAACAATTCAAACGTTGGAGGATATGCTTCGGGCGTGCGTTATGGATTTTAAAGGTAATTGGGATGATCATTTACCTCTGGTCGAATTTGCATATAACAATAGTCATCACGCGAGTATTGGAATGCCGCCATATGAAGCCTTGTATAGAAGGAAGTGCAGGACTCCGTTATGTTGGGACGAGATTGGTGAACGTCGCCTATTGGGACCTGAACTGGTACAACAAACTGCTGAAATTGTTAAGGTGATAAGAGCCCGATTGTTAGCTGCTCAAGACAGGCAAAAGAAATATGCAGATCAGCATTGCCAAAATCGCGAATTTGAAGTCGGGAGCTTTGTGTTCCTCAAAGTATCTCCCTGGAAGGGAAAAATCAGATTTGGTAAAAAGGGTAAACTCAGTCCGCGATTTATTGGACCCTTCGAAGTGCTAAAAAGGGTGGGTGAGGTAGCTTATGAGGTAGCTCTACCTCCTAACTTAGGCTACATTCACAATGTCTTCCACATATCGGTGCTCCGACCGTATAAGTCTGATTATAAACATGTAATAGAATATGAACCAATACAGTTTGAAAACGATTTGTCCTATGAAGAGATACCTGTACAGATAGTAGACAGGAAAGAGCAGGTTCTCAGAAACAAAGTGATACCTTCTGTTAAGGTAATTTGGAGGAACCACAGTGCTGATGAAGCTACGTGGGAACTCGAAGAGAAAATGATGCACAATTATCCTCAATTATTTGTTTAATCTTTGTATCGCGATTCTGGGGACAGAATCTTTGTAAGAAGGGGAGAATGTAACGGACGAATTAATTGCGTTGTGATTCTGGGGACAGAATCCTTTTAAGGAGGGAAGGATGTAACGAATGCAATTTTTGTGATTAAATAAAAATATTTATTGAGTGATATGAATACTTTTATTAATTTATTTATTGAGTAAAATAAATAATTTATAAGTTATGGTGAAAGAATTTTTGTTAAATGTTATTTGATTGTGATTGGATGTGTTTATTCTAATTTAATTTAATAATTAAATTAGATGAATAAATATTTTATTTGAATAAATGATTTATTTGAATAAGATAATTTATTTGGTGCTATTGTTGGATAAATAAAATGTTTTATTTAAGTTAGTAAGGTTTAATTGAATTTATTTAATAATAAGTTCAATTAAATTAAAAGTGTGACAATTAAAACTATATGTTATAATGAGTTATTAAAATAAATAGAAAGAGTTTTATTTCCATCAAACCAAACAAGGCCTTATGACCTTTGGTTGGAAATAATGAGTTATTTTAATTTATTTTTACCAAACAAAGCCTTATGGCTTTTGAATTTTTATAACTGATGATTTAATTAGAAAATATACGTTCCATCAGTTTTTATTTGTTTTGCTTGTCAGTTGTTAAAAGAAAAGAAAACACAGAGTTTAAAAAAAAAGGAAGGAAGAATATACAGAGAAAAAGAGAGAATTAGAGAGAAAATTGAGAATTGAGAGGTTTGTGAATTAAGAAAGAGAAGGAAGAGAAGTGCTAAGCTAAGGAATTATATATATAGCTTGAAGGTATAATCTCTCTTAAGTTTTATTTATAGTTTTGTTTCACTGTATATGTTTTTAGTTTCATATAAGTGAATTGTTTGCTAAAAGCATGAATTAGTTGATGCAATTGTTAGTAATCATGAATTAGATGATTATATGAAGATTATAAGTTAATTTTAAGGTTTTAATCCATGAAAATATGCTTTGGAGTAGAGTTTGTAATTTTTACAGAGTTTATTTCATGTATGGTATATATGTATGAAATTGGTATTCAAATTGGTTGTTAATTGGTAAAATTGATTTTTGATTATGATAATATGATGAAAAATGAAAAGAATGCAAGTAGAAAGGATTAAAATGGTTGAAAGATGAAGTCACAGTGTTTAATTTTATTAAAGTGGCTAAAGTATGAATATTTTTCATAAACAGAGAATTTTAGGTTTGTAATTGGTTGATTATGTGTTTTATAACGCTTAGATTGGTTAGAAACATGTTGGGTAATTATTTTCTAGCATGTTGGATGTCTGGGTAAATTTAATTTGTGTATTGGATGGTAGAATTCGGAAAATTTGGCCAAATTTGGCCTAAGTTTTCACTGGTTCGCAACTGTAGGAGACGACAGCCGAGTCTCTCGCCCCGGCGAGAGAAATGAACTGTAAATTCTCGCCCTGGCGAGAAATTTTAAAAGGGAATTCTCGCCCCGGCGAGAATCACTGCTGGAAAAAAAAATTTATTTTGTTTTCTTTCTTGGTAGTTATGATATATCATTTTATGCAGGATTAAACTTAAATTAATGTAATAAGTGAATATTAAGATGTTAATATGGATTCTAAATGATGTTTGATGATGATTAAATATAAGGTAATATACCTTAGCTTAAAGATAAGTTGTGGAGATTCTTAGAGTGTAACATTGTTGCAATAAAGCTTGTAGCTTCTGAAATAGAGTTGATAATCAGTAGTTAATTGGAAATTGAGGTGAGGATTGGAGCATTAGTGTACGTGAGTATTGTAACTAATCGTTTTTGTTGCAATACAAACGGAATTTGTAGGTTGTTTATTGTACGTGGTTTGTAATTAGGAAAGCTACGTACGAGGCAAGTTTCAGAACTTCATTATTATATTGAGCAAGTTTTTCCTTCTCTTAACTTGTTATCTCATTTAAAGCAAGTTTTTTATCATTGAGCAAGTTTACTAACCTTAGCTTATTGTTATTCAAGCGAGGTTGATACCATGATAAGTGTTTAAGCTTTATTCCAGTCAATTGTTATTCGATCATTGATAGTTAATCAGATTTTGAACATAGTTCTCAAACTAGCAAACCTTATTGATTCAGCTAGTCCTTAGTTGATGAGCGTTTTAAAGACTTAGAATATTTTAAAATCCTTCCAAATCAAGTTCCTTTTGGTACGGATTCTGATGCTAAACTGAGATGAACAACCCCTAATATAGGGGATTAATTACGCTACAGCGTTAAAATGTTTGTGCACAATACATTGTACAAAGGGCTGATCCCCCTGAGTACGAGATGGATGGTCCATAGTCTATAAGACTGTTAAAGGTTACGGTAGAAATACTTGATAACCTAGGACATAGTTCGAGGTCTTGTGACCCTCAGATACACTTTTAATCCTGAATCTATATTCAGTTCTTGAGCTAAGCTTTCTATTGAGCTTTCAGATCTTGATCAGTTATTGAACTCAGTAAAACTATTATATCTCAGTTGATAATTAATTCATTCAAATATTATTGTTATCACACTTGTGAGCAATTGTTTGCTCACTCTTGCATTAAATACATTGCAGCTAAAGCTGAGAAGTTAGATGAGCCATCCACTAGCAAGGGCAAGGGCAAGATGAGCAAATGAAGATGTTTAGTTTATTTGTTTTAGTTCTTTGCAAAAGACTTACTTAAATTTTATGTTTTTATTCCGCATTGATGTAATTGAGGTTGGATAACCTGGGATTTGTTTGATTAAGAGATTGGAGATGTAACCCCCTTTTGTGGGAAGATGTTTTATTCAGTTTATTTATATTATCTTAATCATGGGTAGTTAACATTGAATGTATGGATTAGTGAACACCAAATCTGTGGAGTTGGAGTACCCGGATTTGGGGGTGTCACAGTCAGGATGTTAGAGGTTGGACAAACTAGTCAGTTTCGAATTGAGGAGATTCCAGTGCTTAGGGAGGATATCCCAGTGCCTGGAGACGAGGAGGCAAGAGATGTTCATGTTGTTAGCGAACGGTTGGTGACTGTGGAAGCACCTAGGAAAAGGTTGGATATTGTTCAGGAGGAGGAGGAAGAGGAGGAGGACCCCGAGGAGCTGATGTACGAACAGATGTATGATGAAAATGTAGAACTACGGGAACAACTCAGAGTTTTGGAGGAAGTGTCAGAGGCACGACGAGTTACTATCGAGGAGGACGGAGAGATCTACGATCTAGAAGTACGGTTGGGTGATGTAGAATGGAAATTGGTTCACTCAGAGGGTCAGCAGGAGCAGTTGTTAGATGAAAATGAAAAGGTGAAGTCAGAGAATGAGGTAGTGAAGACTGAAAATGGTGAACTGAAAATTGAGAATGATGAATTAAAGTCTGAGATTGGCCAATTGAAGATTGCAATGGAGGGGTTAAAAGAAGCCTTGAAGGAGGAAACTACTAAGCGTGATAAGGTTGAAAACGCTCATATTAGGGTTTCTCAACGACTAGATCGTGCTGAAGGAGAGGTTCGCACGAAGAAGTTCAAGATCGATGATATGGAGTATATTTTCCACACGACAATGGATAGGGCTCAAGACCGGGTTTACTATTACCCAACTCAGTTAGAGGATTATCCGAGGTTTGTGGATCGCCGAACTATATTTCGCATCATGGAGCAGGAACGTGGGGAGGCTGTGCGCCGAGGATTGTCTTCCTAAGTTATTAGGGAAATAATACTATAAAAGTGTTTTAAATGTAAATCCCAGCTTATATAAATAATGGGATAAGGTGATAATAATGACATTCTGAAGTTGTTATTTCAAGAAAAATGATGTAAATAGAACCATGCTATCCTTTAAGTTTGTGAATAAATAAATAAAGAAGTTTATTGAAAATGTTACGCGTTAAGTTGTTACTTTTGAATATTAAAGTTAAGTTATAAGTATTTAAGAAATTTAGCAATTGTCTAAAACGCGTTGTCTTAAACAGAATTATGCCGCCAAGAAGAGCTAGACGACCTCGTCAACAACCACCCCCTGAGGGGTCTACTAATAACAATAACAATAATCCACCTAATGCTAACCCAGTGCAGCAACTAGTGGACCTTTTGGTGGGAGCTTTAGCGAATCAACCGCAAGCTCAAGCTACGACCTTTAAGGATTTTAAAGCCGTTGGTCCCCCTGAATTTAAAGGAACAATGAATCCGATAGAAGCCCAAACCTGGGTAATGGAGATGGAAAAAGTTTTTGAAGTCGCTAGGGTTGGGAATGATCAAAAGACTGCCTTTGCAACTTTCATGTTAAAGTCGGAAGCCAGTTACTGGTGGCAAGCCAACAAGACGAGAGCAGGAGAAGGTGTCATACCGTGGGATCGGTTTAAGGAGATGTTCTTCGAAATGTATTTTCCGGCTAGTGCTCAGAACCAGATGGAGGTTCAGTTTCTCGAACTTAAGCAAGGAACAATGACAGTGCCAGAATACGCGGCAAGGTTCAATGAACTAGCGAGGTTTGCACCATACCAAGTTACCACGGATGAGAGAAAGGCTAGACGATTCGAGCAGGGATTGAAACCTTGGCTTTATAGTAGGGTTTATATGTTTCAACTCAACACATTTGCGGCAGTGTTAGAGAAAGCAATAATAGCAGAGGGAGGAAGTGATGCACTAACCAAATACAACCAGGAGCAAAAAAAAGAAGAATAAGACTGAGAATAGGCCGACTGGTAGCAATGGAGGAGGAAACCAGAAACAAAAATGGAATGATGGTGGTTCTACTGGAAGTCAGCCGAGTAACCAGAGGAAGAAAACTGAAGCTTGTGCGACATGTGGTAAGAATCATGAAGGTGTGTGCCTGAAAGGGAAGAGAGTTTGTTACAACTGTGGACAAGAGGGCCACATTGCTCTAAACTGCACTACTCCAAAGAAGGGTGCCTGTTTCACGTGCGGGTCAAAAGACCATCTTGCTCGTGACTGTCCAAGGAAAGTTGCTAGTGGAGGAAGTGGAGGCAAGGGAAACAGCAGTGGAGGTGCATTAACTATTTCTGGGCTAGTTACGACAAATCGCCCGACTGCTCACACTTTTAACATGAAGGTCCAGGATGCGGTGCAATCCAAAGAGGTGGTGGCAGGTATTCTACTAGTAAATAACTTGAATGCATATGTACTTTTTGATTCGGGAGCAACTTGTTCTTTCATCTCTAATGATTTTGCTGAGAAACTAGATATACCCCGAGAAAAGTTACACTTTCCCTTAAACATAGAGATTGCCAATAGGGAAGTGGTACCTGTTAGGTATGTGTACAAGAATTGCGAGGTACATATTCAGGGTCATATCATGGAAGTAGATCTTATTCCAATTAAACTTGGGGAGTTTGACGTTATTCTAGGGATGGATTGGCTGTATAACTATGGAGCAATTATTGATTGCCAAAAGAAGTGTGTTAACCTAAAGACTCCGTCTAAGGTGGTATTTTATGGTAGTAAATCGCCGAGGCAAACAACTTGTCTAACGATTATGCAAGCCAAGAAGTTACTGAAGCAAGGATGTGTGGGGTATTTAGCTCATGTGGTAGATACTCGAAAGACCGGTACAAAATTGGAAGAAATACCAGTGGTGAGGGATTTTGTGGATGTTTTTTCAGATGATTTACCAGGATTACCTCCAGATAGAGAGATTGAGTTCGTTATTGATTTAGTGCCTGGGACTGCGCCTATATCAAAAGCTCCGTATCGAATGGCTCCGGTGGAGATGAAGGAGTTGATGGTGCAGTTGCAAGAGCTACTAGATAAGAAGTACATTCAACCGAGTGTTTCGTCGTGGGGAGCGCCGGTATTGTTTGTCAAAAAGAAAGATGGTTTGATGCGCCTTTGCATAGATTATCGTGAGTTGAATAAGGTTACAATCAAGAATAAATACCCGTTACCGAGAATTGACGATCTGTTCGATCAATTGAAGGGGGCTACTCATTTCTCAAAGATAGACTTAAGAAGTGGTTACCATCAGCTGAAGGTGAGAAGGGAGGATGTTCCGAAGACAGCGTTCAGAACTCGTTACGGTCACTACGAGTTTCTGGTCATGTCATTTGGTTTAACGAATGCACATGCGGCATTCATGGACTTAATGAACATGGTGTTTAAACCGTTTTTAGACAAGTTTGTGGTGGTGTTTATCGACGACTTTTTGGTGTATTCTAAATCACGTGAAGACCATGTGGAGCATCTGAGGCTAACTTTAGAGACATTACGAAAAGAGAAGCTCTATGCAAAGGTTTCAAAATGTGAGTTTTGGTTGGATCGTGTTCAATTTCTTGGACATGTAATTGATAAAGATGGGATATCGGTTGATCCGGCTAAAGTGGAAGCTGTAATAAATTAGGAGCAACCGAAGTCGCCATCTGAAGTGAGAAGTTTCTTAGGTATGGCAGGTTATTATCGACGGTTTATACAAGATTTTTCAAGAATCGCCACTCCACTGACGAATTTGACTAGAAAAGCTATTAAGTTTGTCTGGACAGAGAAGTGCGAAGACAGTTTTCAAGAACTAAAGAAGAGGTTAAGTACGACACCTGCATTATCTTTGCCAGATAGTACCGGAAATTTTGTGGTTTACAGTCACGCGTCGCATAAGGGCCTAGGCTGTGTGCTTATGCAGAACGGAAAGGTAATTGCATACGCCTCACGTCAACTGAAAGATTACGAGAAGGGGTACCCAACACATGACTTAGAGTTGGCGGCGGTGGTGTTTGCTCTGAAGATTTGGAGGCACTACCTTTATGGTGAGAAGTGTGAGATTTACACGGATCATAAGAGTCTCAAGTACATTTTTACACAAAAGGACCTCAACATGCGACAGCGGCGATGGTTAGAACTGATTAAAGATTACGATTGTCAAATTCTCTATCATCCAGGAAAGGCGAACGTCGTTGCAGATGCATTAAGTAGGAAGGGTCAGGAGAAACTTTTGTTATTGACTGCTCAAGAGGAACTTGTTAAACAGATGGCGAAGTTGGAATTGGAAGTGAAGTGCCAGCATGAAATAACGGGGAAATTATTTCAAGTAGAGGTTCGTTCGGTGTTGCTGGATCGAATTAAAGAAGCTTAACTTCAAAATGCGGAGTGTGAGAAGACTAGGAAGGAAGTCTCTGAAGGGCAAGGTGGGAAGTTCAGTATTGATGCCAAGGGATTACTCAGATTTGAACATCGACTTTGGGTTCCATTGGTATCGAACGTTAGAAGGGAGATCTTGGATGAAGCTCATAATTCACGTTACTCCGTTCACCTAGGGAGTACAAAAATGTATCAAGATCTTCGTCAACATTATTGGTGGTCAGGAATGAAGCGTGATGTAGCAGAATGTGTTGCTAGATGTTTAACATGTCAGAAAGTGAAAGCTGAACATCAGCGACCCAGTGGTTTGTTGCAGCCGTTGGAAATACCAGGGTGGAAGTGGGAACACATAACGATGGATTTTGTGGTGGGATTGCCGACTACACAGAAAGGTTTTGACGTGATTTGGGTAATCGTGGACAGACTGACAAAATTAGCGCATTTCTTACCAATTAAGATTAGATTCAACCTAGATCAGTTGGCCAAATTATACATGAAAGAAATTATTTCGCGACATGGTGTTCCTGTGTCTATTGTGTCTGATCGAGATCTGAGGTTCACATCAAATTTTTGGAAACGTCTACAAGAATGTTTGGGAACTCAGTTGAGAATGAGCACTATGTATCATCCTCAAACTGATGGGCAGAGTGAAAGAATGATTCAAACCTTGGAGGATATGTTACGCGCTTATGTCATGGATTTCAAGGGAGGCTGGGATGACCACCTACCATTGGTTGAGTTTGCTTACAACAACAGTTACCACGCAAGTATTGGCATGCCGCCATACGAAGCGTTGTATGGACGAAAATGTCGGACTCCACTATGTTGGGACGAGGTTGGTGAGCGGCAACTGCTAGGACCAGAACTGGTACAACAAACCGCAGAGATCGTGAGAGTTATAAGAGCGCGATTATTAGCTGCTCAAGACAGACAAAAGAAGTATGCAGATCAACAACGTCAAAATCGCGAATTTGAGGTAGGCAGTTTCGTGTTTCTGAAAGTTTCACCCTGGAAAGGAAAAATTCGTTTTGGCAAGAAGGGTAAGCTTAGTCCAAGATTTATTGGTGAGGTGGCTTATGAAGTAGCTCTACCTCCAGAGCTGGTTCATATCCACAATATTTTCCATGTATCTGTTTTACGGCCTTATAAGCCAGATTATAAACATCTCATAAAATATGAACCTATACAATTCGAGAAAGACCTAACTTACAAGGAAATTCCACTTCAGATAGTAGACAGGAAGGAACAGGTTCTCAGGAATAAAGTGATACCTTCTGTTAAGGTACTATGGAGGAACCACAATGCTGATGAAGCTACGTGGGAACTAGAAGCTGAAATGATGAAGAATTATCTTGAGTTGTTTGTGTCGTCCTAGTTCTACGATTCTGAGGACAGAATCCTTGTAAGGAAGGAAGGATGTAACGATAGCGTTGTGATTCTGGGGACAGAATCCTTGTAAGGAGGGAAGGATGTAACAATCCGGAATTTTATAATTATTTGAAAACATTTATTGGAGTTGAATGAATGTTTTAATTGGTTTTTTTTAACTGATGAATTTGTTGTGCGCTAATTTAATTAGATGTGGTATAATTAAATTAATGTTTTGATTTGAAGATTTGATTTAATAAGATGATTAAATTGATTAAATTATTAATGTATTGTTAGTAATTACAATGTTGTATAAATTCTAATTTAATTTAATAATTGAATTAGAGCTTTATTAATTTATTGAAGGGAATTATAAGTGCAATGGAATTATTATAGCTAATGTTATTATGAAATTTAATTGAGTTAATATTATTGTTTTATTAAGGGTGTGACAATTATTTAATTATATAACATGTAGTCTATTAGAATAATTTGGTTTGGGGAGAGTTTGCTTTGCCAAACGTGGCCTTATGGCCTTTGAGATTTTTAACTGAAAACCCTTTGCTCTCTCTTAACTGACAATCACGTATGGGTCAGTTTTATGTTTCACGTATATTTGTTCTTGGCTTGGTTGTTCTGCAAAAAGCCAGAGAAGTGAGAAAGGGAGAGAAGTAGAGAGAAAAGTTGAGAGTGAAATTTTGGAATTGAAGCTTGATAATCGTCAACTAGTGTTCTTAATCATCTACCAAGGTATAATTTAATTTAAAGTTTTATTCAAGTTATTCAAAAATTAGTTCTCTGTGATTGATTTTGGTGGCTAATTTGTTACAAGAGTTGTTAAATTTGTTTGTATATATACAAATAATCTGTTATATAATGTTTTAGTATTATTTAGAGTGATTTAATTTGTGAAAACAAGTTTGAGAATGAGGAAATTGGGTTTTTGATAATATGTGTGTTTTGGTCTACATTGGGTTTAAATTAATGCTCAATTCATGTATTAACTTGCAAATTGGCGGTGATATATGATTCAATGTTCAATTATGAAGAGATTGCATGCTTAGCCATCTGATTTTATCGAATAATGGGTTTGTAGTAGTTGATTTTATAAGAGATGTCAAAAAAATGAGTTTTTAGCAAAAGCATGGTTTAATCCTTTGGGTTTTGTTGGTTTGATTGTTTTAGGTTGTTAGAATCATTATATGGATGCTTAATACTGTTCATAAGAGGTTTATGTTAATTTAGAATGCTTAATTTGGTGTATTGATGCTGGAAAATTGTGTTTTGGGTTGGACGATTCTGCAGTTCGCGAACTGCAGAACCTGTAATCTGGGAAGCTCGCCCCGGCGAGCTCATCAAGTTCATTTTTCTCGCCCCGACGAGGTCTCGCCCTAGCGAGACCATAGAGCTTAATTTTCTCGCCCCGGCAGGAATTGTAGAACATGGGATTTTTATTATTTTTGATTTTCTCTTTTATGATATACTATCTTATGCAGGATTAAAACCTAAACCAATGTATGGAACAAATACCAAGATAATAAGATAGATGTTAAGCTTATGTTTGGTATCTATGAAATACAAAGTTGTTATACCTTAACTTAAAGGCAAGTTCTAGAAGCTCTTAAAGTGTAACATTTTTATATCTAAGCTTGTATCTTCCGAAATAGGTTTAATAATCAGAAATCAATTGGGAATTGGGATGAGGTTGACTGAGAGAGATTCTTGAAGTGTTAGTGTACGTGAATATTGTAACTAATCATTTTGTTGCTATACAAATGGAATGTGTAGGTTGTTTATGGTACGTGGTTTGTAGTTAGGAAAACTACGCACGAGGCAAGTTTCTTATTCTCAACTCTTTCACATTAAACATGTTCTCAAGTTTAAATTTACTTAACGCAAGTTTCCTTATCTTACCTCGATTTCACTTAATGCAAGCTTTCTAATCATAACTTGTATACAAGCATGCAAGTTTCTAAATCCTATTTTCTCATTTAGCAAGTTATCATTGCATATCATAAACTTTTGACTTTTGGATTTATGATGTTCAAAGCTCAAGTTAATTGAATTCATTATTCCAATACCTTGGATATACAAAATCTATATCATTGTATATCACTATTGTTAACCTTTAATCATAACCTAAGTTGTTTCAGTTCTATTTTTGTTGAACTAAATTCTTGGATGACAAAACTGAGAAGAACAACCCTAGTATAGGGGAATACTTACGCGAAAGCGTTAAATGGTTGTGCACAATACATTGTACAATGGGCTGATCACCCTGAGTACGAGATGGTTAGTCCAGTTATAGTTTATTAAACTGTTTAAGGTTATAGTGAACTTACTTGTTAACCTAGGACAAGGTTCGTGGTCTTGCGACCCTCAGTATATCATTTTTATTACCCCTTGAAGTGCTAATTTTATTCTATCGAGCTTCCAGATATTTCCATCCTTGAATATCGTTCAACAGAAAAGTTATACCATACAGATTAGATTATCTTTGGAAATGTTCGTTGTTGTTATGGTGGGCATTTGTTTTGCTCACCCTTGCATATTTAACCCTTGCAGCTAAAGCTGAGCAAGCAAACGAGCCTTCTACTAGCAAGGGAAAAGGAAAGATGAACAAGTGATGATGAGTTTTTTTTATGATATGAAGACTTGTTTACTTTTAGTTATATGGTTGTGTAATCAAGACTTATTAATTATTTATGTTTCCGTATTAGTAAGATGTAATTAAGGTTAGAGAACCTGGGACAAATTTTAAAAAGTTATGTAACCCTTAGCGGAAGATGTTTCAATCTTAAGCAGTTTGTTTTACTTAAATTCTTTTGCTTATGGGTAGATAAATGTTGTGCTGGATAGTAAGCACCAAATCTGAGTGGTTTGAGTTAACCTGGATTTGGGGGTGTCACAAACTCTCCATCCATGACAAAACCTTGTTGTCCTAATTGTTCAATCAGATTGGTCATTTTAGGACATATGTCTATACTGTAGTGCCATCGGTCATTCTAGATCGGAAAAGCTCCTTAGATATCTGATATCTAATAGTCCTACTTTCCTCACCCTTCAACTCCTTGAAGGTGCCGGAGTACAGTAGGAGCATCCATAGTTTCATGCTGACGCTGAACCTCGTTACTCATGGATGCGAGCATGATGCATTAAGCCAACTGTGCATCATCTTGCAACTTTCTAAAAGTAGCAATCTCTTCCTCTGAGGCATTGTCTGCAACCATTGCAGGGATAGACATATTAAGGACATAAGATAGCTTTTCAGCCTTGAGAACTATTCTCAAATTCTTTAACCAGTCCTTTTAATTTGGTCCGGTTAATTAGCATCTAATATGCTCCGCAGTGATAGTAAATTAGACATTGTAAAATTCTGTAAATGAATTTGTAATTTAACAATATTTCAGCATACATTCATTTTAATTAATTACCAAAATAAATTAGGTCTTTATTTTAAATTGGTATCTCCCACTATTTTCATCAAACTATATTACCCTCATTATACAGTTCGGCAAATCTAATTAAAGATTTGCTAGTGAGAATAAGGATCTCATTTCAAATGTATATAGCCTTGTGATGACACAACAAATGATATATAAATAAATAGGTAGACAACTATTGTCAATTACATCACTATGTAACTCCTTTTATTTTGCCTCTTAGATTATTTTGATCAAGTGGTGACACATCCGAATCAAAATTATCCAAGTTAAGTCCAACCTAGCACTTCCATATATTCGAAAGAAAAACACTGTCCTTGTGGTGACACAACAAAACAGCATCATTCAGTCTATGTATAAGCATCAAATGTGATAAAGCAACATCTTAAATATTTAATACTTGCCTTATGGTGACACAACAAACTCATATTAAATATTTAATACTCTATCGCTTTACCATGCTAGAAGGCGACGTTCGATATTCCAAATATCTTTGAACGTTTAGGACTTAATATAATTTCTTTGAGAGGTTTGTTATTATTTGTCTCATCTTGTTTAGCGCGCATGCACATATATATATAAAATACGAGTCATATTATTTAACATGCAAAGCATGCTGTATAATATATAATATATACATAGTAAGCATGCACATATAGAATACTATATTCTACCCGGATTGATTATGGACTTTTATTCTAGTTTGGTTCACTAGAGCCACCAAGTGAACCAAAAGGTCAAACCTAGGGTGCAAGAACAAAATTTAAATATAACTATTACATTTAAACCCAGGCTCCATTACAAACGGGTCTTCATGCGCTCCTTGCTCCTTTGTCTCCAATTCTTCAAGTAATTCTAACTAAACCTATTACATAAACTATTTACAATAAAGAGAAACCTTGATCAGCAGTCAAAGGGAGGTACATAGGAGGAAGATAGAATTTACATTAAGGAAAAATTAGAGAAGACGAGGTACGCAGACCCCATTTATAAAAACCCAAACATTCAAGCATCCACTAAAATAAATCCAATCACACATTGGTCAGTTGTCCATAATCAATCCCTATTTATTATCATACATATCTCCATATGTATCAATAAATAACATTCATCTCATGAATAATAAAACCATTCCATATATGCATTGATATCAATTAATGGGCAATTAAAAGTTTACTAGAAATCCAATTTTGAAATAAAAATAAACTCATTTATTCTAATCAAAATTTAAATCATAATAAACTTATTTATTTTATTTTACCCAATTTTGAACAAAAATAAACTCCTTTATTTTTAATCAAATTCCAAATCAAAATAAACTCTTTTATTTCAATTAACATGGAATCCAATTTCAAGTTCAAAACAAACTCTTTTATTTTAACTTAAAATTGTTGGAAAATAAAATATGTTGAATCCTATTCCTTATCAAAATAAACATCTTTATTTTTAAGGAAACATGGAATCCTATTCCATATGTGAATAAACTCCTTTATTCTAAATTTATATCAATTAAATAAACCATTTATTTTAATTGAAGAAAAATTATTTTTCGGATTCTGTTGTCCGGCGCAGCTGCGCCCAGAATGAACTGGAAAACGGCGCAGCTGCGCTGAACCCCAGAAACGATTATCTGGGATTGGGCGCAGCTACGCTCCAGAATGAACTGGAGCCGGCGCAGCTGCGCCGCGTAGCAGATTCAGAAAACACGGATTCTGCCCAAAAATTTCGATCCAATCGCATACCATACACACATGGAATCATCATAATCGATAATTAGCACAAGGTTAGACTCTGATGCCACTGTTAGGTTTGTATATAGCGCGAAAATGCAATCAATTTACATAAATAGTGCGGAAGCGCGATAAAACGGATTTTAAAATTTTATACAAACCATCACCATGATCATCCTTGTATTCAATATTCAATTAAACGAAAGAGACAGAGATTAAGAAATTATACCCTCGTAGAACCGTGCTTCCTCGGGTACAAGTTCACCTCCAATTCCTTCGCGTTCTCCTTGAATTTCACCGATGGGATTCCTTCCTTTGATCAACGTTAGCCACCCAAGTGTTTGGTCTCTAGAGGTGATCCACCAAGGAAGAATAGTTATTCAAGAAGATGGGTGTTGGCAAAACCCTAGTTTCTATCTCTATAGAAATTGCAAGTACTCTCTCCCTCCAATTCTCATGGAAAAGTGTGTAAATTGTCTAACAGTCTTACCGTCTAACCCTAAATCATGATAAGACTCCTATTATTTATAGATATAGGGAACCCTCCTAAACTATTTAGGATTAGGGTTTTTATTTTAATTAAACTCCTTTAATTAATTAAACTCCTAATCCAATTAGGAATTTATGAGAGAGTACTTCTATTAATTAATTCTCAATCCCTATTAGGAATTAAATAATAGTAATTGTAATAATAATAAGACTCCTCTTATTAATTTATATTTAATATTTCCAAAATATTAAATAATAAATATTAAGCTATTTAATTTATTCTATCTCCATAGATTAAATTAAATACACTTAACTTATTATTACGATTATGCCATTTACTTCTTAAATAAATATTTTTCTTTTGCGGTGTGACCCTTTAGGTTCTCCATATTAAACCGGTTGTGAATAAATCAATTAGAACAATTCTAATCTTATTTAAATAAATAAATTAAACTATTTAATTCATTTAAATAAATAATATTTATTCTACAATAAGGGTAAGCCCCCTTAGCGATCAACGAACTTCCAGATAATATAGATTTCAACATTAATCACAAAAGAACCTTTCAGTGAATAGTTACCGTACAATTCAATCCTTCTACCATACAATGTCCCAATTAAATATAAGACATGGAATTACTGTCAAGTCTTATTTTATTTAATTATATGTATTTCGATTCTCAAATGCATAACTCTGATTAATGCAAATTAGAAACTCCTTTCTAATTTCATTCTGCTTTGGCCAAAGACTTCTGAGTTGTCATTTATCGAATCACATAGGACATTCTCTCCTTTTACTAGAAGTGGTAGATTCTTTGTTGACCATTCACCTATCTCCATGTACAACTTATTATACCCAATCATACCCTTTGATATACCCTAAAGGTCTTAAGGGACATGTCAAAGTATAACTCATCATACACAAGATACTATGATGATCTCAAGTCCAAGGATCACTTGTACTACTATCACTAGAAGAATTCCTATTGACAGGCGAGTAAAACTCCATTAGGTATTCCTTAGCGAGCCACGTTCAGTGAACTTATTCTCTAATAAGCACCTACATACTTGCTTTAGTGTCTCCACACAAATGATTATGAGATCAATCATCCTCTTCATAAGAGCAAGCAACGTATGTACTAATCTATCCGGATTCACTAATCCCCTTTTTAGTAATTCATCGATTAGGAACGATTTTAGTTTGTGAGCTATCTAGAATTTAGATCTCATTAGCATGATCACCATCATGATTCTAAAAGCATTGCTCAAAACTATGAGTTTATCACATTTAATATAACAGCACCATGCAGATAAAGTAAAATGCCTTTAATAACCGAATAAGATTACAAAGTATATGCTACATCATATCAAATATGATTGGCTTGTGTGCATACTATTTTCATAAACATCTTTCAATAGTTGTCTAGCCGAATCAATTGGCATAGACCTTGAACAACAATTCGGACATTAGTCAAACATTCTTAGTCAGCTCAATTGACATATCTTTTCATAATTTAACAGAAAAATAAAATTCTTTCATGACATCATGATACCGTACCGTCTTAATAGTACGTTAAGAATGTCGTCATTTTAGGACTTTGTCATACTACATCATACCATAGTGGGCTGACGATCCTTCGATCACATCCAACACTAGGTTCAATTGCATTGATGACTCCATCATTCAAAATACATTTTGATAATTTCAAATTATTTTTGTCTAGCTGAAACAATTAGCATAGACGTATAAATAATAGCACCTTTTTAAAACTTATTGGTTCAAACATTGACCCAATATATTTTTGAGAACACAAAATTGCGAGTATCAGCACGATGTCAATAAATTTCGAAAATCTAGCATAGCTAGAAGATTTGGAATACCCATTTCTCTCCATCAACTTCAATCTTTACTCCATTGCTTCGTTACTTAATCATTCTATCATTCTTCAATATCATCAATGCTCTCTATACCATAACTTTTTTATACCCAATATAGTTCATCAAACTTACCACACTTTGAAAGTTCAGGAACGTACCACAATCATACGGTTTTAGGAACTTATCCTACTAAGACTAAAATCGTCCATTCGCTGAGGGATTCCACCATATAATTATGAGTTACGAACCTATCATAAGTATGAGTTTTAAGAACCGTACCTAATCTTAATATTCTCTAACTATCAAATATAAATATGAGAAAAGAATCACCTTCTCGTCATATGTATATCGATAGTGCGACACCAATATTTCAATGATTATCAATATAGGAAGCTAAGTGGTTGTCGAACCAAGCACAAATTCCCATCCCATACCAGGAATCGTACGACCCAGCCACTAACATTGTGACAAACGAGAATTTTTGTAACTTATTTTAAATATTTATTGAATTAAATAAATATTTTTCGACGATTTGATTGTTGAATTAATTGATTAATTAATGAATTTGTGGTAGATTAATTTAATTACATGTGTTACGTTAGTTAAATTGACGTGAAGAATTTTTATATTTAAAGTATGTGTTTAATTGAATTTATTTGATTAAATACATTATTTAAATAAGTATAATGTAATTTCTAATTTAATTTAATTATTAATTAGAGATTTAGTAAATGGTCATTATTAATAAATGAGAATTTTATTTATATGACTATGTGATTTAATGTAGAATTATTCTATTTTATATATTTGATTTTATTAAGATTATTTAGTTGATTAAAGTGTGACATGAAACTATGTAATAAGTTATTTATTAAAATAAATTAGAAGTGAGGAATATATGAGTAGCCAAACATGGCCTTAGTGGAAGTTGGTGCCAGTTATTAAACTGATACCATGTTCTGCTATCAAGTTTTTCACGTATTCCATTATCAGTAATTCATATTCAAGCCAGAGAGAAAAACTTCAGAGAAAGAGGAGAGAATTTGGAGAATTTAGAAGAAACCTTGTCATCATCTTGCATAATCTAGAATAATTATCAAAGGTAATTCTTAGTTTTAATCTTTAAATTGTGTTTCTTAATTTTCTCCATGAATGCATGTTCTAAGTTCTCTGTAAACCAAATTGTATGGCTAAATCTTTAAATAATTTGATGTTAGATGTTAATAAGCATGTATTTATGTGTTTTATATGATTTAAATATGATTTAGAGTAATTTAATCGGTGAAATTATGTGTATATGAGAACTCAGAAAGTTACAGAGTAGTACAGTGTACGAACATGGTTTGAATGTATGAAATTGAAGTCTGTGTTGCTAGTTAATTGGATAAATTGATAACTTGTGTTGTTTATGCATGTATAAATGAAGAAAACAAGATTTAAACGGTTCAATTTGGTTGTATAACGAACCTGTTATGTGTAATTTATGGAAATTGTAGAAACTTTGATAAACTGATAAGAAACCTCAAATTTGATTCTTAGATTCATGATTTATGTGATTTTAGTTGTTAGAATTATGCTAGAAGGCTTGGGTAACAATTATAGATGATTTATAATGTCTGGGTATGTTTAATTTGACGATTAGAATAACAAGATTGGAAATTTTGGCCTGTTTCTGCGTTCTTCGCGAACTGCAGAAACTGGAATTCGTGATTCTCGCCCCGGCGAGAATTTTGTGAAGGAAATTCTCGCCCCGGCTAGAATTTTGTGAAGAAATTCCTCGCCCAGGCGGGAGCTCGCCCCGCCGAGAATTTTGTGAAGGGATTCCTCGCCCCGGCAAAGAAAAAAAAAGAGTAAAAAAAAAGACAAGAGTAAAAATTTTATTCTTTCTTTGTGATCATGGTATGAAATCGTGGTTATACCTAAAGCTTAGGCTAATGTATAAAATGAATGTTAAATTACTGTGAAAGGTGGTAGCATAAGCCCATTGATTGTTCGGTGTCAACTGAGCTATTAAAATAGAAATTTTAGATGAGAATGAGTTCTGAAGTGTTTATAATACTGTAACTAATTATTGTTACTGTTTTATAAACGGAATGTATAGGTTGATTAGAGAAACGTGAGTCTTAAATTTATAGTCTACACACGAGGCAAGTATCTTATCCTTACTTTTTACGTTTACGCAAGTTTCTAAAGTTAATTCTCTTATCATATAAGTTTCATGATGCTACTATTTACACGAGCAAATTATTATTTCTATTCCATTCGATTTCATGGATTCAATGAGACGTTTTAAATTCCTCTTTGTAATGCTTCAATTATATAGAACTCATTCAATTGTACCTTTTGTGAGATTTAGTTTTGATTCTCGAATTATACCTTTTGAACCTTGATTGACTAGCGAACCCTTATTGATTCGACTAGTCCATAGTTGATGAGCGTTCTAAATTCTAGAAACGTTATTGAAGTAAATCCAAACCAAACTTCCTTTGGTGCGGACTCCGATGTCAAACTGAGATGAACAACCCTTATATAGGGGATTTTATTTACGCGTTAGCGTTAAGATGTTGTGCACATACATGGTACAAAGGGCTGATCCCCCTGAGTACGAGAAGAAAGGTCCATATAGTCTTACGACTGTTAAAGGTTTAAAGTAGAAATACTTGATAACCTGGGACATAGTTCGTGGTCTTAAGACCCTCAGACGTTCTTTTGAATCTTGTTTTACATTCTTGACTCAAAAGCTAAATCTTCAATTATTTGATATCCGTTGATTATTTCGCATGTTATTATTGTCGTTGTTGTTATACTTGTTGGGCAATCATTGTTCACTCTTGCATAATAACATTGCAGCTAAAGTTGAAAGAACTGATGAACCATCCACTAGTAAGGGCAAAGGAAAAGAAAACAAGTGATGAAGACTTGTTGTATTTGCTTTATTGCCGTTTATGTAATAGACTTGATTTATGTTTTCCGCACTGATGTTTATTTAAGGTTAGATGACCTGGGATTTGTTTATGAATGATGTTGTAACCCTCTAATGGGAGATTTCTATTTCTATTCAAGTATTTTCATTTATATTTGAATGGGTAGTTAGATGTGATGTGATGTTTTTGGATTGTGAACACCAAATCCTGAGGAAATGAAGTACCCGGATTTGGGGGTGTCACAGGTTGGTATCAGAGCTGCAGGTTATGAACCTTAGGTGGGGAAACCTTAGGGTAGTAGCCTTTTAAGAGTCAAAAAATATAGTGGTGATAAACTCTCATCGAGTTCTAGGGGAATGAATTAAGGAAATTCATTAAAGATAATAAAAGACCTTATGTGCTATGTGCTTATGTGTTAACAACCTATGTGTTGCGACTAGTACCGAGTATTAATTAAAACTTAAACTTTGTTGTCAGGATATCGGATATTGGAGGATCCAGTCAGCCTAGGGAGATTGTGCCCCGAGTGGCTGGAGAGGAGGAGCCCCGCGATATTTATGTTATCAGGGAGCAGTTGGTGCATAGAGAGCCATCTCCATTGATCACGGTTGAGAGGCAGGAGCATGAGCCCGAGTCAGATCCCGAGGAGGATCCTGAGGAGGTTGAGGAGGAGGAAGAAGACCCTGAGGAGATACCACTATCTTCCTTAGTTTTTCAGATGTTTGAGTAGGTGTATGATCGCAACATAGAGTTGCAGGATCGAGTGGAGGAGTTAGAGGGACATGTGGCTGAGCGTCAGGCTGTTCTAGAGCAGAAGGATGAGGAAATTGAGGACCTGGATATACGTCTGGGAGATGTAGAATGGAAGTTAGTTCAGTAGAGAGTCAAAAAGAAGACTTGCTAGCTGAGAATGAAAAGATGAAACTAGAGATTCAGAAGTTAAAGGATGATTTGAGTGAGGAATCTGCAGAACGTGCTAGAGCAGAGGATGCTTGGATGCGTAACGCTCGACGTGCAGAGATTTCCGAAGAAGGTGAACGGGCAAAGCGGGCTAAGATTGAGGAGACGGACTACACATTTCAGACAGCGATTGATAGAGCCCAGGATCTAGTTTTCCACTATCCGATTCAGTTCAAGGAATTACCATGGTACATGCTGGATCGCAGGACGATGTGCCGTATCATGGAGGAAGAACATAGACAGGCAGTTCGACGCCTTAGTAGGCCATGATAGGAGAAGTTTTTGAATTATGTGTAAATATTTATGGTAGTTAATGATGTAAATTCCAGCGTGATTATACACAATGGAATATGACTATTTAATCCTAAAGATTGTTTGATCTTGGGATAGTTGATGTAAATAGCAGTAATGCTACCTTTCTATGTTTAAAACTTTTGGATGAATGAAATATCAGTTTTATTTGAAGAAGTTATGTGTTAAATGTTTAACATGAATTGTTTGAGTTAAATGTTGAACACTTGAGAAAATTGAGTGTTAATCTAATAAGCGCATATTCTTGAACAGAATTATGCCGCCAAGAAGAGCTGGACGACCCCGTCAACAACCACCCCCTGAGGGGTCTACTAACAACGATAACAATAATCCACCCGATGTTAACCCAGTTCAGCAACTAGTGAACCTTTTGACTGGAGTTTTTGCCAATCAACCACAAGTTCACGCCACGACCTTTAAGGACTTTAAGGCCGTTGGTCCCCCTGAGTTTAAGGGAGCGATGAATCCGATAGAAGCCCAAACCTGGGTAATGGAAATGGAGAAATTTTTTGATGTCGCTAGGGTTGGGAATGACCAGAATACTGCCTTTGCGACTTTCATGTTAAAGTCGGAAGCCAGTTACTGGTGGCAAGCCAATAAGACGAGAGCAGGAGAGGGTGTCATACCGTGGGATCGGTTCAAGGAAATGTTCTTCGAAATGTATTTTCCGGCTAGTTCACAGACCCAGATGGAGGTTCAGTTTCTCGAACTTAAGCAAGGAACGATGACAGTGCCAGAATACGCGGCAAGATTCAATGAACTGGCGAGGTTTGCACCATACCAGGTTAATACAAATGAAAGAAAGGCTAGACGGTTTGAGCAAGGATTGAAGCCTTGGCTTTACAGTAAGGTTTCTATGTTTCAACTCAACACATTTGCGGCAGTGTTAGAGAAAGCGATAATAGCTGAGGGAGGAAGTGAAGCGATGACCAGGTACAACCAGGAACAGAAAAAGAAGAAGAATGAGACTGAGAATAGGCCGAGCAGTAGTAATGGAGGAGGAAACCAGAAACGAAAATGGAACGATGGTGGTTCTACTGGAAGTCAGCAGAGTAACCAGAAGAAGATAATTGAGGCTTGTGTAAGCTGTGGTAAGAAGGGTGTGCTACAATTGCAATCAGGAGGGCCATATAGCGCCGAATTGTCCGAATCCGAAGAAGGGTGCTTGTTTCACATGTGGATCAAAGGATCATTTAGCTAGGGATTGTCTCAAAAAGGCAGTAGGAGGAGCAGGAGGGAATACGGGGAACAGTGGTGGCAGTACATTAACCATAACCGGATCAGCACCAACAAACCGACCTACCGCCAGAACGTTCAACATGACCGTGCAAGATGCCGTGCAGTCTCGCGTTGTGGTGTCAGGTATCATTCCGATCAATAATATAGATGCTTATGTATTGTTTGATTCGGGTGCTACTTGTTCATTTATATCCGATGACTTTGCTAAGAACTTAGATTTGCCTAAGGAGGAATTAGACTACCCTTTGAACATAGAAATTGCGAATAGGAAGGTAATTCCTGTTAGGTACGTACACAAGAACTGTAGAGTGAACATTAAGGAAAACGTGATGACAGTAGATCTGATCCCAATCAAACTTGGGGAATTTGACGTTATTTTGGGTATGGATTGGCTATTCAATTATGGAGCGATAATTGATTGCCAAAAGAAACGTATTAACCTTATGACTCCGTCAAAGGTAGTATTTTACGACAGCAAATCGCCTAGACAAGCGAGTTGTCTGACGATGATGCAGGCCAGGAAGTTGTTAAGACAAGGCTGTGTGGGATACTTAGCCTACATAGTTGATACTCGAAAAGAGAGTCCGAAATTAGAAGAGATACCTGTCGTAAGGGACTTTGTAAACGTCTTTCCAGACGATTTGCCAGGACTTCCGCCAGATAGGGAAGTTGAGTTTGTAATCGATTTGGCGCCAGGAACTGCTCCGATATCGAAAGCTCCGTACCGTATGGCCCCAGTAGAGATGAAAGAATTGATGGTGCAGCTACAAGAACTTTTAGATAAGAAGTATATTCAGCCGAGCGTATCACCGTGGGGAGCGCCGGTGTTGTTTGTTAAGAAGAAGGACGGATCGATGCGACTTTGCATTGATTATAGGGAATTGAACAAGGTCACGATTAAAAATAAATACCCGTTGCCAAGAATCGACGACTTGTTTGATCAATTGAAAGGAGCTAGGTATTTCTCAAAGATAGATTTGAGGAGTGGTTATCATCAATTGAAGGTGAGGAAGGAAGATGTACCGAAGACAGCGTTCAGGACTCGTTACGGTCACTACGAGTTTCTGGTGATGTCATTTGGTCTAACGAATGCTCCTGCAGCATTCATGGACTTAATGAACAGGGTGTTTAAGCCGTTTTTGGACAAGTTTGTAGTAGTATTCATTGATGATATTCTAATTTACTCCAAAACCAAGGAAGAGCATGCAGAACATTTGAAGTTGACATTGGAAACGTTAAGAAAAGAGAAGTTGTACGCTAAATTTTCAAAGTGTGAATTCTGGATAGAACGAATGCAATTTCT
The DNA here is from genome assembly GCA_034770075.1 of Aralia elata. Classification (NCBI taxonomy): domain Eukaryota; kingdom Viridiplantae; phylum Streptophyta; class Magnoliopsida; order Apiales; family Araliaceae; genus Aralia; species Aralia elata. The sequence goes on from JAVJAP010000056.1 coordinate 166,321, forward strand.
TGGACATGTGATTAATAAGGATGGGATTTCGGTGGATCCGTCAAAGGTTGAAGCAGTGCTTAACTGGGATCAGCCGAAAACGCCATCGGAAGTAAGGAGTTTCCTCGGATTAGAAGGTTACTACAGGAGATTCTTTCAGGATTTTTCCAAAATCGCGACTCCGTTAACGAATTTGACTAGAAAGACGGTGAAGTTCGTTTGGACGGAGAAGTGTGAGGAAAGTTTTCAAGAATTAAAGAAGAGGTTGAGTACGGCTCCTGTGTTGTCTCTACCGGATAGTACAGGAAATTTTGTGGTGTACAGTGATGCGTCGCATAAGGGACTAGGCTGTGTGCTTATGCAGAACGGTAAGGTCATTGCGTATGCGTCACGACAATTAAAGGACTATGAGAAGGGGTATCCTACCCATGATTTGGAGTTGGCCGCGGTGGTGTTTGCTTTGAAGATATGGAGGCACTATCTTTACGGGGAGAAGTGTGAAATATATACAGACCACAAAAGTCTGAAATATATTTTTACACAGAAGGATCTGAACATGCGACAGAGGAGATGGTTGGAATTAATAAAGGATTACGACTGCGAGATTTTATACCATCCGGGTAAAGAGAATGTGGTGGCTGACGCCTTAAGCAGAAAGGGACGGGAGAAATTGTCTATGATTACCGCTCAAGAGGAGCTAATTACAGCAATGGCGAAACTAGAGTTGGAGGTGAAATTTTCGAAAGAGTGTGACGAAAAATTATTTCAGCTGAGAATCGGTTCAACCTTGGTAGATAAGGTTAAGGAAGTACAAATTCAGGACGGAGAATGTGATAGAATCAGGAAAAAGATGTCTGAAGGTGATGAAATGAAATTCAAAGTGGATAACGAGGGAGTATTAAGATTCGAAGGAAGAATTTGGGTTCCGCCAGTACAAGAGGTTAAGGAGGAAATTTTGAGCGAGGCTCATAATTCGAGATATTCGATTCATCCGGGTAGTACGAAGATGTACCAAGATCTCTGACAGCATTTTTGGTGGCCGAATATGAAGAGAGACGTTGCCGATTGTGTAGCCAAGTGTTTGACATGTCAGAAAGGTAAAGCCGAACATCAGAGACTAAGTGGGCTATTACAACCGTTAGAAATCCCAGAATGGAAATGGGAGCACATCACCATGGATTTCGTAGTAGGTCTTCCGACGACTCAGAAAGGTTTCGACGCAGTATGGGTTATCGTGGATCGACTGACGAAATCAGCACATTTTCTACCGATCAAGATCAGATTCAACCTAGATCAGTTGGCGAAGTTGTATGTCAAAGAGATTATTTCGAGGCACGGTATTCCAATATCTATTGTCTCAGATAGGGATCCGCGCTTCACATCGAACTTTTGGAAACGACTACAGGAATGCTTGGGAACACAGTTACGTATGAGTACGGCATATCATCCACAGACCGACGGACAGAGCGAAAGAACGATTCAAACATTAGAGGATATGTTACGAGCTTGCATTATGGACTTCAAAGGAAATTGGGACGATCATCTACCGTTGGTGGAATTTGCTTATAACAACAGTTACCACGCAAGTATTGGCATGTCGCCTTACGAAGTGTTGTACGGCAGAAAGTGCAGAACTCCATTATGTTGGGATGAAGTTGGCGAACGTCAATTGCTTGGACCAGAACTGGTACAACAGACCGCAGAAATCGTTAAAGTGATCAGGGCAAGATTGATAGCAGCTCAGGATAGACAGAAGAAGTACGCCGATCAACATCGTAAGAATCGAGAGTTTGAGTCTGGTAGCTATGTTTTCTTGAAAGTATCTCCCTGGAAAGGGAAGATTCGTTTTGGTAAGAAGGGAAAACTGAGCCCGAGGTTCATTGGACCCTTTGAAGTATTAAGAAGAGTTGGTGAGGTCGCATATGAGGTAGCTTTACCTCCAGCGCTGGAACACATCCACAATGTCTTTCATATCTCGGTGTTACGACCATACAAGCCCGACTACAAGCATGTCATAGAGTACGAACCCCTGCAAGTTGAGAAAGATTTGTCTTATGAAGAAGAGCCTGTTCAAATAGTTGACAGGAAAGAGAAAGTGCTAAGAAATAAAATTATACCTTCTGTTAAGGTGATCTGGAGGAACCACAACGCTGAAGAGGCTACGTAGGAACTCGAAGATCAAATGATGAGAAATTATCCTCAGTTATTTGCTTAATCCTTGTGTAGCGATTCTGGGGACAGAATCTTTGTAAGGGGGTGAGAATTTGACGGAAGGAGTTAATTGAGTCGTGATTCTGGGGACAGAATCCTTTTTAAGGGGGGAAAGATGTGACAAAGGAGAATTTTTGTAACTTATTTTAAATATTTATTGAATTAAATAAATATTTTTCGACGATTTGATTGTTGAATTAATTGATTAATTAATGAATTTGTGGTAGATTAATTTAATTACATGTGTTACGTTAGTTAAATTGACGTGAAGAATTTTTATATTTAAAGTATGTGTTTAATTGAATTTATTTGATTAAATACATTATTTAAATAAGTATAATGTAATTTCTAATTTAATTTAATTATTAATTAGAGATTTAGTAAATGGTCATTATTAATAAATGAGAATTTTATTTATATGACTATGTGATTTAATGTAGAATTATTCTATTTTATATATTTGATTTTATTAAGATTATTTAGTTGATTAAAGTGTGACATGAAACTATGTAATAAGTTATTTATTAAAATAAATTAGAAGTGAGGAATATATGAGTAGCCAAACATGGCCTTAGTGGAAGTTGGTGCCAGTTATTAAACTGATACCACGTTCTTCTATTAAGTTTTTCACGTATTCCATTATCAGTAATTCATATTCAAGCCAGAGAGAAAAACTTCAGAGAAAGAGGAGAGAATTTGGAGAATTTAGAAGAAACCTTGTCATCATCTTGCATAATCTAGAATAATTATCAAAGGTAATTCTTAGTTTTAATCTTTAAATTGTGTTTCTTAATTTTCTCCATGAATGCATGTTCTAAGTTCTCTGTAAACCAAATTGTATGGCTAAATCTTTAAATAATTTGATGTTAGATGTTAATAAGCATGTATTTATGTGTTTTATATGATTTAAATATGATTTAGAGTAATTTAATCGGTGAAATTATGTGTATATGAGAACTCAGAAAGTTACAGAGTAGTACAGTGTACGAACATGGTTTGAATGTATGAAATTGAAGTCTGTGTTGCTAGTTAATTGGATAAATTGATAACTTGTGTTGTTTATACATGTATAAATGAAGAAAACAAGATTTAAACGGTTCAATTTGGTTGTATAACGAACCTGTTATGTGTAATTTATGGAAATTGTAGAAACTTTGATAAACTGATAAGAAACCTCAAATTTGATTCTTAGATTCATGATTTATGTGATTTTAGTTGTTAGAATTATGCTAGAAGGCTTGGGTAACAATTATAGATGATTTATAATGTCTGGGTATGTTTAATTTGACGATTAGAATAACAAGATTGGAAATTTTGGCCTGTTTCTGCGTTCTTCGCGAACTGCAGAAACTGGAATTCGTGATTCTCGCCCCGGCGAGAATTTTGTGAAGGGATTCCTCGCCCCGGCGAAGAAAAAAAAAGAGTAAAAAAAAAGACAAGAGTAAAAATTTTATTCTTTCTTTGTGATCATGGTATGAAATCGTGGTTATACCTAAAGCTTAGACTAATGTATAAAATGAATGTTAAATTACTGTGAAAGGTGGTAGCATAAGCCCATTAATTGTTCGGTGTCAACTGAGCTATTAAAATAGAAATTTTAGATGAGAATGAGTTCTGAAGTGTTTATAATACTGTAACTAATTATTGTTACTGTTTTATAAACGGAATGTATAGGTTGATTAGAGAAACGTGAGTCTTAAATTTATATTCTACGCACGAGGCAAGTATCTTATCCTTACTTTTTACGTTTACGCAAGTTTCTAAAGTTAATTCTCTTATCATATAAGTTTCATGATGCTACTATTTACTCGAGCAAATTATTATTTCTATTCCATTCGATTTCATGGATTCAATGAGACGTTTTAAATTCCTCTTTGTAACGCTTCAATTATATAGAACTCATTCAATTGTACCTTTTGTGAGATTTAGTTTTGATTCTCGAATTATACCTTTTGAACCTTGATTGACTAGCGAACCCTTATTGATTCGACTAGTCCATAGTTGATGAGCGTTCTAAATTCTAGAAACGTTATTGAAGTAAATCCAAACCAAACTTCCTTTGGTGCGGACTCCGATGTCAAACTGAGATGAACAACCCTTATATAGGGGATTTTATTTACGCGTTAGCGTTAAGATGTTGTGCACATACATGGTACAAAGGGCTGATCCCCCTGAGTACGAGAAGAAAGGTCCATATAGTCTTACGACTGTTAAAGGTTTAAAGTAGAAATACTTGATAACCTGGGACATAGTTCGTGGTCTTAAGACCCTCAGACGTTCTTTTGAATCTTGTTTTATATTCTTGACTCAAAAGCTAAATCTTCAATTATTTGATATCCGTTGATTATTTCGCATGTTATTATTGTCGTTGTTGTTATACTTGCTGGGCAATTATTGCTCACTCTTGCATAATAACATTGCAGCTAAAGTTGAAAGAACTGATGAGCCATCCACTAGTAAGGGCAAAGGAAAAGCAAACAAGTGATGAAGACTTGTTGTATTTGCTTTATTGTCGTTTATGTAATAGACTTAATTTATGTTTTCCACACTGATGTTTATTTAAGGTTAGATGACCTGGGATTTGTTTATGAATGATGTTGTAACCCTCTAATGGGAGATTTCTATTTCTATTCAAGTATTTTCATTTATATTTGAATGGGTAGTTAGATGTGATGTGATGTTTTTGGATTGTGAACACCAAATCCTGAGGAAATGAAGTACTCGGATTTGGGGGTGTCACAAACATGAGTCCTCAATTGAAATCCCACCTAATTTCATCTTGCTCTTTACTTAACTCTTTGTTTGATACGAATTTCTCGTACTCTATCATTCATAACTCCTCGTGAGTTTACCTCGTACTATTTCATAGTACCATCTATTTTGAGCATCATGCTATAACTATTCAATCATTTAAGATCCTCTGACACTTTACAACTCTATCAGATCACGTCGTGATCTCATTCTATCATCAACTCTTCTTACGATTCTTTCTTATCTTATGATCGTCTCATCCTACGATCTTCTTTATTCTTCTTTTTAATCACGTTATCTTATGATTAATCAACTCAGGTGTTCCCTGTTCTTTTAGCTCTTCAGGTTCTTCTTTGAACCTAATCATTTTATCATAATCTTGTTTCACATAAATTCTCTAAACTCTATTTGAGTTCATCCTTATCATTATATTATTCTCTTCTTATAGATATCGTCTATTTATTAACACCATCTTTATTACTAGAGTCAGGTAACTCCTGGTTCTCATCTTATATAACTCTTCAAGATTCTTCTTTGAATCTTCTTGTTTATATATATATATATATATATATATATATATATATATCAATTCTTCTTTTAAGAATCTCTAACTTCGTTCATATTATTCAATATTTTATTCAAGTTCACTTCGCATCATTCGCATCTTCTTCTTATAACGTTTCTAGGACTTAACTCATCTCATGCATCTTCCTATATAAAAGAATCACTTCTTAATCATACACATCCATAATTCTATACTCGGTACACCTCGAGTCTCTAACAGTGTTCAGTATAGCACCTGAGTGGTTTCCCACAAACAACCAACAAACTAGCTCTCGTCTCGTCTACACTGTCTTTCACAGCGAGTTAGATCGGTCGCTAGTTCGTATCAACCTCCACTCTCTGAAGGAATTGTTTAGCCCAGATACCATACATCAACCATTAAAGAATACAATTGCACCATAATTACTCTTAACTTATTATTCTTTAAACTCTATCATCTTCACCTCTTTTCTCTAAGGTTATAGCCTAAGGTACTCTTACCTAAGGTTTCTAACATATCAGCTCTGATACCAACTGTAACGACCCCAAATTCTGAACATTCCAACTCTCGACTTCGGTCGTTAACAATACATCTATATTCTAACTTTACAACATTATTCAATGTTAAACTCAATAAAAATGCGGAATAATTCAAACTTTTCTATTACAAATCATTCTCGATCCCAAAATTCTCAACCTTTACATCTAAATATCTTATAATCATGTTAGCATCATGATTCACCTTGTCGAACTTATTATAAAAGTTTATACCTCAATACAAACTTTACAACTCAACATAAATACATTCATCGAAAACTTAACATAATTCAGGTAATAACTTCAACTAAAACATTTAATCTTCATGCATCATTTTGATCCATGTCATTTGGGTAGCACATAACGTTACCTTGTATCGTTAACCTGCAAAAGTGGTTATTTGCAAGAATGAGCTCGACAGCTCAGCAAAATCTAACAGCTTACATACATCTCATAATACATAAATATCATGCTCATCATATACGTCATAAACATTTGGTTAAACATATCATACATATTGAACATCAATTACCAAGTAATAAGTTGAGTTCCATAACTCAATGGACGTTGTCATAAATTGACTTTGTCGTTTCATACATACAACACATAGAATACATCATGCTTTTACATCATAGATTTAAAATAATTAATCATTTAATTCACATAACAAATAGGAACTGAAAGACTTGCCTGGTTCGTAGATTACCGATTACCATAATTAGTTTATACTTATCTGCACTTCTCGTATCCTACATGATATATAATCATGCACAGCATTTATTAGTCACATAGCAACACTTAGTAAACAACCTACACACTCCGTTTATAAGGCAGTAACAATTGATTAGTTACAGTATTATAAACACTTCAGGATTCATTCTCATCCAAATTTCCATTTTAATATCTCAGTTGACATCGGGTAATCAGTGGATGCTTACCACTCATTACAGTATTTTAGTATTCATTTTATACATTAGCCTAAGCTTTAGGTATGTCTACGATTTCATAACATGATCATAAAGAAAGAATAAAATTTTTACTCTCTTCTTTTTACTCTTTTTTTTTAAGTTCCCGACGGGGCGAGAAAATCCTTCACAGACTCTCGCCGGGGCGAGACTTCGCTGGGTCGAGAGTTAGAATGTTTAGAATTTGGGGTCGTTACACCATCTGTTTAGCTAGTTGTGTCTTAAGGAAAAAAAAAAATTGGTTGAATATTTGTGAAAGATATCATTAAAACTCGAGAAATCTTATTTGAGCATCATTCAAAGAGAAATTTAGGCATTAACAGAAGTTTGGGGGAAATCTTGGGTTATTGAAAATTTTAAAAATTCTGAAACCTTCCTGAGTTATAATGTAGAATCATGCAGTGGGTTAAGATGGAGCGTAAAACGCACTCACCCATAAACACAAGCACGAGAAGGAGCATAAAATGCACTCGTGCGAGAGAAAACGAGAGGGAGCGTAAAGCGCACTCGTTCAATGAGAAGTGAGATGGAGCGTAAAACGCACTCACTAAAAAAAGGAAAGAAAAAATAAAAGAAATTTTGTGTTTTAAAATTCTTGGGAAGGGTTCAAGTGTGCTTAAATGTATGAAATATCCTTTTGATCCTCTAAATTTTATGTTTTGCCTTTATTAGCAGAGATTGATGTAAAAGCAGGTTTTTAGAGTTGATTTGAAAATCTTTTATGAGTATTTGATTATATGATCTAGTGTGAGTCATGGCTAGTTGAACATTTGGATACAAACACACGCACTTAAATGATCATGAGTAGTTGTGGAACTGATGATTAGGTTGAAATTTTAGGCTTTACATGTTTTCAAAAAAAATTCTTGAGTTAACATTAAAGAAAATCTTTGAGGCTATTGTGCAAATTTGTATTGATTCATTACTCGAGTCGTGTGAGTTGTTATTGAGAATTAGTTGTTATAATTGTTGTTCTTAGTGTTTCCTTGAGGACAAGCAAAGATTTAAATTTGGGGTATTTGATGAGTGGGTTTTATACCTACAAACTGAATATGTTTGGCTTGATAATTTGTGAGTTCTTAAGTATTTTAAGTTAATATTAGGTATTTATAGTGTTTTTATGTTATTTTGTAGGAAGAAGCAAGGAAACGCAATCCGAACATCTTTTGGAGTACAATAAGCAACCAAACGCAAAAAGGAAAGATTGCAGGGCTTTTAACACTAGGTTGGATGCATGTTCTTAGTTTGGAACTTGGGTTTTACTGTAGAGCTACTCCTGAGCTTTTCGAAACATCTTGAACTGTCACAATCGGAGTTCGGATGAGAAAGTAATGACCATTTTACCAAAGGACGTTGAACCTCAAAGTTTGGAGTTGTCATTTGCATAGCAGTCATTTTAAGCCAAATTTCGACTTTGATCCAATCCGAATCTCTCAATTCTCAAAGCATGAAAGTTTTAGATCCTGCCGAGAGCTTTGATTGGATAGGTGGAAGGTCTCATAACTCCTTCCGGATCAAAAGTTATGACCATTTTACCAACAAATGCTGCAATAGAAAATAGTTGGGCGCGGCTGCGCCAGTTCCTAGTGTATTTTGGGCGCGGTCGCACTGGTCTGCAGAAGGAAAAACTTAGTTTTTGGCACTTGGGCACGGCCGCGCTGCTTTCTAAGCCAAATATAGGCGCGGCTGCGCTGGGTCAGGTTATTGAAAAGCTTATTTTTGATCCAAACTGAATGGAACAAGGATTGTCACTTCTAATTGGTTTAGGACTTTAACTAGAACCTATAAATACATGATATGAGGCATAGAATAAAGGAGATTTTGTTACTTTTTGCTAACCCTAGTTTGGGAGAAAGAGAGGGAGGCTTGAAGCAATTGAGCAAGCACGAAGGATTCATCATAGGAGCTGACGGAGAGACTCAAGGATTGCAATTACAGATTCTATTCTTTTCCCTAATCTTTTATTTTGTATTCTTAAATGCTTTATCAATTGTGGATTAAGGATTTTAATTCAATTATGAACTAATTTCTTTTTAAGAGTACAATGGAACTTATTGCGTAGCTTTTATTGATATGCTTCCTTGTTAATTATTGTTGATTATTATCAGATTGTCTATTATGATTTGCGATTAATTGCTTAATTGCCTGATCAACAATTATCATGGTAATCTATATGAACTCGAGAGATGGATTATAGGTTTAGATCAAATCATAATAGCATGTAATGGTGTTTTCTGCATGGTGATGGAACTCGTGATTTGTGTCTAGGATAGAGATATATCTATACACCACATGTAATCTGATAGGGAACCTGTGCTTTAAATTATTTTTTAATTATAATTCACATAGAGATATAGTAAATTAGTTAACTAGGGTGTTCACCTTAATTCTATCATCTGTGAATTTAAGTTGATTTGTTTATGATACATCGAGAGATGGTCATAAATATTGATGAGTTCTTGATTAACAATCTAAAATAGTTAGCATAGCTTAACAGGAAGTGTATTAATTTAAGTGAAACATTAAGAAAAATTATAATCTTAAGCCTTTTTATATAAATTCAATTCTTGGTATTTACTGATTAGTTAGTTTAGTACCTTATTTTCAAAATTCAACAACTTTTATCGAATTGTTTAAATAAAATTAATTTGATTATGAGTTAGTATTTGGTAATTATTATTAAATAATTCTTTGTGAGTTCGACACTCTCTTATTATTATATTACTTGTGGACTGTGTATACTTGCGTATTTTGTTAGTATAGATTTAGGCAAACAGTTGATTACGTGAATTACATTGTGAACCATGTACTTCCCCCAGATTTGACTTACCAACAGCGAAAGAAGTTTTTGCATGATGTGAAGAACTACCTATGGGATGAACCCTTCTTATTTAAAACATGCCCAGATCAAATGTTGAGAAGGTGTATTTCACACGAAGAAACCGAAGACTTTTGCATAAGTGTCACTCGTCAGTTTATGGAGGTCAATTTGGGGGAGAATGAATAGCAGTAAAGATACTGCAATCAGGGTTTTATTGGCCTACTCTTTTCAAGGATGCACATAGTTTTGTGGCAAGGTGTGATAGATGCCAAAGCGTTGGAAATATTTCTATGCGCCACGAAATGTCGTTGAACACCATCCTCGAGGTAGAAGTATTTGATGTGTGGAGAATAGATTTTATAGGTCCATTTCCAGTATCTCTGAATAAGCAATATATACTGGTAGCAGTGGATTATATGTCTAAATGGGTTGAAGCTACAACACTGCAACAAATGATGCAAAGGTAGTAATAAACTTCTTTCAAAAAAATATCTTTTGGAGATTTGGTACACCACGAGCAATCATCAGTGATGAAGGTATGCATTTTTGTAATAAATCATTCGCCACTCTTCTTGTTCGGTACGGAGTATCTCACAAAGTTGTGATGGCGTATCATCCACAAACAAGTGGTCAGGTTGAGATTTCAAATAGAGAGGTGTAAAGAATCTTGGAAACGATTATTAATCCTAATAGAAAAGATTGGCCTTTAAAACTTGATGATACTCTATGGGCATATAGAACATTGTATAAAACTTCAATTGGGATGACACTTTACAGGCTGGTGTTCAGAAAGGCATGCCACTTACTGGTGGAGCTAGAGCATAAAGCCTATTGGGCTATTAGAAAATTAAATTTTGATTTACAGGCAATAGGAGAAAAGAGATTGTTGCAGTTAAATGAGATGGATGAATTTCATCTTCATGCTTATGAGAATGCGAAGCTTTATAAAGAAAAGATCAAACGTTGGCATGACAAGAGAATAATAGAGAGAAAGTTCGAGCTAGGGCAAGCAGTTCTTTTATTCAATTCACAGCAAAAACTTTTCCCAGGAAAGCTGAAATCCAGATGGTCTGGACCGTTTATCAACAAGAAAATATTGTCACATGGAGCGGTAGAAGTTACACCAATCAAGTCTGATAGAACATTTATGGTTAACGGTCAACGACTCAAGCATTATTACGTAGGAGATATTGATCGACAAAGGATCTCCATCGCCCTAACTGATCCAGCTTAGAAAAGAGAGTAGTCGGGCTGAGACTATAAAATAAGTGCTAATTGGGAGGCAACCCAATAATTCTAATTTCGTAAGTAGTATATTCATTTTGAGAGTTCATGTAAATTTTTCTACGTTACGTTGATTAATTTTGTAGGAATAACAACCCAAACGAAGGAGTAAACAAAAAAACGGAGCAGAAGATTATGCGTTGCGGCTTACAATACTGAATATCACGGCTCAAGTGGGATGGCGCGCCCAGACGCGGTTCCAGGAAGCAAAATTCAATTCAACGAATTCTGATTAAATAAAGCTTCCTAACTTCTAATCCTATTAAAAAACTACTTCATCTTTACAATACCAAATCAAACTCTAAATTCGTATGCCATATATACAGGATTAATGCTCAATGATCAGATCACAAGAGTGCAAGAGTGAGATACAAATTGAAGTTCGCCAAAGAAAAAATTCTTGTTGTGATTAATTCACCATGACAAAAAAACGTCAAAGGATTAGAAAGAGCCACACCCCTTTAACCAAAGTAAAGATAGAAGAGGAGTATGATAGACATAGGTTTGCTAGTAAAGCAGCATCAAATTACTATTATTCTGTGTTAGCGGACATGAAGGTGATTCCGGAAAGAGGTCTATTAGAAGAGTACTTCAGAGAGACTTGGCGGATGGGTTTCCACATCTATCTTTAATTTATGGATTATGCATGGATTCTGGAGTAGAAGTGCGGCCATATGAAGAACGTCAATCTCCATTAGAACCAATCACGAGTAACATGATGAAAATTTTTAGAATTTGGGCTGGAGGAATTTCTCATCTTGGTGGAGCAGGGTTTATCATCAGGCCTAAATTACAAGATAAAACATCATCAACATCGTTGGTGGTAGATCATCTTCTTGCTAGGATAAGAGAGTTGTACAAGGACACAAAGGAACTTCAACAAGTGAATCGTCGTCAGTCACGCCGAGTTGAGAAATTGCTGACCAGGATGAATGCATATATAGAATATACGAATGGCTTTAACTTTAATCTGGTCTAGGCATTTGTGACACCCCCAAATCCGGGTTACCTTATCCACGAATTCGGTGCATCACTGTGCAACTCATACATCATTCTAACAATAACTCATTGCGGAATAATAAAAATATTTACATTGATATAATATAAATATTATCGTCCCAAGCCTCGAAACCATAACTAAAACATGATCTTACTACTTGAAAGTAATTATAAGATTATTACAACATGTTCTCATCTAATCTCAGGTACGAAGACCTTAACTAATACATCATTTAATAATCATTACAAATTTAATTCTATTCCTGCTGTATATAGCAGTCCATATCAATACAAGCATTAACAATTATTACCTCAAACTCTTCTCAATCCCAGGTTTCGTAACATTTAACTTATACACTTATGATCCAGGTTGAATAATTACCATTGATCATTTACAAAATCTCCTATGTGAACGCAAGGTTCAGATTCTGACTTTATTCAATCCCTGAATATTCGCAAAGTTATTCAACAATTATATATTCGTTATAAAAATGTCCTTTATACATCATCGTCATCCTTCTAGTTTACTATAACAAGTAATTAACATAATCACATCTTAAATACTATAATGGATAACCTTTATTTTTGACTCAAGGTTTACATAGTCAAATTCACGTACATCATATACCATCATCACGACTAAATAATTACAATAAATAAACATTTAGCAACCTTCCTATTTCCATGCGCCTCTAATCCTTATCATCACGATATCAAGATAATTGTATTGCATCGTAAATCTGCAAAAGTTTTATTTTTGCAAGTATGAGCACGACGGCTCAGCAAGAACTAACAGTTTTCACTTTTCATGCTTCACGTAACATACAAGTTTACATTTTATTTATGCATCATGATTCTCATACTATGCATTTTACATAAGCATCATAAATTGTATGCAACGCATCTACACATGCATCATACATCTCTTAATATACAAGTTTCATTTGCATCATATATCTCATACTGCTCATTTATAATATTTCAAGTTCCACATAGAACAACATAAATCACACAGTTGCACAACGTGCACATTATTAATCATGCTCACATATAATTCACATAACAATAGAAGATTTAGCAATTGACTCATGTACATCAATACATTTAAACAAGTCAACAAGTTACTGAAAGAACTTGCCTTAAGCGTTCCTCACCAAATTATGATGGCTCTGTTAGGTTTGTATAATGCGAACATGCAATCAAATTACATAAATAAAGCGGAAGCGTGATAAAATCAGATTTTAAAATTTTATACAAACCATCACCATGACCTTTCTTTATGCACAATTATTAATTAAACGAAAGAGATGGAGAATAAGAATTATACCCTTGTAGAATTCTAGTTTCCTCAGGTACAAGTTCACCTCCAATTCCTTCGCGTTCTCCTTGAATTCCACCGATTAAATTCCTTCCTTTGATCAACGTTAGCCACCCAAGTGTTTGGCCTCTAGAGGTGATCCACCAAGGAATAATACTTGTTCAAGAAGATGGGTGTTGGCAAAATCCTAGTTTCTATCTCTATAGAAATTGTAAGTACTCTCCACAATTCTTATGCAAGAGTGTGTAACCCTAATCTATGATAAGAATTCTCTTATTTATAGATGTAGGAAAACCCTTCCCTAAACTATTTAGGATTAGGGTTTCTATTCTAATTAAACTCCTTTAATTAAATTAAACTCCTAATCCAATTAGGAATTCATGTGAGAGTACTTCTATTAATTAATTCCCAATCCCTATTAGGAATTAAATAATAGTAATAGTAATAATAATAATAACACTCCTCTTATTAATATATATTTAATATTTCTAAATTATTAAATAATAAATATTAAGCTATTTAATTTATTCTATCTCCATAGACTAAATTAAATACACTTAACTTATTATTACAATTATGTCATTTACTTCTTAAATAAATATTTTTCTTTTGCGGTGTGACCCTTTAGGTTCTCCATATTAAACCGGTTGTGAATAAATCAATTAGAACAATTCTAATCTTATTTAAATAAATAAATTAAACTATTTAATTCATTTAAATAAATAATATTTATTCTACAATAAGGGTAAGCCCCCTTAGCGATCAACGACTTTCCAGATAATATAGATTTCAACATTAATCATAAAAGAACCTTTCAGTGCATAGTTACCGTACAATTCAATCCTTCTACCATACAATGTCCCAATTAAATATAAGACATGGAATTACTGTCAAGTCTTATTTTATTTAATTATATGTATTTCGATTCTCAAATGCACAACTCTAAATAATGTAAATTAAAAACTCTTTTCTAATTTTATTCTGCCTTGGCCAAGGACTACTGAGTTGTCATTTATCGAATCACATAGGACATTCACATCTTTTACTAGACGTGGTAGATTCTTTGTTGATCATTCACCTATCTCCATGTACAACTTATTATACCCAATCATACCCTTTGATATACCCTAAAGGTCTTAAGAGACATGTCAAAGTATAACTTATCATACACAAGATACTATGATGATCTCAAGTCCAAGGATCACTTGTACTACTATCACTAGAGGAATTCCTATTCACAGACGAGTAAAACTCCATTAGGTATTCCTTAGCGAGCCACGTTTAGTGAACTTATTCTCCAATAAGCACCTACATACTTGCTTTAGTGTCTCCACACAAATGATTATGAGATCAACCATCCTCTTATTAAAAGCAAGCAACGTACGTACTAATCTATCCGGATTCACTAATCCCCTTTTTAGTAATCCAACGATTAGGAACGATTTTAGTTTGTGAGCTATCTTGAATTTAGATCTCATTAGCATGATCACCATCATGATTCTAAAAGCATTGCTCAAAACTATGGGTTTATCACATTTAATATAACAACACTATGTAGATAATATAAAATGCCTTTAATAACCGAATAAGATTACAAAGTATATGCTACATCATATCAAATATGATTGGCTTGTGTGCATACTATTTTCAATCTCCCACCTGCACTAAAGTCAATCGTCATGGTATCTAATACCCTTCTTCTCTAAGTGACGATCATCCTTCCGTTTGGATAAAGCTTCAGTAAATGGATATGCAATGTTGTTCTTGAGAGTCCACTATCTTTATGGTGACTTTTCTTCATTCAATGATTCCTCTAATCAAATGAAAGTGCCGCAACACATGTTTGAATCCAAGATGAGACTTAGGAACTATTCCTAGTTCTGTGATGAACTTTTCATCCAAACAATCAACTTGCAGCTTCACTTACAGCTATATATACTTTGTCTTTGTCACTAAATCAGCAACTCTTTGCTATTTTGGAATCTTTCCAATTCACTGCACCACCATTCAAGGTAACAATTTACCCTAAAGTGGATTTGTTATCGTCTTGGTCAGTCTGAAAAACTTGAGTCTGTTTAGCCCTCTAGTTTTAATTCAGACCTATCATGAATCATGATCACATCTTCAATACCGGTTAAGTACTTAAGATGTTTATCACTGTCTTATAGTGATCTTCTCCAGAATATGACTGATCAACATCAGGCCTTATATATTCATTGCATACATGATAGTAACTCATGTGATCTCTCTTTAAATTGGAGACAATTTTATAGAGATTCACTCAATGGCTCATCATCATGAGACCTCTCTTGGAGTTTGCCATGCTAAACGCCTTTAGCATCGAATGAATATACGTTCATTGGGTCAAGCCGAACATCCTTTTAAATCTATCTATATAGATTTATATCCCCAATCTATAGGATGCTCCTCCCAAGTTATTCATGGAGGAATGTTTAGACAGTTTTATCTTTACTGATTATAACATTAGTGTGTCATTCCTTATTAGTAATATATCAACATATAATACTAGGAATGTCACAGTGCTCCCACTGACCCTTTTATACACACTAGGTTCATTCTCGTTTTTGATAAAATCAAACTTTTTTTATTGTCTCATTAAAATGAACGTTCCATCTTTGAAAAGCTTGCTTCAATCCATAAATGGATCATTGTAGCTTAAAACACGATTTGCTTCAACCTTTGAAACAAATTCCTCTGGCTGTATCATACATACATTCTCCTCAAGTCTTTATTGAGGAAGGATGTCTCCACATCCATTTTGCCAGATTTCGTAATAAGCACAAGCAAAATCCAAATGGACTTGAGCATTACTCGGTAATAAGGTTTTATTACAGTCAACTCCTTGACTTTATTTGAAACCTTTTAAACAGGTATGGTCTTATAGGTCTCCACCTTTCCATTTGCCCTAGTCTTTCTCTTTAAAAACCCATTTACACCCTCTAGACACTATGCCTTTTGGTGGAGTAAGCAGAGTCTATACTTGGTTCTCATACATGGAGTCCATTTCGGATTTCATGGCCATCTGCCATTTCTCTGAGTGTCTTCTACTCATAGCCTCATCGTATATAACTGGATCATCATCCTCTATGATGCGTACCTCATCATCATCCTCTATGATGAATCCATACCTCCTAGGTATCTTCGGTACTCTTCCAGATTTATGATTCGGTTGTGGTACAATAGGTCTATCTACAAGTTCCTCAGTTTGACTTGTAGTACTTTGTGGTTCTTGAACTCCTTCAAGATCTATTACCCTCCCACTAGCTCTTTCAATGATAAACATCTTTATCCAAGAAGGCAGCGTATAGGATTATAGTAATAATGCCCTAAACTTTCTTTAGGATATCCACAACTCTACACTTGTCAAATTTTGTCCCAAACTTATCTTTTGAAACTTTTTCACATAAGTTGGACAACCCCTTATCTTAATATACTTAAGACTAGGAATCCTCCCTATCTATAACTTTTATAGAGTCTTGGGGCCGAATTTTGAGGTTACCTTATTTTGTAGATATGCAGCCGTTTTTAGGGCATAACCCCAGAAGGATACTGGAATGTCGGTAAAAATCATTATGGACCGCACCATGTTCTACATGGTACAATTTCTCCTTCTAGATACACCAATCAATTATTGCGTATCAGGAGGTGTCCATTATGAGAAAATACCATTTTGAGATGATCTAGAAACTTATTGCACAAGTATTCCTTCCTCGATCTGATCAAAGAATCTTAATACTTTGTCAATTTGTTTCACTTCTGAATTCTTTGAACCTTTCAAATGATTCAGACTTGTATTTCATCAAATACACATATTCAACTCTTTGAATGATCACCTCCTTTTCTTTTACTAGTTTGTTCAATTTGCAAAATTATTTTTTATGTAAGTCAAGTTTACAAAGTCCATCAAGTGGTCTTCCAGTTTCAAACAAAACATTATCATTATAAATAGAACAACAATTGTTCTTAAATATAATACCAAAACCTTCCTTGTCCAACAACGGAAGTAATAATATTTCTAAAGAGAACTGGAACATAATAACAACTTATTAACTTAATAGACTTGCCCGTAGGCAACGCTAAACTATAAGTTCCTACGGCTAATGTAGCAACCATTGCTCCATTCTCCACATATAAGATTACTTACTCTTTGTTTAGCTTTCTACTTCTGCTTAGTCTCTGTATTGGATTGCATACGTGAGAACTATAGCCGGTATCCAATACCCAAGTAGAACCTTGACTTACAGAAAGATTTATTTCAATGATGAACAAACCTATATCTGTAACCGAAGCTTCACTGAGCTTCTTCTGGTTAGCTTCTACAAGATGCTCCTTACAGTTTCCTTTCCAATGTCCAGGCTTATTGTAGTGGAAGCAAATTCCTTTGCTATCTGCATCAGTTTTGTTCTTAGTGTCCTTAGTTATTGCCTTTCCTTATACCTTCTTTGAATTGTTCTTCTTTTAAGAAGATCCTTTGGCCCTCTTCCGCTTCCTTGAAGAATCATCTACTAGTAAGACTTGGTCTTTCTTAGTTGAAAAGTGACTCTTTACAGTTTTCAACGTGTTTAAGCAACTCATGCAGGTTGACATATAGCTTGTTCACGTGGAAAATTCACAACAAATTGTGAGAAAGAGTCCGGGAGTGATTGCAAGATCAAATCTTGGATCAACTCTTCATCCAATACAAAACTCAGTTGTCCCAATTGTTCAATCAAATTGATCATTTTTAGGACATTTGTCTATACTGTAGTGCCATCGGTTATTCTAGATTAGAAGAACTCTTTAGATATCTAATATCTAGTAGTCCTACTTTCCTCACCATTCAACTCCTTGAAGGTGCAGGAGTACAGTAAGAGCATCCATAGTTTCATGCTGACGCTGAAGCTCGTTACTCATGGATGCGAGCATGATTCATTGAGTCAACTGTGCATCATCTTGCCACTTTCTAAAAGTAGCAATCTCTTCCTCAAAGGCATTGTCTGTTAGGTTTGTACATAGCGCGAACATGCAATCAAATTACATTAATAAAGCGGAAGCGCGATAAAATTAGATTTTAAAATTTTATACAAACCATCACCATGATCTTTCTTTATGCACAATTATTAATTAAATGAAAGAGATGGAGAATAAGAATTATACCCTTGTAGAATTCTAGCTTCCTCAGGTACAAGTTTACCTCCAATTCTTTCGCGTTCTCCTTGAATTCCACCGATTAAATTTCTTCCTTTGATCAACGTTAGCCACCCAAGTGTTTGGCCTCTAGAAGTGATCCACCAAGGAATAATACTTATTCAAGAAGATGGGTATTGGCAAAACCCTAGTTTCTATCTCTATAGAAATTGTAAGTACTCTCTACAATTCTTATGCAAGAGTGTATAACCCTAATCTATGATAAGACTTCTCTTATTTATAGATGTAGGAAAACCCTTCCCTAAACTATTTAGGATTAGGGTTTCTATTCTAATTAAACTCCTTTAATTAAATTAAACTCCTAATCCAATTAGGAATTCATGTGAGAGTACTTCTATTAATTAATTCCTAATCCCTATTAGGAATTAAATAATAGTAATAGTAATAATAATAATAAGACTCCTCTTATTAATTTATATTTAATATTTCTAAAATATTAAATAATAAATATTAAGCTATTTAATTTATTCTATCTCCATAGACTAAATTAAATACACTTAACTTATTATTACAATTATGCCATTTACTTCTTAAATAAATATTTTTCTTTTGCGGTGTGACCCTTTAGGTTCTCCATATTAAACCGGTTGTGAATAAATCAATTAGAACAATTCTAATCTTATTTAAATAAATAAATTAAACTATTTAATTCATTTAAATAAATAATATTTATTCTACAATAAGGGTAAGCCCCCTTAGCGATCAACGACTTTCCAGATAATATAGATTTCAACATTAATCATAAAAGAACCTTTCAGTGCATAGTTACCGTACAATTCAATCCTTCTACCATACAATGTCCCAATTAAATATAAGACATGGAATTACTGTCAAGTCTTATTTTATTTAATTATATGTATTTCGATTCTGAAATGCACAACTCTGATTAATGCAAATTAGAAACTCTTTTCTAATTTCATTCTGCTTTGGCCAAAGACTTCTGAGTCGTCATTTATCGAATCACATAGGACATTCTCTCCTTTTACTAGAAGTGGTAGATTCTTTGTTGATCATTCACCTATTTCCATGTACAACTTATTATACCCAATCATACCCTTTGATATACCTTAAAGGTCTTAAGGGACATGTCAAAGTATAATTCATCATACACAAGATACTATGATGATCTCAAGTCCAAGGATCACTTGTACTACTATCACTAGAGGAATTCCTATTGACAGGCGAGTAAAACTCCATTAGGTATTCCTTAGCGAGCCACGTTCAGTGAACTTATTCTCTAATAAGCACCTACATACTTGCTTTAGTGTCTCCACACAAATGATTATGAGATCAATCATTCTCTTCATAAGAGCAAGCAACATATGTACTAATCTATCCGGATTCACTAATCCCCTTTTTAGTAATCCATCGATTAGGAACAATTTAAGTTTGTGAGCTATCTAGAATTTAGATCTCATTAGCATGATCACCATCATGATTCTAAAAGCATTGCTCAAAACTATGGGTTTATCACATTTAATATAACAGCACCATGTAGATAATGCAAAATGCCTTTAACAATCGAATAAGATTACAAAGTATATGCTACATCATATCAAATATGATTGGCTTGTGTGCATACTACTTTCAATCTCCCACTTGCACTAAAGCCAATCGGCATGGTATCTAATACCCTTCTTCTTTAAGTGACGATCATCCTGCTTAGGGTTGTAAATGGTAACCGGAAAATTCGTATTCGTCCGCATTCGTATTCGGAAAAAAGCGGATATTATTCGTATTCGAAAAAAAATGAATATATCCGTATTCGGTTTAAAGGTATCCGCAAATAAACGGATACGAATACGGATATAGGCGTATTCGTATTCGTTTAACATCCGACCGTAAATATATCCGGCAAATAGCGGATATCCGAATTCGAATCCGTATCCGGAATTCGTATCTAAATAACTTATATATATATATATATTATATAATAAGCAAAATAATATTTTTAAGTGGCATTCCTTACATAATAAATAAATATTCACACACAATGCGCTAGTCTATGTAAATTGTAATCTATGTATTGAGGATCAATTATAAATAAAAGTCTCAATAAATATATTATTAAAGTTTTAGTCAAGTATTTGAGAAAAAATAATTAAATATTTAATGTAAACTTTTGAATCTAATTATAAATTATAAATATTCATACACACTATAGTATTACTCTACACACATAAAATAGGCATCTACTTATTAATGGACATCTAAATATTAATGAGTAGAACATTCATTTTGAAATTTAGGATTTCAAAAATGATAAAAACTTATTTGAATTGTAATTTAGAACATTGATTATTGTATTTAACTATTTATTAAAAATAAATAAATTAACATTCATTCATTAATAAAATATACTTTAAAACTCATTACTTTTTTTTCTTATTCTAGTTATAGTTAGGACTGTAAATGGTAACCGGAAAATTCGTATTCGTCCGTATCCGTATTCGAGAAAAAGCGGATATTATTCGTATTCGGAAAAAAGCGGATATTTTCGGTATTCGGTTTAAAGGTATCCGTAAATAAACGGATACGAATACTACTGTATCCGGATCCGTATATATCCGTTTACACCCCTAATCTTGCTGTTTGGATAAGGCTTCAGTAGATGGATATGCAATGTTGTTCTTGAGAGTCCACTATCTCTATAGTGACTTCTCCTCTGTCAATCATTCCACTAATCAAATGAAAGTGCGGCAACACATGTTTGAATCCAAGATGAGACTTAGGAACTATTCCTAGTTCTGTAATGAACTTTTCATCCAAACAATCAACTTGCAGCTTCATTTACAGCTATATACTTTGTCTTTGTCATTAAACCAGCAACTCTTTGCTGTTTGGAACTTTTCCAATTCACTGCACCACCTTTCAAGGTAACGATTTACCTTAAAGTGGATTTGTTATCGTCTTGGTCAGTCTGAAAAAACTTGAGTCTGTTTAGCCCTCTAGTTTTAATTCGGACCTACCATGAATTATGATTACATCTTCAATACCGGTTTAGTACTTAAAGATGTTTATCACTGTCTTACAGTGATCTTCTCTAGAATATAACTGATCAACATCAAGCCTAGTATATTCATTGCATGCATGATAGTAACTCATGCGATCTCTCTTTTAATTGGGGACAATTTTAGAGAGATACACTCCACGACTCATCATCATGAGACCTTTCTTGGAGTTTGCCATACTAAACGCCTTTAGCATCAAATGAATATACGTTCCTTGGGTCAAGCCGAACATCCTTTTAAATCTATCTATATAGACTTATATCCCCAATTTATAGGATGCTCCTCCCAAGTCATTCATGGAGGAATGTTTAGACAATTTTATCTTTACTGATTATAGCATTGGTGTGTTATTCCTTGTCAGTAGTATATCAACATATAATACCAAGAATGTCACAGCGCTCCCACTGACCCTTTTGTATACACTAGGTTCATTCCCGTTTTTGATAAAATCAAACTCTTTTGATTGTCTCATCAAAATGAATGTTCCATCTTTGAGAAGCTTGCTTCAATCCATCAATGGATCATTGTAGCTTAAAACACGATTTGCTTCAACCTTTGAAACAAATTCCTCTGGCTGTATCATACATACATTCTCCTCAAGTCTTCATTGAGGAAGGGTGTCTCCACATCCATTTTTGCCAGATTTCGTAATAAGCTGCAATCACAAGCAAAATCTAAGTGGACTTGAGCATTACCCAGTAATAAGGTTTTATCACAGTCAACTCCTTGACTTTATTTGAAACTTTTTAAACAGGTCTGGTCTTATAGGTCTCCACCTTGCCATTTGCCCCAGTTTTTCTCTTAAAGACCCATATTCACACTCTAGGCACTATGCCCTTTTGTGGAGTAACCAGAGTTTATACTTGGTTCTCATACATGGAGTCCATTTCGGATTTCATGCACATCTGCCATTTCTCTGAGTGTCTTCTACTCATAGCCTCATCGTATATAACTGGATCATTATCATTTATGATGCATACCTCATCATCATCCTCTATGATGAATCCATACATCCCAGGTATCTTCGGTACTCTTCCAGATTTACGATTCGGTTGTGGTACAATAGGTCTATCTACAGGTTCCTCGGTTCGACTTAAAGTGCTTTGGGGTTCTTGAACTCCTTCAAGATCTATTACCCTCCCACTAGCTCCTTCAATGATAAACACCTTTATCTAAGAAGGCAGCGTGTAGGATTATAGTAATAATACCCTAAACTTTCTTTAGGATATCCCACAAATCTGCACTTGTCAGATTTTATCCTAAACTTATCTTTGAAACCTTTTCACATAAGCTGGACAACCCTTATCTTAACATACTTAAGATTAGGAATCCTCCCTATCCATAACTTTTATGGAGTCTTGGGGCCAGATTTTTGAGGTTACCTTATTTTATAGATATGCAGCCGTTTCTAGGTCATAACCCCAGATGGATACTAGAATGTCGGTAAAAATCATTATGGATTGCACCATGTCCAACAAGGTACAATTTCTCCTTTTAGATACACCAATCAATTATTGCGTATCAGGAAGTGTCCATTATGAGAAAATACCATTTTGAGATGATCTAGAAACTCATTGTACAAGTATTCTTTCCTCGATCTGATCAAAGAATCTTAATACTCTGTCAATATGTTTCACTTCTGAATTCTTTGAACATTTCAAATGATTCAGACTTGTATTTCATCAAATACACACATTCAACTCTTTGAATGACCATCCCCTTTTCTTTTACTAGTTTGTTCAATTTGTAAAATAATTTTCATGTAAGTCAAGTATACAAAGTCTATCAAGTAATCTTCCAGTTTCAAACAAAACATTATCATTATAAATAGAACAACAATTGTTCTTAAATATAATACCAGAACCTTCCTTGTCCAACAACGGAAGTAATAATGTTTGTAAAGAGAACTGGAACATAATAACAACTTATTAACTTAATAGACTTGCCCGTAGGCAATGCTAAACTATAAGTTCTTACGGTTAATGCAGCAACCATTGCTTCATTCTCCACGCGTAAGATTACTTATTCTTTGTTTAGCTTTCTACTTCTGCTTAGTCTCTGCATTGGATTGCATACGTGAGAACTACAGCCGGTATCCAATACCCAAGTAGAACCCTGACTTATAGAAAAATTTATTTCAATCATGAACAAACCCATATTTGTAACCGAAGCTTCACTAAGCTTCTTCTGGTTACCCTCTAGTTTTAATTCTAGTATCCAGGCTTATTGTAGTGGAAGCAAACTCCTTTGCTATCTGCATCAGTCTTGTTCTTATTGTCCTTTATTTTTGCCCTTCCATTTACCTTCTTTGAATTGTTCTTCTTTTAAGAAGATCCTTTGGCCCTCTTCCGCTTCCTGGAAGAATCATCTACCATTGGTCTTTCTTGGTTGGAAAGTGACTCTTTACAGTTTTCAACATGTTTAAGCAACTCAGGCAGGCTGACATATAGCTTGTTCATGTGGAAATTCACAACAATTTATGAGAAAGAGTCCGGAAGTGATTGCAAGATCAAATCTTGGATCTACTCTCCATCCATTAAAACCCAGTTGTCCCAATTGTTCAATCATATTGATCATTTTAGGAAATTTGTCTATACTGTAGTGTCATCGGTCATTCTAGATCGGAAGAGCTCCTTAGATATCTGATATGTAATAGTCCTACTTTCCTCACCCTTCATCTCCTTGAAGGTGCAGGAGTATAGTAGGAGCATCCATAGTTTCATGCTGACGCTGAAGCTCGTTACTCATGGATGCGAGCATGATGCATTGAGCCAACTGTGCATCATCTTACTACTTTCTAAAAGTAGCAATCTCTTCCTCAGAGGCATTGTCTACAACCATTGCAAGGATAGGCATATTAAGGACATAAGATAGGTTTTCAGCCTTGAGAACTATTCTCAAATTCCTTAACTATTCCATGTTATTTGGTCCAGTTAATTAGCATCTAATATGCTCCGCAGTGATAGTAAATTAGACATTGTAAAATTCTATAAATGAATTTGTAATTTAACAACATTTCAGCATACATTCATTTTTAATTAATTACCAAAATAAATTAGGTCTTTATTTTAAATTGGTATCTTCCACTATTTTCATCAAACTATATTACCCTCAATATACAGTTCGGCAAATCTAATTAAAGATTTGCTAGTGAGAATAAGGATCCCATTTCAAATGTATATAGCCTTGTGTGTGCACAACAAACTATATATAAATAAATAGGTAGACAACTATTGTCAATTACATCACTATGTAACTCCTTGTATTTTGCCTCTTAGATTATAATGGTCAAGTGTGTGCACATCCGAACTAAAATAATCTAAGTTAAGTCCAACCTAGCACTTCCAAATCAAAATAAACTCTTTTATTTTAATTTATCCAATTTTTTTGAATAAAAATAAACTCCTTTATTTTTAATCAAATTCCAAATCAAAATAAACTCCTTTATTTTAATTAATATGGAAACCAATTTCAAGTTTAAAATAAACACCTTTATTTTTAACTTAAAATTGTTGGAAAATAAAATATGTTGAATCCTATTCCTTATCAAAATAAACATCTTTATTTTTTAAGGAAACATGGAATCCTATTCCATATGTGAATAAACTCCTTTATTCTAGAAAACATGGAATCATATTCCATATGTGAATAAACTCCTTTATTCTAGGAAACATGGAATCCTATTCCATATGTGAATAAACTCCTTTATTCTAGCAAACATGGAATCCTATTCCATATATGAATAAACTCCTTTATTCTAGTTAACGTAGAATACAATTCCAAGTTCAAATAAAACTTTTAATTTTAATTATATTCCAATTCAAAATAAACATTTTATCTTAATTGAAAATAAATAAAATCAAAATAAATAAATAAAATAAATAAAATAATTTTACACAAACAATTATGCCCAATTAAATTGTTCTTAACACATATCAATGTATATACAGAATCAAAACAATTAATAATTCGCATAAAGTTTGGCTCTTGATACCACTGTTAGGTTTGTACATAGCGCGAACATGCAATCAAATTACATTAATAAAGCGGAAGCGCGATAAAATCAGATTTTAAAATTTTATACAAACTATCACCATGATCTTTCTTTATGCACAATTATTAATTAAACGAAAGAGATGGAGAATAAGAATTATACCCTTGTAGAATTCTAGCTTCCTCAGGTACAAGTTCACCTCCAATTCTTTCGTGTTCTCCTTGAATTCCACCGATTAAATTCCTTCCTTTGATCAACGTTAGCCACCCAAGTGTTTGGCCTCTAGAGGTGATCCACCAAGGAATAATACTTATTCAAGAAGATGGGTGTTGGCAAAACCCTAGTTTCTATCTCTATAGAAATTGTAAGTACTCTCTACAATTCTTATGCAAGAGTGTGTAACCCTAATCTATGATAAGACTTCTCTTATTTATAGATGTAGGAAAACCCTTTCCTAAACTATTTAGGATTAGGGTTTCTATTCTAATTAAACTCTTTTAATTAAATTAAACTCCTAATCCAATTAGGAATTCATGTGAGAGTACTTCTATTAATTAATTCTCAATCCCTATTAGGAATTAAATAATAGTAATAGTAATAATAATAATAAGACTCCTCTTATTAATTTATATTTAATATTTCTAAAATATTAAATAATAAATATTAAGCTATTTAATTTATTCTATCTCCATAGATTAAATTAAATACACTTAACTTATTATTACAATTATGCCATTTACTTCTTAAATAAATATTTTCCTTTTGCGGTGTGACCCTTTAGGTTCTCCATATTAAACCGGTTGTGAATAAATCAATTAGAACAATTCTAATCTTATTTAAATAAATAAATTAAACTATTTAATTCATTTAAATAAATAATATTTATTCTACAATAAGGGTAAGCCCCCTTAGCGATCAACGACTTTCCAGATAATATAGATTTCAACATTAATCATAAAAGAACCTTTCAGTGCATAGTTACCGTACAATTCAATCCTTCTACCATACAATGTCCCAATTAAATATAAGACATGGAATTACTGTCAAGTCTTATTTTATTTAATTATATGTATTTCGATTCTGAAATGCACAACTCTGATTAATGCAAATTAGAAACTCTTTTCTAATTTCATTCTGCCTTGGCCAAGGACTACTGAGTTGTCATTTATCGAATCACATAGGACATTCACATCTTTTACTAGACGTGGTAGATTCTTTGTTGATCATTCACCTATCTCCATGTACAACTTATTATACCCAATCATACCCTTTGATATACCCTAAAGGTCTTAAGGGACATGTCAAAGTATAACTCATCATACACAAGATACTATGATGATCTCAAGTCCAAGGATCACTTGTACTACTATCACTAGAGGAATTCCTATTGACAGGCGAGTAAAACTCCATTAGGTATTCCTTAGCGAGCCACGTTCAGTGAACTTATTCTCTAATAAGCACCTACATACTTGCTTTAGTGTCTCCACACAAATGATTATGAGATCAATCATTCTCTTCATAAGAGCAAGCAACATATGTACTAATCTATCCGGATTCACTAATCTCCTTTTTAGTAATCCATCGATTAGGAACAATTTAAGTTTGTGAGCTATCTAGAATTTAGATCTCATTAGCATGATCACCATCATGATTCTAAAAGCATTGCTCAAAACTATAAGTTTATCACATTTAATATAACAGCACCATGTAGATAATGCAAAATGCCTTTAACAATCGAATAATATTACAAAGTATATGCTACATCATATCAAATATGATTGGCTTGTGTGCATACTACTTTCATTGTCTGCAACTATTGCAGGGATAGGCATATTATGGATATAAGATAGCTTTTCAGCCTTGAGAACTATTCTCAGATTCCTTAACCAGTCCGTGTAATTCGGTCCGGTTAATTAGCATCTAATATGCTATGCAGTGATAGTGAATTAGACATTGTAAAATTCTGTAAAATGAATTTGTAATTTAACAACATTTTAGCATACATTCATTTAATTAATTATCAAAATAAATTAGGTCTTTATTTTAAATTGGTATCTCTCACTATTTTCATCAAACTATATTACCCTCAATATATAGTTCGACAAATCTAATTAAAAGTCTGCTAGTGAGAATAAGGATCCCATTTCAAATGTATATATCCTTGTGGTGCCACAACAAACGATATATAAATAAATAGGTAGACAACTATTGTCAATTACATCTCTATGTAATTCCTTGTATTTTGCCTCTTAGATTATTTTGATATAGTGGTGACACATCCGAATCAAAATTATCCAAGTTAAGTCCATCCTAGCACTTCCATATATTCGAAAGAAAAACACTGTTCTTGTGGTGACATAACAAAACAGCATCGTTCAGTCTATTTATAAGCATCAAATGTGGTAAGACAACATCTTAAATATTTAATACTTGCCTTGTGGTGACACAACAAACTCATATTAAATATTTAATACTCTATTGTTTTACCATGCTAGAAGGCGACGTTCGATATTCCAAATATCTTTGAACGCTTAGGACTTAATATGATTTCTTGAGGGATTTATTATTATTAGTCTCATCTTGTTTAGCGCGCATGCACATATATATATAAAATACGCGTCATATTATTTTACATGCGAAGCATGTTGGATAATATAATATATATATATATATATATATAGTAAGCATGCACATATAGAATACTATATTCTGCCCGGATTGATTATGGACTTTTATTCTAGTCTGGTTCATTAGAGCCACCAAGTGAACCAAAAGGTCAAACCTAGGGTGCAAGAATTAAATTTAAATATAACTATTACATTTAAACCCGGGCTCCATTACAAACGGGTCTTCAAGCGCTCCTTGCTCCTTTGTCTCCAATTCTTCAAAATTAATTCTAACTAGTCCTATTACAAAAACTATTTACAATAAATAGAAACCTTGATCAGCAGTCAAGGGGAAGTACATAGGAGGGAGATAGAATTTACATTAAGAAAAAATTAGAGAAGACGAGGTACGCAGACCCCATTTATAAAAACTCATTCATTCAAGCATCCACTAAAATAAATCCAATCACACATTGGTCAATAGTCCATAATCAATCCCTATTTATTATCATACATATCTTTATATGTATCAATAAATAATATTCATCTCATGAATTATAAAACCATTCCATATATGCATTGATATCATTTAATGGGCAATATTAGTTAGTATAAAATCCAATTTCAACTCCAATTAGTTATCATGGAATCCAATTCCAACTCTACTTAGTTATCATGAAATCCAATTTCAATTAAAATAAACTTCTTTATTTTAATCATATTCCAAATCAAAATAAACTCTTTTATTTTAATTTATCCAATTTTGAATAAAATAAACTCCTTTATTTTTAATCAAATTCCAAATCAAAATAAACTTCTTTATTTTAATTTATCCAATTTTTTGAATAAAAATAAACTCCTTTATTTTTAATCAAATTCCAAATCAAAATAAACTCCTTTATTTTAATTTACAAAAATAAAATAAATAAAATAATTTTACACAAACAATTATGCCCAATTAAATTGTTCTAAACACATATCAATGTATATACAGAATCAAAATAATTAATAATTCGCATAAAGTTTGGCTCTTGATACCGCTGTTAGGTTTGTATAACGCGAACATGCAATCAAATTACATTAATAAAGCGGAAGCGCGATAAAATCAGATTTTAAAATTTTATACAAACCATCACCATGATCTTTCTTTATGCACAATTATTAATTAAACGAAAGAGATGAAGAATAAGAATTATACCCTTGTAGAATTCTAGCTTCCTCAGGTACAAGTTCACCTCCAATTCCTTCGCGTTCTCCTTGAATTCCACCGATTAAATTCCTTCCTTTGATCAACGTTAGTCACCCAAGTGTTTGGCCTCTAGAGGTGATCCACTAAGGAATAATACTTGTTCAAGAAGATGGGTATTGGCAAAACCCTAGTTTCTATCTATATAGAAATTGTAAGTACTCTCCACAATTCTTATGCAAGAGTGTGTAACCCTAATCTATGATAAGACTTCTCTTATTTATAGATGTAGGAAAACCCTTCCCTAAACTATTTAGGATTAGGGTTTCTATTCTAATTAAACTCCTTTAATTAAATTAAACTCCTAATCCAATTAGGAATTCATGTGAGAGTACTTCTATTAATTAATTCCCAATCCCTATTAGGAATTAAATAATAGTAATAGTAATAATAATAATAACACTCCTCTTATTAATATATATTTAATATTTCTAAAATATTAAATAATAAATATTAAGCTATTTAATTTATTCTATCTCCATAGATTAAATTAAATACGCTTAACTTATTATTACAATAATGTCATTTACTTCTTAAATAAATATTTTTCTTTTGCGGTGTGACCCTTTAGGTTCTCCATATTAAACCGGTTGTGAATAAATCAATTAGAACAATTCTAATCTTATTTAAATAAATAAATTAAATTATTTAATTCGTTTAAATAAATAATATTTATTCTACAATAAGGGTAAGCCCTCTTAGCGATCAACGACTTTCCAGATAATATAGATTTCAACATTAATCATAAAAGAACCTTTCAGTGCATAGTTACCGTACAATTCAATCCTTCTACCATACAATGTCCCAATTAAATATAAGACATGGAATTACTGTCAAGTCTTATTTTATTTAATTATATATATTTCGATTCTCAAATGCACAACTCTAAATAATGCAAATTAGAAACTCTTTTCTAATTTCATTCTGCCTTGGCCAAGGACTACTGAGTTGTCATTTATCGAATCACATAGGACATTCACATCTTTTACTAGACGTGGTAGATTCTTTGTTGATCATTCACCTATCTCCATGTACAACTTATTATACCCAATCATACCCTTTGATATACCCTAAAGGTCTTAAGGGACATGTCAAAGTATAACTCATCATACACAAGATACTATGATGATCTCAAGTCCAAGGATCACTTGTACTACTATCACTAGAGGAATTCCTATTGACAGGCGAGTAAAACTCCATTAGATATTCCTTAGCGAGCCACGTTCAGTGAACTTATTCTCCAATAAGCACCTACATACTTGCTTTAGTGTCTCCACACAAATGATTATGAGATCAACCATCCTCTTATTAAGAGCAAGCAACGTACGTACTAATCTATCCGGATTCACTAATCCCCTTTTTAGTAATCCAACGATTAGGAACGATTTTAGTTTGTGAGCTATCTTGAATTTAGATCTCATTAGCATGATCAGCATCATGATTCTAAAAGCATTGCTCAAAACTATGGGTTTATCACATTTAATATAACAGCACTATGTAGATAATATAAAATACCTTTAATAACCGAATAAGATTACAAAGTATATGCTACATCATATCAAATATGATTGGCTTGTGTGCATACTACTTTCAGGCTCGTCCTTCAAATATCATACACAATTTATTAATAAAGACATACCAATTAGCTAAATATAGACTTCATATTGGTTTACATTATAAAAAATCTTATCTCATATTGTTCGCGCGTTATAGACAATTAATGCGATTAACTCTAAAACATTTCTCGGCGTCGCGTCATTTGAAAACGTTACGACCCTCATCATAATCAATCCTTATTGGTTTATATTAACTCCACTCCATATCTTATAATGTTCATTTCATTTGAATCGAAACACTATTTAAGTATATTAACACTTTACACAGCGTTTCGACGTTTACAAGTCACACGCCTAATTCGCCTCTTTTGCATGTGCTAAGCATGCTCATATATTGGATTACAACACTATATAATATTTCATTCCTATTAGAAACAAAATATTTCACAAGGTTATACACACTTGTTACGACGTTACGACGCTTGCATGCCTATACGCCAAACTTGTCTACTCGAATGCCTAAGCGACATGGATTCACGTATGCTTAATATGCTCATTCGATTAATCTAATACTCACTGGATAATGCTAATTATCATTATCATTCATAACATTCATGTTTTAGAACTTAGAATATCATAACATAGCGTCAAAAACATTGCACATTGCACACGTGCATGTCCAACGCCCTCCGATTGTCTCTAATCTAGTAACAGTCCTAAGATGGTCAATTTTAGAATTGGTCCAGGTATTAAATTTTAATTCTAATTAATGGAAATTGTAGGTCTATCTCTAAGATTTCTGTATCATCTTGAATCGCCCTAATCTGAGTTCGTATGGGCAAGTTATGGTCATTTTACCAAAAGTGTTCATGCTAAAAATTCCAGAATCAGGTAGTCAGCGAGGCCTCCGTCAGAATCACGAAGGCTGCGCCAACAAGCTCAGTGAGGCCTCCATGAGAATCACGGAGGCTGCACCAGCGACCAGCGAGCTCAGCGAGGCCTCCGTGAGAGACACGGAGGCTGCGCCGGTGCCCAAGTGTTGCAGACTGCTTCCTTCAACCTTCATAACTTCTTCTATACACGTTCAAATTAGTCCATTTCCGATTCTATGGACTCCTAAGACATGTGGCTACAACATATCAAAAATTCAGAGCTACCCATTAACATTAACATGGCCAAATCTTAGGCCAAAGTACTAAGTTCATATACTCTGTTTTTAGGTGTTCTAAGTGTTCTTCACTAGAATCATCACCAAATCTTTGTTTTAACACTTTTTTACTTCATTCCAACTAGGTTAACTTCTTGACCCATGGAACTACAATATCATAACAACAAACAAATTAAACAAACACGAAATCATAGCTAGAAAGTCTTCTAAACCGTCCAACAGTCTATATTTGTTCGAAAATGTCCATTGTTCTTCATGTTCTTCATCCTTTAAGCATAGGTACGGATTTATTCCATTTTTATTCCACTTTGATGTTATTAATGGCTTACATAACCTCTTGACAACATTTACAAACATCTAGAACAAACAAAAATAACAAGAATCACCAGAAAATCGAACTACAAGCTCAAGAGCCCAAAAACCTCAAAAACTTGAAAACCTTAACAAAATTAAATGGAAATAGATATAGGTTAGTGGTTTACCTCTGTAAATCCCTACTAGAAGTTAAGAAGATTGCTAGGCTTTGTTTTGAGTGTTTCTCTTTGCTTCTCTTCTTCCTCCACCCGCACCTTCTTCTTCTTCTTTCTTTCTTCTTCTTCTCCGGCAGCTCTCTTCTTCTTCCTTCTTCCTTCCGATGGCTTCCTCTCTCTCTCTCTCTCTATCTGCAGCTGGACTAGGAAAGGAAAGGAAGAGGAGACATGGAGGCTTGAATGAGGCTTCGGGAGGGATGAAATGGTTGGAGCACTTGGTTGCTCAATGCATTTGTCCAACAAATGCAAGGCTTGCCCGACCATTCCCTCTACTCTCTCATTTGATTGGTCCAAAATGGTTTGGTTGGTTCCCTCTTGGAGTAACATCCAAAAATAAGTACACATATACACAAAAATATATCCGAATACTCCCACTTTTGTACCAAATTTGCTTAATAACCCTATCCATAATTAAAATGGGTACTCCCATAACATATTGGGACGCGTAAAAGTAATTATTATGTGATTTGTCCATATATTCAGAACATCCATATAATACATTTCGGATACGAAATAAATCTCATTCGGGCTTAAATAAAATTTCTGACGCTTGAAAAAAATTATTTCTTCGCGTACACGTCTTAACGAAATTAATAGAAATCAAAAAAGACGTAAAAATATTTGGGCGTGAATAGTGTCTCGGGAAACGTGCCCCATGAATAGTGATTTTACGATTTTTCGCGAAATCAATTATTCACTCCTACGGTTCAACAACGCATAAAAATTCATACATTCACATCATCCAGGCTATAAAATAACCTTAAAGCACATCACATAAAAATAATATTTAATCCATTTAATAATATTAATAAACCCAAATTACAAGGGTATTCACAATTTGCGATCACTACTCTTCCCGATTAACTCCCCATAATCATATACATCGACGTACATATATTCCACCCATATTTGGGTTAACGCCTTTACGCCAAATAACTCGTTCAATAATACTATCCTTCAACTATTTATCTAATCCAATAAATAGTACTCTAGCGATATTTCTCGAAACCACCATATTAGGTTATACGAAAACTTTCATACTTACTAATCATCACCTACGTATAATCTAGGTTATAATATAACCTTTAAACGCTTAACACATAATATTATTAATAAAAGTCTATTTTATTCAATAATATTCATAAGGTCGAATTACCAAGTTACCCACGACTCATGATCGTTACAGCATTGGCATGGGCCGCTATGAGACTGCAGCATTACCTGCATGGTCACACCACATATCTGATCTCCTGCATGGATCCCTTGAAATACATTTTCGATCGG
This sequence comes from Aralia elata, assembly GCA_034770075.1. NCBI lineage: Eukaryota > Viridiplantae > Streptophyta > Magnoliopsida > Apiales > Araliaceae > Aralia > Aralia elata. The sequence continues at coordinate 200,332 of JAVJAP010000056.1, forward strand.
CCTATGCTAAATTACCAGTTACCCATATGGCAATTGATCCTCCAGCAATTCGACATCATCTACGTGACCCAGAAATCCATCAAAGGTCAAGGAATTACAGATCAACTGTCTGAAGCACCCTCAGGGTGATTTGAACCATTGGAAACATATTTGCTCGATGAAGGTGTGATGACCATCCAACCAACAAGGCGCGAAGACGAAGGTCAATTTTGGAGATTATATTTTGATGGCTCTATGAACATGGAAGGGGCTGGAGCTAGGGCGGTCCTCGTGTCCATCACAGGAGAACAATACCCCGTCGCAATAAAATTATAATTTAGCAACTCCAACAATACAGCCGAATACAATGGATGTATTTTGGGATTAGAAATGGCCCGAAGAATGGGAGTTAAGCGATTAGCTATTTTCAGAGATTCATAATTGGTTTTCTAACAGTCGATGGGAGCATACAGCACTAAGGAAATAGACTTGCTCCCCTATCATCGATGCGTTATCAGAATGGCGAAGGAATTTGAGGATATCGCCTTCAAACATATCCCACATAACAGAAATGATTTTGCATATGCATTGGCCACATAGGCAGCACCAATCCATGTGTCTAAAAGAAGGGAGGCCCATGTCATTAGATTTACAATACAACATCACCCCGCCTATCAGCATTATATCAAGGAGGTTTCAGACGAGATACCTCAGTCCGAACAACCATGATATCACAGCATTAAGGAATATCTGCGGGACGAATCTATCCCTGCCGGGGCAAATCGAACCGAGAGAAAACAAATCCAAAAAATAGCGTTAACATTTTATTTAAGCGGGGATACTTTGTATAAGAGAGATATCGGCATGGGACTCTTGAGATGTTTAGACAAAGATCAAGCCCAAAGGCTACTGAATGAGATACACGGTGGAGTGTGTGGTTCGCATATGAGTGGCCCACTTCTTGTCAAGAAGATCTTAAGAACGGAGCCTTATTAGCTGTCACTCAAAGTAGACTGCGATGATCACATCAGACGATGTCATCAGTGCCAGATACATGCCAATGTCATCCACGCACCACCCAACGATCTACATTATATGACTTCTCCTTGGTCGTTCTCTATGTGGGGGATGGACGTGATCATCCTAATTGAACCCAAAGCAAGCAATAGGCATCGATTCATATTTACCATGATCGATTATTTCACTAAATGGATAGAGGCGGTATCATTCCCCAAAGTGACGAAGGAGGTGATTGTCAATTTCATCATAAACAACATTATATGTCGATACGGACAACCGAAAATTCTAGTATCAGACAATGCAAAGAACTTGAACAATGCGATGATGAAAGAGTTGTGCGATAGATTCAAAATTAAACATCTCAATTCAGTCATTTACAGACCAAAGATAAACAGAGCTGTAGAAGCTACAAACAAGAATATCAAGAGAATTATGGAGAAAATGGCAGCTAACCATCGAGGGTGGCCAGATTTATTGCCCCTTACTTTACTAGCTTACAGAACATCCATGTGCACATCAACTGGGGCAAACCCTTACTCCTTGGTATACAGCACGAAGGTCGTATTACCAGTCGAAGTCGAAATGGCATCTCTCAGAACAATGTTGGACACCTAAATTGAAGAAAGTCAGTGGATACGAGATCGATACGATCAGTTAGCTCTAATAGATGAAAAGAGAATGGTCGCCGTCTTCCATGGACAATTATATCAGCAGCGCATTTCCCGATCCTATAACAAAAAGGTACGATCCCGAGAGTTTAAAGAAAATGACTTGGTATTGAAGAAGATCATTCCTTGCCAGGACAAAGCCAAATGGAAATTTGCACCGAACTGGGAAGGACCATTCGTGGATAAAATAGTATTATCAAAGGGAGCTTTGATACTTTAAGAAATGGGTGTTCCCTCGACCTCTTAATGCGAACTCTGTGAAATGATATTATGCGTGAGAAATAATGTCCCAAAAAAAATCAGTCTTATGATATCCTTGTTGTGAACTACGTAAGACCTGATCTCCTTTTATAGGAGTACGTAGGCAACCAGGTATGGTGCAGTCTAGTCATTACGAAACTCCCAAAACCCCTTCACCAATTAAGCAATCACTAAATATAACTCTTCAATGCCTCATCAATCCGTGACTTACATAAGACCTGATCTCCTCGTTATTATAGGAGTACGTAAGCAGCCGTTTTCAGCACGGTCTAATCCTTGTAAAAAAAATCCAAAAATCCCTCCAATGACATGTCAATCGTAATAGCTATAACAGTGGATTGCCTGATCTGTCCCGCAGATCGTAGCTCTTGCTCTGCTATCTCGCCCCGCCTCAACAAAGCCAGCGCAATACGAACAGTCTCATCCTGGTCATCCAAAACCCGGCGGGCCTGACCAACGACCTCCTCAGCATAGTCCCGATGAACATCTCTGTCGGTAAAGGCTGTGTCTCTGTAAAGACCACGATTTTTCCAAATATTATTATTGAGGTCATTAATTTCATTCTGTCATTAAACTTTTTGCCATGAATAATTTGGACGACTACATATGGCTATGTGTTAATTGATTTAATAGTCCATGAGTGTACTTGTAATATCAATGGACTAGCCAGCCTAGTAAATTATTTAAACAAGCCCAAGCAATAAATTGTGCAATGGACTTGTAGTTGATTGATGATAGGGTGTTGGTAATAATGGCATTAATAATTTAGAGTCTTACTAAGAGTTATAGTGGACTGGCCCAGTGATTACTAAACAGGCCCAACCCCAAGTATTGGTGTGTGGACTTATAGTTTGGGTAAGGGTGTTATAAGATTCCTAGTAATCTAATTGGGGTATTGGGTATATACCTACATATGAGCTTCGCGGGCAGTCCAATAAGAAATTGGTCTTAGTATACTAAAAGTTGTATTACCGATGTAAGGTGTTAGTTTATTATTTAAATCCTAGATTATTAGTACAACCCGTCGCGCTAGGTCAATGGCCTATTCCCACTTTGCTTAACCATAGGTCTGGTAATGATGTCTGAAAGCATAGGCAGAGTTGGGGTTGGTGGAAACTTTCTACCAAACCTCTCCCGACCAACGGATAATCTAGTTAGAACCGGTCCAAAGATATGGACAGCGACCAGTGATTGGGTAAAGATACTTCTATAAATAGGGACCCCGATTTCTCTTGAAGAGCTTGCTGAAGTTTGTTAGTTCTGATACAATAGAGGTATTGTGAGTTGAGAGGTAAGGAGAATCTTGGGAGAAGTTCTTGCCGTTTGGAGAGGCGAGTAGAATCTGAAAGCTAGAGAACTAGCAACCGAAGCTCCGGAGAGGTAAGAGCTCCTTTCTATTTCAAGCATTAATCTTACCTTGTCCAGTTAAATTCCCTTCTGGGTAAGTCAGTAGATATCGAGTCAAGCATGAATAGTTGTAACGTAAGAATAATGTTAAACTCGGTAGTCACAGAGTAATCGAATAGAGACCTGTATGTTTTGTAGGCTGGGTTGAGCAGAGACTCACACCAGAGTCGTAATAATGGCCTTAGTCACTCTGTCCAGATGATGTTAAGAGTCAGGACGGTAGACTGTAGGTACCCATTATTCAGGATCATAGGTCCTTGTAAATGCTTGAGATCAGTTGTTGACTTGAGCCAAGCTCAGATCAAAACTGAAGTAGTAAGACCAACTTGAGGTAACCTTTATGGTAAATCTCAGGACTTGTGTCTATAGACCATAGATGATGATAGTCGGTAAAGAAGCAAAGCATGACTCAAACCAAGTTATGCAGTATTGTATCAGACCTGAGTTTGAAACTTAAGGTCTAGTGTGGTTATTCTTGATTAGGTCCTTGCGTGCTAATTGGTAGACCCAGTCAGACTCAACCCATGTGTCAAATTGGCCAATTTAAGATCATGACCACAACACCATTAGCCAAAGACTTCACCTTGAGATGCGATATCGAAGTATGCTTTAACCAGAATCGTAGGAAGAACTATACGATCGTAGAGTAACCTCACTTGATCGTAGAGTCCCTCTGCCGAATCACCATAACCGTCCAGCCTAGCCATACCAAAATCGTAGAGTGGACTCTGCCGACCGTAGAGTTCTACTCGGCCATCGTAGAGTGGACTCTGCCAAATGTAGAGTACCACTCGGCCATCATAGAGTGTGTCTGACCAGTCCTGGAGCAGACCATAGAGTGAACTCTACGATCGTTGAGCAACTCTGCCCGATCGTAGAGCTTCACTAGACCATCATAGATCAGGTCAAGCCAGCCTTAGGGTGGATCGTAGAGTAAGCCCTACGATCGTAGAGTCTCGCTAGTGATTGTAGAGTTATAGCAGAGTACTACTGAGCCAAGCTGACTAACCTTGGCATAATTTCGCCAAGTCAGTAGGAACCATAGTAATCGTAGAGTCACCTCAGTGACCGTAGAGTGACTGCCGAACTAAGTAAGTTACTGCTAATCGTAGAGTTGTTGACAGACCATAGGATGGTTGAATGGACCATAAGACAAACCTTTTAAGTAAGTCTGATTAATCCATTTATGATGCTTAACTATGACTGATCGTAGAGTAATTATAATTATTGTAGGATACTTGCAAGGGCAGAATCGTAAAGTAATTTATAAATAACAAATCAGGCAAGTTCCTGACCCTTTTTAAATTGAGCAGTTTCTAATCTTATGCTTCTTATTGTAAGTTCCATCTTACTTAATCCCTATATTGAACTAATTCAAAAATTTATCTCCTAATGCAAGTTCCTTGAATTAAGCTCGAGTTCCATTTCTCAAATATATGCTAAGTGTTTTGATTATTTTAAAAATTTTCCACATCGATATCATTGGTATTCGCACACAGTGTAGTTAATTGTTGTTTTATTGATGAACTGTGTTATTATTTAAATGTTCTGACATTCATGAACTATTTGAACAGAAGTCTAAGCCACTTGTTCGGCTAGACTTATACTTGATAATTAATTTAAAAGCTATCCAAACCTATTGTTGGGATGGATTCTTAGACTGAGATGAACAACCCCATGAGAAGGAGTAACCTAAGTATCTGAAAGATGATATAGAGCAGAATTAAATGGTATGCATATTCATAGGTACAAGAGGTTAATCCACTCGCGTACACGTTCTGGCAGTTGTAACCTGATAAGGGTCAGACAATGTGGTTGATGCCTTAAAGTGTGTTCATAGTCTATTTTTGACTGCAGGCAGTAAATAATCAATTTTCATGCTTCCATTTGAACTTTGATTATATTGTTCAGTTGTTTCATCGATTCTTTTTGTTGTTGAACCATGCTGTTGTTACATCTATTCATTCATGATATATCTCTCTTTCATTTAACTTGTTGAGCAAACTCGTTGCTCACCCTTGCTATATCATGGAAATATCACAGTTAAGCCTGAGTGCTCGAGCAGAGATAAGGGCAAGGAGAAGATGAAGTTCTAGGCTTCAGATAGACATGATTACTTATCTTAATGTTCTATTTTGATGTCAGTTATGTAACACGAATACTAGTAGTTATTTTGGAACTTTATGATGTATTTATTTAAGGTTAATAGACATTGGGACCATTTGTAAACCTTTTAAAATGATCAATATATGATTATTTATTCCGCACTTAGTTATCATATGTTGATTAAAGGTGGATGGATGTTGTTTATCGTGAGCACCAAATTCGAGGTATTGGTACGATGATGAAGGAGAGGAGACGCATGCATGAGGAAGGCCCAAGGAAACTACTATTTTGAAATCTTTTACCACCTTAGACTGACCTTCAATCCTTTCATTAGCTTGAAAAGATTGACATAGGGTTGGGCCATAACTGCGACACATTTAATTTTGCACTTTATTTATGCTTGTATACGAGATGCTATGATAAATAATGTGCATGCTTAATAAGATTAAAATTGGTGAGAGCTAAATTAATTAATAAAATCCCTCATAAAATTATTAAGTCTAAATTAGATGCCTTCCAATGAATAACACTCATCAAGACCTTGATCGATGGATGTAGGTTTGTCAAAGCAAAGTACACTATTTATCTTGGTAAGATGCGATAGGATAATTGTGATATCCAAACTGTTAAAATCATTGGGCCTGACTTAACTAAGTTATCTCAATAGGATTGTGGACTTAGAGGCATAGAGTTTGGAAGGTACCATTAGATGGACTTAGAACAAATGTTGTTCACCAAACTATCTAAGAGTTATATATGATATAATTGACAAAGGGTTATCTACCTAAATAATTATGTTTTGAGAGACTAGCCAAAGCTAACTTAAGGTATAATGAAATGTGGATCTTGGCTTTAAATACAAAAATGCTTTCCGAATTAATGGTGAGGGCTATTAATTTGAATAAAATAGTGGGAGGTATATTTTGAATGTATGTTGTCCGATTTATATAATGACAATTAACACGCAAGTATACGCGATCAACAAGTAATAAAGAGTAAGTAGAGTATCGATCCCACGAGGAATTATTACTAATCTTTTTCAAGTACTAACTTTTTATCAACTCAATCTTATTTAAACAATTGATAAATATGTTTGTTGTTTTACACTAATGTAGATAACAAATAATCAAAGAACTATGGAAAGCTTTAAGATAATGAAATCTAATATTAATAAGTCTAAGATCACAATTTTCCTTAAGACTTCATTTAAATATCTGAACTCTCTCAATTGAACTAATTAACAACATAGAATTGCCAACCGAGAAATTCACCATATTCATAAGCCTCTCTCGATGGTCATATGAAAATCACCCAAATACGACATATAGGTATATCTTTATCCTATGTGCAAGCAAGCCATTCAATTCTATGAATAATCAACAAGAAACATGTCACTAAATCTTAGTCAATCACCCATCAAACAAATGAACTTTCGCATAGGGAGTCATTAAGTTTGTAATGTCACAATGGTTACACGCGGCATTTAGGTATATCTCTATCCTAAATACTAGCAAATCATCTATTCTCAAAGATAATTAATAAGACACACGTCACAATAATCTTATTATCCACCCCCAAGAATCTTTAATTTTCGCATGATATCATAACAAGGTCTTAACACTATAATCCATTTCTCAATTTCATATAGGTTCCTAAGGTAATTACTAGCTAGGTAATTAATATATAAAGCACAAATTATGATATTCAATCACAAATAATTAACCAACACCAAAGAGAGAGCATTCAATTCAATGGGTTCCATTGAAATCTTAGAAAATGAGTTCTAGTTCATGGTAACTACATAAAACATCAAATTTGATCTATATATCATCATATTGGATTTACAAAATAAGAAGGAAATACTAAATAAAACCATTTTTGAAGATTTTTCAATGTTGCTTGTTTGAGGGTTGATGATTTCTAGCTTTCCTCCTTGATTGGGTACTCCTTTCTCCAATTGTTCCTTTGATTTTGTTGGAAATTCCTTGCATTGCAGCCCATTTCTCTTCAATTTGATGTTTATGTGTAGCCTCCACACTCCCTAGATTTGATGTTAGTAGTGTTAGATAGTGTTGGAATAGTGTTTCTAGCCGCCCCTAGGTGTTATAAGAGATGGGTATGTGAAACTCTAGCTTAGATATCAAAAATTGGCCAAAAATTGCAAAAATCTAGACTGCATCCAGGGAGTTACCGCCCCGGCGGTGGAATAGTACTAGAAACTACCGCCCCGGCGGTGGAATAGTGTATCCCGAATCAATTTTGACGTATGTTGGAAAAATGGCCATAACTTCTTTGTCTGAACTCAGATTAAGGCGATTAAGGAGGCTATGGAAAGGTAAGAAGTAGCTCTAAAACTTTCATAACTGGCGCTTGTCGAGATATTGGCCAGAGCAAGGCTCAAATTGACCGGGAAGCAGCTGTTGTGTAAAATCCATGCCAAATCTGATGGTAAAATGACCGTAACTCGCTCATACGAACTTCAAATTAGATGATTCTAGATGTTATGGAAAGCTAAGATAAATATCTACAACTTTCGTTCTTTGAGTTTTGAGAGATTCGGATTGGATCATGGGTCAAATTGAGAAACAAGCAGCTAAAATGCTAGATTCAAGCCAAAAACGCATCGATCTAAGGGGCCTTTATTTCAATTCCTACAAAACAAAGTAAAAACACATAAAAGCATACAAAAACATATAAAAGTAATACAAAACTACATTACACAACAATAAGATGAAAACACATAAAACCAAACGAAATAGCTAAAGACTTACAAATTATCAATGCTAAAAGTACCCAATTTGTGTATATAAAACACACTCATCAATGTACTATTATCAATTACATAATATCAAAACTCTGCAATTTGACTTGTTATTTTTGCACTTATAAATTGTAGATATCAATGGCAAACAACAACACAAATAGTATTTCACTACGATCAGTCCTTGAGAAAGAAAAACTGAGTGGAATTAATTTCCTAGACTAGCTCAGGAACTTGAGGATTGTCCTCAAATAAGAGCGCAAGCTATATGTCCTTGATGGGCCCATTCCTGCAGCACCAGCTAACATTGCACCACGTGTAGAGCATAATGCTTACAAGAAGCATCAAGATGATGCTCTGGACGTGAGTTGTCTCATGCTAGCTACTATGAGCTCTGAGCTTCAAAAGCAACATAAGTTAATGGATGCTTATGAGATGATCGAGCATCTCAAGAAATTATTCGAAGGGCATGCTCGACAGGAGAGGTATGATACAAGCAAAGCATTGTATCACTGCAAGATGGGTGAACGTGATCCAGTTGGTCCACATGTTCTGAAAATGATTAGGTATATTGAGTACCTTGATAGGTTGGGTTTTCCGATTACTCAAAAAGCCCAAACTGATCTTGTTTTGCAATCTTTGAACAACACCTACTCTCAATTTGTTATGAATTATCTCATGAATGAAATTGAGAAACCACTTACTGAGTTGTTGAGCATGTTAAGAACTGCCAAGAACAACATGAAAAAGGCAGGACCCGATCCTATAATGATGGTGCAAAAGGGGAATGCTAAGGGAAAAGGGAAAGGCAAGAAGAAGATAAGATCTAAATCTGGTGCCAAACCCAATTTCAAAAACAAACGGACTTTAAAACCTAAAGGTGGGGTGGATAAAGAAGGTGATTGTCACTTCTGTAGAAAACCTGGACACTGGAAGAGGAATTATCATGCTTATTTAGAAGAACTGAAGAAAAAGAAAGGAAGTGTGACTTCTGATTCAGGTATATATGTTATAGAAGTCAATTTGTCCATTTCTACATCATGGGTATTGGATACTAGATGTGGTTCTCACATTTGTGTTAATGTGCAGGAACTCCGAAGGAGTAGGACTTTGGCGAAAGGAGAAGTTGACCTACGAGTTGGGAATGGAGCAAAAGTTGTTGCACTAGCCGTAGGAACTTATCATTTATCTTTGCCCACCGGGCTAGTATTAGAATTAGAGGATTGTTATTATGTGCCTGCTATGAGCAAAAACATTATTTATGTTTCTTGTTTGGACAAGAAAGGTTTTTCATTTTTAATAAAGAACAATAGTTGTTCGTTTTACTTAAATGAAATATGTTATGGTGTTGCACAATTGTTTAATAGCCTTTATATTCTTGATTTTGAAATGCCTATCTATAACATAAATACAAAACGATTTAAATCAAATGATTCAAACCCGACATATCTCTAGCATTGTCGTTTAGGCTATATAAATGAGAAACGCATATCCAAACTCCATAAAGATGGGTTTTTGGATTCATTTGATTTTGAATCATATGAGAAATGCAAGTCTTGTTTATTAGGCAAGATGACTAAAGCCCCTTTCACTGGTCACAGTGAACGGGCTAGCGATGTATTGGGATTAATACATAGTGATGTATGTGGACCCATGAATTCATTAGCAAGAGGTAGGTTCTATTACTTCATTACATTTATTGACGACTTCAGTAGATATGGATATGTGTATCTTATAAGACACAAATTCGAATCCTTTGAAAAGTTCAAGGAATTCAAGAATGAAGTACAAAACCAATTTGGCAAAAGCATAAAAGCCCTTCGATCCGATCGAGGAGGTGAATACTTAAGCCAAGACTTTGATGACCTTCTAAAGGAGTGTGGTATTATATCACAGCTCACTCCACCTGGAACACCACAATGGAATGGTGTGTCTAAGAGGAGGAATCGCACCTTATTGGACATGGTATGATCAATGATGAGTCATGCAGATCTTCCAATAAGCTTTTGGGGTCATGCCCTAGAGACAGCTGCATTCACACTTAACCGTGTTCCTACAAAGACGGTTCAAAAGACACCATATGAGATGTGGACTGGAAAACGGCCTAGTGTGTCATTCATGAAGATCTGGGGTTGCAAGGCGTTTGTAAAACGTCTGGCTTCTGACAAGCTCGGACCCAAATCTGAGAAATATAATTTTGTGGGATATCCTAAGGAAACAAAAGAGTATTATTTCTACAAACCTTCTGAGAACAAAGTGGTTATTGCTCGAACTGGTATTTTTCTAGAAAGAGAATTTGTCTCTAAAGGAAACAGTGGGAGGAAAGTAGAACTCGAAGAAATTCAAGAACCACAAAATATTATTGAACCTGAGTTGGAACATGAGCAGGAACCACAAGATATTGTGGAAAGTGAACCTGCTCAAATTACACGAGGCATTCATAGATCTGGTAGGACACGCCAAGAGCCCGAGATATATTATGGATTTCTTGTGACTCAAAACGGCGATGTGATGCTCATAGATCAGGATGAGCCTGCTTCCTACTAAGAAGCTATGAATAGACCAGATTCTGAAAGATGGCTTGAAGCCATGAAATCTGAGATGGACTCCATGTATACTAACCAAGTATGGACTTTAGTTCATCCACCCGAAGGGTTAAAACCAATCGGGTGCAAGTGGGTTTTCAAAAAGAAAATCGACATGGATGGTAATGTACAAACCTATAAAGTCCAACTGGTAGCAAAAGGTTTCAAACAAGTTCAAGGTGTTGACTATGATGAAACCTTCTCTCAAGTGGCAATGGTTAAATCCATCAGGATCTTACTTGCTATTGCATCCTTTTATGATTACGAAATCTGGTAGATGGATGTCAAAACTGCTTTCCTTAACAGAAATCTCCTTGAGAATGTGTATATGACACAACCTGAGGGTTTTATCACTCCAAAAGATGTTGGTAAGGTATGTAAGCTGCAGCGATCCATTTATGGATTGAAGCAAGCCTCTCGGAGTTGGAATCTTCGATTTGATGAAGCAGTCAAAGAGTTTGCCGTTATAAAAAATGAAGATGAACCTTGTGTATATAAGAAGGTTAGTGGGAGTCACATTGTATTCCTGGTATTATATGTTGACGACATATTAATTATTGGGAATGACATTCCTTCCTTACAGGTTGTACAAACATGGTTAGGAAAATGTTTTTCCATGAAAGATTAGGGTGATGCATGTGACACCCCCAAATTCGGGTACTTAATTCCCATAGGATTTGGTGTTCACTATCCAAATAAATCACATCACATCTAACTACCCATTCAGTTATAAAAGAGAATTCTTAATAAAAATAGAAATCTCCCATTAAAGGGTTACAATATCTTTAACAAATAAATCTCAGGTCATCTAACCTTAATAAAATATCACATGTCCAAGAAAATTGCACCCGCTCTAACCAAAGTTTACACTTTGAAAACTTAGCGTACAACTTCTATTTTCTTAACGTTTCTAATGTCGCCTTCAAATGTTCTGCATGCTCTTCCTTGGTTTTGGAATATATTAGAATATCATCAATGAATACTACTACAAACTTGTCCAAAAACAGCTTAAACACCCTGTTCATTAGGTCAATGAATGCTGCAGGAGCATTCGTTAGACCAAATGACATCACCAGAAACTCGTAGTGACCATAACGAGTCCTAAACGCTGTTTTCGGTACATCTTCCTTCCTTACCTTTAACTGATGATAACCACTTCTCAAATCTATCTTCAAGAAATACTTAGCTCCTTTCAATTGATCAAACAAGTCGTCGATCCTTGGTAATGGGTATTTATTTTTAATCGTGACCTTGTTCAACTCTCTATAATCAATGCAAAGTTGCATCGATCCATCCTTCTTCTTGACAAATAACATCGGCGCTCCCCATGGCGATACGCTCGGCTGAATATACTTCTTATCTAAAAGTTCTTGTAGTTGCACCATCAATTCTTTCATTCTACTGGAGATATACGGTACGGAGCTTTCGATATCGGGGTGGTTCCTGGCACCAAATCGATTACAAATTCAACTTCCCTATCTGGCGAAAGTCCTGGCAAATCGTCTGGAAAGACGTCTACAAAGTCCCTTACGACAGGTATCTCTTCTAATTTTGGACTCTCTTTTCGAGTATCAACTATGTAGGCTAAGTATCCCACACAGCCTTGTCTTAACAACTTCCTGGCCTGCATCATCGTCAGACAACTCGCTTGCCTAGGCTACTTGCTGCCATAAAATACTACTTTTAACAGAGTCATAAGGTTAATACGTTTCTTTTGGCAATCAATTATCGCCCCATAATTGAATAACCAATCCATTCCTAAAAATAACGTCAAATTCCCCAAGTTTGATTGGGATAAGATTTACAGTCATCACGTTTCCCTTAATGTCCACTCTACAGTTCTTGTGTACGTACCTAACAGGAATTACCTCCCTATTCGCAATTTCTATGTTCAAAGGGTAATCTAATTCTTCCTTAGGCAATTCTAAGTTCTTAGCAAAGTCATCGGATATAAATGAACAAGTAGCACCCGAATCAAACAATACATAAGTATCTATATTATTGATCGGAATGATACCTGACACCACATCGCGAGACTGCACGGCGTCTTGCATGGTCATGTTGAAAGTCCTAGTGGTAGGTTGGTTTGTTGGTGCTAATCCAGTTATGGCTAACGTGCTACCACCGTTATTTTCCCTATTCCCTCCTGTTCCTGCTCCTCCTGCTGCCTTCTTGGGGCAATCTCTAGCCAGATGATCCTTTGATCCGCAAGTAAAATAAGCGCCCTTCTTTGGATTCGAACAATTCGGTGCTATGTGGCCCTCCTGACCGCAATTGTAGCACACCCTCTTCCCCTTCAGACATATCCCCACGTGATTCTTTCCGCATGTAACACACACTTCCACTTTCTTCTTCTAACCTCCCTGTTGATTCCCAGTAGATCCATTGTCATTCCACTTCCTCTTCTGATTGTGACCACCACTGTTACTACCACTCGTTTTGTTATTCTTATTTTCACTTTTCTTCTTCTGCTCCTGGTTATACTTAGTCAGAGCATCGCTCCCACCTTCTGCGATAATCGCCTTTTCCAAAACTCCGGCAAAAGTGTTCAATCGGAACATTGACACCTTGTTGTACAACCACGGCTTCAATCCCTGTTCAAATCTCCTTGCCTTTCTTTCATCGGTATTCACCTGGTAGGTTGAGAACCTAGCCAATTCGTTAAACTTTGCAGCGTACTCCGGTACAGTCATGGTACCCTGTTTCAGCTCCAGGAATTGAATCTCCATCTGATTACGCAATCTTGTCGAAAAGTACATCTCAAAGAACATCTCCTTAAACCTATCCCATACGATTACACCCTGACCTCCTCGAACCTTATTCGCTTGCCACCAATAGCTGGCCTCTGACTTAAGCATGAACGTTGCAAAGGCAGTCTTTTGGTCATCACTAACCCTAACAACGTCAAATACTTTCTCTATTTCCATCACCCAGGTTTGGGCTTCGATCGGGTTCAGGGAACCCCTAAACTTTGGCGGTCCTACCGCTTTGAAATCCTTAAATGACGTAACTGGTGGAGCTTACGGCTGATTCGCAAGTGCTCCAGCCAAAAGGTTCACCAACTGCTATACATGATTAGCATTGGTGTCGTTGTTGTTATTGTTAGTAGAGCTTTCTTGAGCTTGCTGACGTGGTTGGCGTCTCGGCGGCATTTTCTGTTTAAGAATATGCGCTTATTAGATCATCACTCAATTTCTTAAGTGTTCAATACTTAACTCAAACAATTCAAATTTAACACATAACACTTAACATCTTCAAATAAATTTTGATATTTCATTCATTGAAAAGTCTTAAACATAGAAAGATAGCATCACTGCTATTTACATCAACTATCCCGAGATCAAACAATCTTCAGGATTAAATAGTCATATTCTGTTGTGTATAATCACGCTGAAATTTACATCACTAACTACCATAAATATTTACACATATTTCAATACTTTTTCTATCATGGCCTACTAAGGCGTCAAATTGCCTTTCTGCGTTCTTCCTCCATGATACGGAACATTGTCCTGCGATCTAACATATACCATGGCAAGTCCTCAAACTGAACTGGATAGTGGAGAACTCGATCCTGGGCCCTATCAATCGCTGTCTGAAAAGTGCAGTCCGTCTCGTCAATCTTAGCCTTCTTTGCCCGTTCGCCTTTTTCAAAAATTTCTGCACGTCGAGCGGTATTCATCTAGACGTCTTCTGCCCTAGCACGTTCCGCTGACTCCTCACTCAGGTCATCCTTCAATTTCTTAATTTCGAGTTTCATCTTCTCGTTCTCAGCTAACAGATCTTCCTTTTAACTTTCTACCTGAACTAACTTCCATACTACGTCTCCAAGACGTATATCCAGATCATCAATCTTCTCATTCTTCTGGTCTATAATAGTCTAACGTCTATTTTCTAGTCCCTCCAAATCTCTGACTCTATCCTGTAATTCTATGGTACGATCATACAATGCATCGTACATCTCAACATTGATAGAGGTAAGTGGTACCTCCTCGGGATCCTCATCATCCTCCTCAGCCTCTACCTCTACCTCCTCAGAATCCTCCTCTGAATCAAACTCAGGCTCAAGCTTCTGACCCACAACAGTGATCAATGGAGATGGCTCTCTCTGTATCAACTGCTCCCGGATAACATGGATATCACGGGGCTCCTTCTCTCCAGTTACTCGGGGCTCAACCTCCCTAGGCTGACTGAATCCTCCAACATCCGACATCCTGACAACAAAGTTTAAGTTTTAATTAATACTCGGTACTAGTCGCAACACATAGGTTATTAACACATAAGCACATAGCACATAAAGTCTTTTATTATCTTTAATGAATTCTGTAATTCATTCCTTAGAACTCGATAAGATTTTATCACCATTATATTTTCTGTCTCTTAAAAGGCTACTACCCTAAGGTTTCCCACCTAAGGCTCATAACCTATAGCTCTGATACCAACCTGTGACAACCCTAAATCCGAGTACTTAATTCCCACAGAATTTGGTGTTCACTATCCAAATAAATCACATCACATCTAACTACCCATTCAGATATAAAAGAGAATTCTTAATAAAAATAGAAATCTCTCATTAAAGGGTTACAATATCTTTAACAAATAAATCCCAGGTTATCTAATCGTAATAAAACATCAATGCGGAAACATAACATAAGTCTACTACATAAACATCATTCAAACAAATTTAACAAGTCTTCATCACTTGTTTGCTTTGCCTTTGCCCTTACTAGTGGATGGCTCGTCAATTCTTTCAACTTTAGCTGCAATGTTATTATGCAAGAGTGAGCAACAATTGCCCAGTAAGTAACACAATAAAATAATAATAACATGGGAATAATCAATGGATATCGGATAATTAAATACTCGGCTTTTGAATCAAGATTAGAAAACAAGAATCAAGAGAATATGACCATGAACTATGTCCTAGGTTATCAAGTATTTCTACTTTAAACCTTTAACAGTCGTAAGACTATTACATTAATCATTAAATCTCTAATTAATTAGAATAACATTATGCTTATTTAAATAATTCATTTAATCAAATAAGTTCAATTAGATACATACTTTGAATATAAAAATTCTCCACATTAATTTAACTAATGTAACACATATAATTAAATTAATCTACCATAAATTCATTAATTAATTATTTAATTCAATAATTAAATCATCGAAAAATATTTATTTAATTCAATAAATATTTAAATTAAATTACAAAAATCTCGTTCGTCTCAATGCAACCTACATTTTAGGTATCAAGATCTATCGTGATAGATCGAGAAAAATGCTCGGCCTAAGTCAAAGTACATATATTGATAAAGTGCTGAAACGGTTCAGCATACAAGAGGCAAAAAGAGGACACTTACCCATGTCTCATGGTGTAAAGATCTCTAAGGCCCAATGTCCTAAATCACAAGATGATAAGGAGTGTATGAGAAAGATCTCTTATGCTTCGGCAATTGGATCTATCATGTATGCAATGATATGTACTCGTCCAGATGTCTCGTATGCTTTGAGCATGACGAGCAGATACCAGTCGAATCTAGGTGAAGGTCACTGGACAGCAGTCAAGAATATCCTCAAGTACCTGAAAAGGACTAAGGATTCATTCTTGGTATATGGAGGTAAAGATGAACTGGCAGTAAAGGGTTACATAGATGCTAGTTTCCAAACTGACAAAGATGACTATAAGTCTCAGTCAGGTTTTGTGTTTTGCCTTAATGGTGGTGCTATTAGCTGGAAAAGTTTAAAGCAAGAGACAGTAGCCGATTCTACAATAGAGGCTGAGTATATTGCTGCTTCTAGTGTGGCCAAGGAGGCTGTATGGATTAAAAAGTTCATCACTGGACTTGGTGTTGTTCCAACCATTGTTGATCCAGTTGAGCTATACTGTGATAATGATGGAGCCATTGCACAGGCTAAGGAACCTAGATCTCACCAACGATCCAAGCATATACTTAGGCGGTACCATCTCATCCGTGAAATCATTGGTAGAGGAGATGTACATATATGCAAAGTGCCAACAGATGATAATGTTGCAGATCCACTGACCAAAGCTTTGTCGCAGCAGAAGCATGAAGGTCACACTAGTTCCATGGGTATTATATACATGAGTGATTGGCTCTAGTGCAAGTGGGAGATTGTTAGAGTTTATGCCCTAGAGGCCAATTCTTTGATGTAATTGCTTAACATTTCTTTTGATATTATATTTGATTGAATAAATGAATATTTTATTATGGTTTTATTTACTGCGTTATATAAATGTTAGCATAATAAAAGTCCTTAGAATAATTATACAAATTATATACCTTCAAGTATGTGACTTGAACATGAGATTATGTAATTACAATTAGTATCATTACTCTTAAATGTCCCTAGTCGAGTATCATTGTTAATGGGACAACAATGATACATTGAGACTAGTATGTGGATTGACTGATGGCCAAATCTCATTGGTCATAAATATATGAGATATTGAGTCAATGTTGTAACGCCCCCAAATTCAGGTCTCAAACACCCGAATTTGGTCATCACGATCCAATACAACATCCACCTCCAAACAACATAAAATGACTAAATGCGGAATATAATAAACATATGTTGTTCATTCAAAAGGTGTTACTAGTCCCAAGATTCGATAACCTTAATACAGGAATACAAATTTACACTAGTACAGTACTTTAAAATAAAATACAGACACTAGTAGACTAATACTTCATCTTTTCTTTGCCCTTGTCTTTTCCTGAGGTCTCGGGCTTAACTGTAATAAGGTTCATGATATAGCAAGGGTGAGCAACTAGTTTGCCCAGCAAGTTTAAATACAACAATAAAGGATATATCATGATGAACGGAATATGAAGAGAGGAATTCAACAATATGAATATCGGAAGCAAGAATAATAAATGCTTTTAGAACGAATGATAGTCAAGTAGACTTCGAACAATAAACTTCCAATGGAGTCAATATCTAATTAACCCTTTGGTTACTGGCTCAGAAATAAGTACTTGAGGGGATCAGCCTCTAGTACCTTATGTGTATGCATAACATTTAACTTCTGTTCTTTGTATCTTATATCCGATACGTGGGGTACTCCCCTATATTGAAGGGGTGTTCATAAAGTCCAAGATTCTGCACCATCAATTGGTTTGGATAGCTTTTAAAATCTATACCGCAAATGTCTAGCCGGACAATGGCTAAGACTTAACTATGACAGTTCATCCATATTAGAACTTTAAATAAAGTACAAGTCAACGTCTGTGCGAAAATAATTGCACAATGTGCGAATGCCGATAACAACGATGTGGAATAATTATTAAGTAATTAAACCACTTAGAGCATGCTTGAGAAATTAAAGGTTCAAGCTTAAATATTAACTTGCAATAAATAATACAAGAATGGGTTCTTGCAACAATTAAGGTTTCGGGGTAGAGAACTCGCATAATACACCACATCCTACTTGAATGTAAATTGAGTAGGTTTAAAGGAAACTTGCCTGATAGCTCAGCTACAATAATCTAGCTTTAAATTAAATTGTGTGAAACGACCTATCATTAGTAAGTCGATTCCTTAGTTAGTATAGTATAAACTAGCATGGGTTTACACTTACAAGAGATTATACACTAAGTAATCCTATCACATAGATACGTAGATGTAACCATCCTTACTAAGTCTATAAACATCACTTCCCATCTTGGATAAATGAGTTAACAAGCCTAGAATAGCTTGGTTCTATGCATCAATGTAAGCTTGAACATATAACACATCAATTAAGTCGTGCAATACAGCTTAAGACATACCTACATACATGCTGCAAGGCTCTATTTACAAATTAAAACAACTGGGCAAAACTGGCGACCGGCGCGGCCGCGCTTGTTTTTGCCTTGGGAGTGGCGCGGTCGCACTACCCTCTGGACAGACCCAAAAATGAAATTTCATGCAACTGGCAATCGAGCCTATTCTCTAGCATACAGGCTACTGATATTAATCACATCCATATGCTTATAAGGTTATTAACTTGAGTTTGAAACCTAGCATGCTCATTCTAAATCTAATCCAAAGTTATAAGGCTTTATAACAGAAATTCCTACGCTTTAGGCCAAACAAGTCCATTTCACAAGTAATCCACTATTATGGTCATAATGCCCCATAATAAGACCAGACAATACTTAATATGCATGCTTGGATGTAAACAACACATGCACATACTAAACACATAGCTTATACTTGGAATTCATACCTTAAACATACTTGCACATGCCAAAATAATACTTAGCTAAATGGCGCTCATGTCAATCATGTCTAGAGGCATAATGAGTCTAACAATTATGCTTGTATGGTCAAAACACAACTTTCCACAATATTTGACGACACTCGCCTTTAAACTCTATACTTTCCTTTGAAAACCATACTAAGACAACTCATGCCACGTAGCTCATGCAAGACAACTTGGAAATCATAACTCACATGCATTTGAACACATATTTAAGCTATATACACATACTCAAATGGTCAGATTATAAAGAGACGCCCATTTGACAAATTTTATTTCGAAATTCTTAGTTTTACTTTTTGAAATTACATATATAGAGTAACATATGCAACTCATGGTATTTACAGGGATTCTAGATACATAGTAACCTATTTTTATGCATGGAGGAACTAAGCTAGCATGCTCAAAACATCAAGACACCTCAACCATTTCTGGCAGTCAGTGCGGCCGTGCAGGTTTTGGCCTTGGGAGTGGCGCGGCCGCGCCACTCCTGCATTGCTTCAGGTTCGGCTCTGCTTCTGCAGAACTCGAAAATTAATATGGCCTAACCTTTCTAAATGCAATTCAGTGCAACCACATTGGTCCCAAACATGAATATAGACCCATATAACATCATTACACTAATTAACAAACTAATTAGCAAGAATCATGGATTTCATAGAATTTAACAATCTAAGAAATTGATAACACAGTGTACCTTCTTAATGCTAATTTGAAATCCTTAAATGCTTAATAACAGATTATTCTCACTCTCAGCAATACTCACTCTATATACTAACCTATCAGAAGTTGTAGCAACTGAAACTTTGAAGAATTGGTTCCAATTTATAGAGAATTTATTACCCAAGCAATGCTCTTAACCAAAATGAAGAACCAACGAGAAGAAGAAGCTATTGGACAATGGAGGTTTGGTGAGTTGCCCATTCTCTCCTTCATCATTCTTACCATCTGATGCAAGCAATCATAGGCCTCATACTTATACATTGCTGAGAAGGAGGAAAAGAAGGGATGGGACTCTACTGTGCATTCACTATTTGATTTCTCTCTCTCTCTTAATGCAGACTACGGCTTGAAAATAAATAGAATATGTCCCATAACTCTTATCCCAAACTAATGCTACTTAGGTAAATAAATCATATAATTAAAAACCCAATTAATCTAGTGTACATTTGGTACCCAATTCGTAAATACATAAAAGATGGAATTAATAACTTATTCTAGTCCACTTAATATTAAATTACTAAATAGACTATTACATAATAATATTAATATTGCACACATTAATTAATAATTATATTAATTAATCTATGCAAATTAAATTCCTCCACTATATTCAAATAAATTGAATATTTAATTAATAAACAACTTTATCAATTCTTCTGATATTGAACCTTAGGGCTAGTCCACTAATTTAATTAAACCATTAGCAACTCCCCTTAATAAATCTAGGCAATTACGCGTAGTTACCACATAATCACATAATCAATTTATCTCTCAAGATTTAAATAAGCATACAAAGCTAACTCATTAAAAATTAAAATTTATATTAATTAATAATGGAGTTTAAAATTCACGGTCATTACAAATACATAAGTACATGTTAGAGAACAATGTACTGGACAGACCTACCATGAGAATTCTACGTGGAGTATTATGCAAAGTATCATAAGCAATTCTCATAGTGACAATGATGTACTTATCCTCCGACCTGAAATCACTATATTACTACACGAGAATTTATGTACTTTGATATCATCAAAGGTCACCTTTAATAGGGTGGACAATAAAGGTGATTATTGGGTACATCATGAATCGTGTGAGGAATATGAGTGATCTAGATGGAATTTAACCCTCCTATATATTAGGGGTGATATCCATAGGCCTCTTAATTGAGTAGGACTATGAAATGCATGGCCATGCTCAAATAGTGATTTGTTTCATATAGTCTACTTATTGATCAAGAAAACTTAGATTAAATTATGAAGAGTATGACACATTTCATGGCTCGAGTTTAATCTAGGATGTCAAGGTTAAAAGGATTAAATTACATTGAAACATTGGTCACGAAAAGGTTGCATCGAATCACCGATCTTATTATTATTTGGGTAGCAGTGATGCATTACTAGATGTCGCTCACTGTTTATAATTTTATAATATGATTTTAAAATTATTGCCAACATAATAATAACCTATAGTGTCACACACTTAGAACGTAAGTAAAAGGGAATTAATTTAAATTGTAAGGATTTAAATATGTCAATATGATTGATAGTATTTAAATTACGAATTTAAATTAATAGGATAATTTGTATATATGTATATTAATTAAGTAAGACTTAATTAAAATATAATATATATATATAAATTCAGATTTTACTTTTCTAATGGTTTTAAGGTTTTGCTATATATATATATATATATATATATATATATATGATATATCAGCTATTTTATTAGTGTGAGAAGAAAAACAAAACCCTAGCCGTTTTAGAAAAGACAGTTGAGAGAAAAAATTGAGAAAATCCAGATCTTGGCGGCTAGTACCGCAGTTCTCTTTGCTGCAGATCGTCTGACAATTCGCGGCGCGTTTGTGTGGATACCGTAGAGGCGCATTTCCGTTGGATTGCGTTGAAGATTCGAAGCTGTGACGCCTCCAAATTCGGGTCTCAAACACCGGATTTGGTCATCATAATCCAATACAATTATCCACCTCTAAACAATATACAATAACTAAATGCGGAATATAATAAACATATGTTGTTCATTCAAAAGGTGTTACTAGTCCCAAGATTCGATAACCTTAATACAAAAATACAAATATACCCTAATACGGTACTTTAGGGTTTAAATAACAATAGAAGTTTCTTAACTATGCCTCGATCAAAATATAGACATTAAAAGACTAATACTTCATCTTTTCCTTGCCCTTGTCTTTTCCTGAGGTCTCGGGCTTAACTGCAATAAGGTTCATGATATAGTAAGGGTGAGCAACTAGTTTACTCAGCAAGTTTAAATACGACAATAAAGGATATATCATGATGAACGGAATGTAAATAGAGAAATTCAACAATATGAATATCGGAAGCAAGAATAATAATTTCTTTTAGAACGAATACTAGTCAAGTAGACTTTGAACAATAAAAGTCCAAGGGAGTCAATAGCTAGTTGACCCTTTGGTTACTAGCTCAGAAATAAGTACTCGAGGGGATCAGCCTCTAGTACCCGATGTGTATGCATAACATTTAATTTCTGTTCTTTGTATCTTATATTTCGATACGTGGGGTACTCCCCTATATTTTTAGGGGTGTTCATATAGTCCAAGATTCCGCACCATCAAATGTTTTGGATAGCTTTTAAAATCTATACTGCAAATGTCTAGCCGAACAATGGCTAAGACTCAACTGTAGCAGTTCATCCATAATAGAACTTTAAATAAAATACAAGTCAATGTTTGTGCGAAAACAATTTGCACGATGTGCGAGTGCCAATAACAACGATGTGGAATAATTGTTAAGTAATTAATCCACTTAGAGCATGCTTGACGAATTAAAGACTCAAGCTTAAATATTATCTTGCCATAAATAATACAAGAATATGGTTTCAGGGAACTTGCAACAACGTAAGAAGTTTAAGGTTAGGAACTTGCACAAAGTGATGTTTCGATAAAAGGGAACTTGTCCTCAATAATACTTGCACAACAATAATATATTTGCACAAGTTAGTAGAAGTCAAGGGAACTTGTGTAAGGTTTGTATATAACGCAAACATGCAATCAAATTACATAAATAGAGCGAAAGCGTGATAAAACGAATTTAAAATTTTCATACAAACCATAAGCATGATCTATCCTTGTGTTCAATTATCAATTAAACAAAAGAGAAAGAGAATAAGAATTATACCCTCGCAGACCAAAGCTTCCTCGAGTACAAGTTCAACTCCTAGTCCTTCGTGTTCTCCTCGAATTCCACCGATGAGATTCCTTACTTTGCTCAACGTTAGCCACCCAAGTGTTTGGTCTCTAGAGGTGATCCACCAAGGAAGAATAGGTATTCAAGAAGTTGGGTGTTGGCAAAACCCTAGTTTCTATCTCTATAGAAATTGCAAGTACTCTCCACAATCTAATGCAAGAGTGTGTAACCCTAATCTATGATAAGACTCCTCTTATTTATAGATGTAGGAATAACCCTTCCCTAAACTATTTAGGATTAGGGTTTCTATTATAATTAAACTCCTTTAATTAATTATGCTCATAATCAAATTAGGAATTCATGGGAGAGTACTTCTATTAATTAATTCTCAATCCCTATTAGGAATTAAATAATAGTAATAGTAATAATAATAATAATACTCCTCTTATTAATTTATATTTAATATTTCCAAAATATTAAATAATAAATATTAAGCTATTTAATTTATTCTATCTCCATAGATTAAATTAAATACACTTAACTTATTATTATAATTATGTCATTTACTTCTTAAATAAATATTTTCCTTTTGCGGTGTGACCCTTTAGGTTCTCCATATTAAACCGGTTGTGAATAAATCAATTAGAACAATTCTAATCTAATTTAAATAAATAAATTAAAAACTATTTAATTCATTTAAATAAATAATATTTATTTTACAATAAGGGTAAGCCTAGCGATCAACGACTTTCTAGATAATATAGATTTTAACATTAATCACAAAAGAACCTTTCAGTGCATAGTTACCGAACAATTCAATCCTTCTACCATACAATGTCCCAATTAAATATAAGACATAGATTTACTGTCAAGTCTTATTTTATTTAATTATATGTATTTCAATTCCCAAATGCACAACTCTAAATAATGCAAATTAGAAACTCCTTTCTAATTTTATTCTGCCTTGGCCAAGGACTACTGAATTGTCATTTATCGAATCATATAGGACATTCACATCTTTTACTAGACGTGGTAGATTCTTTGTTGATCATTCACATATCTCCATGTATAACTTATTATACTCAATCATACCCTTTGATATACCCTAAAAGTCTTAAGGGACATGTCAAAGTATAACTCATCATATACAAGATATTATGATGATCTCAAGTCCAAGGATCACTTGTACTACTATCACTAGAGGAATTCCTATTGACAGGCGAGTAAAACTCTATTAGGTATTCCTTAGCGAGTCACGTTCAGTGAACTTATTCTCCAATAAGCACCTACATACTTGCTGAAAGTAGTATGCACACAAGCCAATCATATTTGATATGATGTAGCATATACTTTGTAATCTTATTCATTTATTTATAAAAGAATTGATTTTCTAAAAGGGCATTTTATATTATCTACATGGTGTTGTTATATTAAATGTGATAAACCCATAGTTTTGAGCAATGTTTTTAGAATCATGATGGTGATCATGCTAATGAGATCTAAATTCAAGATAGCTCACAAACTAAAATCGTTCCTAATCGTTGGATTACTAAATAGGGGATTAGTGAATCCGGATAGATTAGTACATACGTTGCTTGCTCTTAAGAAGAGGATGATTGATCTCATAATCATTTGTGTGGAGACACTAAAGCAAGTATGTAGGTGCTTATTGGAGAATAAGTTCACTGAACGTGACTCGCTAAAGAATAACTAATGGAGTTTTACTCGCCTGTCAATAGGAATTTCTCTAGTGATAGTAGTACAAGTGATCCTTGGACTTGAGATCATCATAGTATCTTGTGTATGATGAGTTATACTTTGACATGTCCCTTAAAACCTTTGGGGTATATCAAAGGGTATGATTGGGTATAATAAATTATACATGGAGATAGGTGAATGATCAACAAATAATGTACCACGTCTAGTAAAAGATGTGAATATCCTATGTGATTCGATAAATGACAACTCGGTAGTCTTTGGCCAAGACAGAATGAAATTAGAAAAGAGTTTCTAATTTACATTATTTAGAGTTGTGCATTTGGAAATCGAAATACATATAATTAAATAAAATAAGACTTGACAGTAAATCTATGTCTTATATTTAATTGGGACATTGTATGGTAGAAGGATTGAATTGAACGGTAACTATTCACTGAAAGGTTCTTTTATGATTAATGTTGAAATCTATATTATCTGGAAAGTCATTGATCGCTAAGGGGGCTTACCCTTATTGAAGAATAAATATTATTTATTTAAATAAATTAAATAGTTTAATTTATTTATTTAAATAAGATTAGAATTGTTCTAATTGATTTATTCAATATGGAGAACCTAAAGGGTCACACCGCAAAAGAAAAATATTTATTTAAGAAGTAAATGGTATAATTGTAATAATAAGTTAAGTGTATTTAATTTAATCTATGGAGATAGAATAAATTAAATAGCTTAATATTTATTATTTAATATTTTAGAAATATTAAATATAAATTAATAAGAGGAGTATTATTATTATTATTACTATTACTATTATTTAATTCCTAATAGGGATTGAGAATTAATTAATAGAAGTACTCTCCCATGAATTTCTAATTGGATTAGGAGCATAATTAATTAAAGGAGTTTAATTATAATAGAAACCCTAATCCTAAATAATTTAGGGAAGGGTTATTCCTACATCTATAAATAAGAGGAGTCTTATCATAGATTAGGGTTACACACTCTTGGATTAGATTGTGGAGAGTACTTGCAATTTCTATAGAGATAGAAACTAGGGTTTTGCCAACACCCAACTTCTTGAATAACTATTCTTCCTTGGTGGATCACCTCTAGAGGCCAAACACTTGGGTGGCTAACGTTGATCAAGCAAAAGAATTTAGTCGGTAGAATTCTAGGAGAACTCGAAGGAATTAGAGGTGAACTTGTACCCGATTAAGCACGGTTCAACGAGGGTATAATTTCTTAATCTCTATATCTTTCGTTTATATCGTTAATTGAGCACATAGATTGATCATGGAGATGGTTTGTATAAAAGTTTAAAATCCGATTTTATCGCGCTTCCGCTTTATTTATGTAATTTGATTGCATGTTCGCGTTATATGTATCAAAGCCTAATCTGTGTTAATTATCGATTTTGATGGTTCCATGTGTGTATGGTATGCGATTGGATCGAAATTTTTGGGCAGAATCCAATTTCATTTTTATTCTCTATTGGGCCATTTTCCCATTTAATTCAACCGGCCCAACCCTATTGGGTTGAGCCCAATTTCCCTTCTAGCCTAATAGAACCCGTTCCATTTCTTTGTTAACCGGCAAGTCCAAATGGGGGAGGGGTTTCAAATCAGAGAAATCGAATTAGGATAGATAAAACGAGCAATCGATTTGGGGAAATCAGTCAAGCAAGAAGGGAATCCAAAGCCCTAGCTTCTCAATCAAATCAAACCCTCAGCCAGATTGAACGGGACGAGCAGGAGGTGTCGCCAGGCGTACGCCGGCGACAGCTCGAAGCAAGCGGGAGGCGTGGAGGAATTGACCAACGGGCTAAGCCAGGGACTGTCATGGACAACCAATCGGACTGGTGGATTCAAGGTGACCGGCGACGTGACCCATGGCAACACACGGCTCGAGATGCCGACCGAACCCAGCTGGGAAGTGATGGGCCGTCAGTCGCTACCTCCCTCCTACCGGCGGTCCTTAACCGGTCAATTAAGGTAATACCCAAACCGATTTGGGTAAAAGTCCTCCTATAAATTGAGCCCAAACCCAAATTCAAGGCTGCTTAAATTTGTAAAATTGGAAAAAAAAAAAAAAAAAGAGATCACAGAGAGAGAGAGAAGAGAAAGAGTCAGTCGTCGGCAGTGAATTGAGAGTTGAAGGAGAACGGCGGTTCGATCAGGCAAGGTATATAATAGTTCAAGAGTCTGTGATAATTTTTAGGTTTTGTATAAATTTTATTCTTCTGTAGTTGGTTTTGTGTTGCCGATTGGGCTTGGTTGGTTGTACCGAAATACATGATATTGGTTATAATATATGCTGTTTGGGATTGACAAGTTTGATATTGTATTGTGCATTGTATTGGCTATAGTATACCTTGTGTTTGTACTGCTGGAATTGGGAAACTATTGTAGCAGCCGATTGTGCTGTGTTGGGTATATTTTGTATTGTATTGTGATATTGGGTAGTATATGTTCTGCTGTTAAGGTTATATTCTGTATTGCACTGCTTGGGAAACTTGGTACTGACTTGTGTTAAATTATGGTTGGTTTTGATTTTGGGAAATCTTGTATTATATATGGTATTACGTTTGGGCTGTATTGAATTTCTCTTGAGACGGAAATTGGGTGTATAAGAGAACCATAAGGTTCTGGTAGTTGAACTGATGATGTGGATCAGTATTCATGTTTAGGAATGCTAAGCATGTGGTAGTTATAATGCTTGAATAAGAATCATTTCCATTTTTTTTGAAGTTGTTATTGACAGTCTTGTTGTTTGGGTTATGATAGAGTTGTGGCCATTCTCAATAATAAAAAAAAATATAAAAATATATATGTATATATATATATTTAATTATTATATTCAATAATAATTAAATATAATAAAGTTAATAAATTAATTATTTATTATTTATCAATAAGTGGTAAATAAAGATAATAAATATTTAATAAATAGAGATAATAAATGCTTAATTATTATTTAATTAATATTAAATAATCATTAAGTATGAATAAAAACTAATTATTATTTTAATAAATAAAGACAGTAAATATTTAATTATTATTTAATATTAATAATTAAGTATGAATGAAGGTACTAAATAAAGGTACTAAATATTTAATTAGGTATGAATAAAGTTATTTATCTATAAACAATAAATATTTAATTATTATTTAATTAGTACTAGATAATAATTAAGTATGAATAAAAGTAATAAAATAATAGCCTTATATGCTATTATATTTTCCATATATAATAAATTAATTATTGTTTATTTATTTTTAAACAATAATTAAGGATAATTAAGAATTGTAAATTTATTTACTTATTATTCGATTAAGTAATAAATAAACCTAATTAGTTATTATTTATTATTAAACAATAACTAAAGAAAATTCATTAATAATTATTTGATTAACTTTAGTTAATAAATAATCCTAATTAGTTATTATTTATTATTAGATAATAACTAAAAATAATTCTTACTCACTAATTAATTATTTATTTTTTTTGATTAGCTTAAATAATAAATAAGCCTAGTTAATTACTATTTAATTCTAAATAATAATTAAAGACGATTAAAACTAATAATTCAATTATTATTTAATTAATAATTAAATAATAAGTAAATATAATTAGTTATTAATTACTATCATTAATAACTAAAGATAATTAATTACTGTTTAACAAATATTAAATAGTAATTAAATGAAGGTAAAGTTAATAAATAAGGAAATTTTAAATAACACATTAATTAAACAATTATAATTAATTGTTTAAGGGTTTAATAAGTGGTTATTACTTAAGGGATACATGGTTGATTAATTAAACCATCAACCTAGAAATCAATTAAGTGTCCTATAGGATATACAATAGTTTATTAACTTATGTGTGCTATGTGTTTTGCTTAATTGTTAAATAAATAGCATAAGTAAGCGTATCGATATACAACTACGCCGTACTAATTGAAAGATCGACATTATCTATGTTAGGTTCTTCAAGGCCAAATAGTTAAAGCTAGAATTATTTGTAGCTGAGCAAACAGGCAAGTTCCCTAACTCAATCTCGAGTTATTATTTTCGAAGCATGTTAGTGAATAATTATTGTCGATTATTCACATCTATACTGATTATTGAGATCGCACCTTGTGCAATTGAATTCCTATCCTATTATAATTGAACTGTAAATTTAATTAAAGTTCTTTCAAGTATGAATTGTTTATGAGATAGATCTATGCTATTTGTATCAGCTAGATCTAGTATGTCTAAATTGGTTAAGACAATGGTATTTTAAAAGCTGTTCTTATTAAATTGCTATGGTAAGAACTCTTGGCTGAAAAAAGGATAAACTTGTTTAAGGCATGATATCAATGCTGGTTATTAAGTGTTTATGCATAAATCACGGGGTATGAGAGGCTGATCCCCTCGATTACCAAAACTTTTTAAGAGGTCCAGCTTACGTGCTGAGAACCTTGGAAAACGTCCTTGGTTATTTCAAACCACTCAGTAATTGGCATTCAATCATTTGAATATTCAACTGTTGACTGATAATTCATATTTCTTCACAATTCTATACTGTTGTTGAACATTGAAAACGAAATTTCCGTCTATTCATGATATATATCCCTTGTGTATAAACTTGCTAAGAAAACTAGTTGCTTACCCTTGCTATATCATGATCTTCATTTCAGCTAAGGCAGAAACGTCTAAAGGAGACAAAGGAAAAGGGAAGGTGCAAGAATAGATGCCCGATAGTGCCTATGTACTAGTTATTCTTGAATGTGGTTTGATTAAGTGAACTCTTATTGTATTAAGGGTATGTTTTAAGTTAAGATTAAAGAACCTTGGGACCAGAATTGTAAGACTTTATTTCTATTCGATAAATAATGTATGTTTATTATTCCGCATTTAGTTAGAAAGTATGTTTGTTGTTGAGAATCGTGAACACCGAATTCGAGGTTAGGAAACCCGGATTTGGGGTCGTCACAACAGCAGAATCCGAAAAAAATATTTTTCCTTCAATTAAAATAAATGGTTTATTTAATTGATATAAGTTTAAAATAAAGATGTTTATTTTATCTGAAATGGGATTTCAGATTGCTAAAATTAAAGGAGTTTAATTTGGATTTGGTTTTTGATTAAAATAAAAGAGTTTATTTTGTTTCAAAACTAAATATGAGCAAAACTTTTGCCCATTAATTGATATCAATGCATGTATAGAATGGTTTTAATTATTCATGAGATGAATGTTATTTATTGATACATATAGAGATATGTATGATAATAAATAGGGATTGATTATGGACTATTGACCAATGTGTGATTGGATTTATTTTAGTGGATGCTTGAATGTATGGTTTTTTTTTTTACAAATGGGGTCTGCGTACCTCGTCTTCTCTAATTTTTCTTAATGTAAATTCTATCTCTCTCCTATGTACTTCCCCTTGACTGCTGATCAAGGTTTCTATTTATTGTAAATAGTTTATGTAATAGGACTAGTTAGAATTAATTTTGAAGAATTGGAGATAAAGGAGCAAGAAGCGCTTGAAGACCCGTTTGTATTGGAGCCCGGGTTTAAATGTAATAGTTATATTTAAATTTTATTCTTGCACCCTAGGTTTGACCTTTTGGTTCACTTGGTGGCTCTAGTGAACCAAACTAGAATAAAAGTCCATAATCAATCCGGGTAAAATATAGTATTCTATATGTGCATGCTTTATATATATATATATATATATATATATATATATATATATTATCCAACATGCTTCGCATGTAAAATAATATGACGCGTATTTTATATATATGTGTGCATGCGCGCTAAACAAGATGAGACTAATAATTACAAACCCCTCAAAGGAATCATATTAAGTCCTAAGCGTTCAAAGATATTTGGAATATCGAACGTCGCCTTCTAGCATGGTAAAGCAATAGAGTATTAAATGTTTAATATGAGTTTGTTGTGTCACTACAAGGCAAGTATTAAATATTTAAGATGTTGCTTTATCACATTTGATGCTTATAAATAGACTGAACGATGCTATTTTGTTGTGTCACCACAAGGACAGTGTTTTTCTTTCGAATATATGGAAGTGCTAGGTTGGACTTAACTTGGATAATTTTGATTCGGATGTGTCACCACTTGATAAAAATAATCTAAGAGGCAAAATACAAGGAGTTACATACTGATGTAATTGACAATAGTTGTCTACCTATTTATTTATATATCGTTTGTTATGTCACCACAAGGCTATATATATTTGAAATGGGATCCTTAGTCTCACTAGCAAATCTTTAATTAGAATTGCCGAACTATATAATGAGGGTAATATAGTTTGATAAAAATAGTGGGAGATACCAATTTAAATAAAGACCTAATTTATTTTGGTAATTAATTGAATGAATGCTAAAATGTTGTCTATTTTCACATGCAAAATTTAAAAATGTCAAACTCACTATCACTGTGTAGCATACTTAATGCTAACAAACTTGTGACGCCCCCAAATCCGGGTTTCCTAACCTCAAATTCGGTGCTCACGATACTCAACGACAAACATACTTTTTAACTAAATGCGGAATAATAAACATACATTGTTTATTGAAATAATAATAAAGTCTTACAATCTTGGTCCCAAGGTTCTTTAACCTTAACATAAAACGTACCCTTAATACAATAAAAGGTTCACTTAATCAAACAACATTCAATAATAACTAGTATATAGGCACTATCGGGCATCTACTCTTGCACCTTCCATTTTCCTTTGTCTCCTCTAGACGTTTCTGCCTTAGCTGAAATGAAGATCATGATATAGCAAGGGTAAGCAACTAGTTTGCTTAGCAAGTTTATACGCAAGGGAGATATATCATGAATAGACGGAAATTTCGCTTTCAATGTTCAACAACAGTATAGAATTGTGAAGAAATATGAATTATCAGTCAACAGTTGAATATTCAAATAATTGAATGCCAATTACTGAGTGGTTTGAAATAACCAAGGACGTTTTCCAAGGTTCTCAGCATGTAAGCTGGACCTCTTAAAAAGTTTTGGTAATCGAGGGGATCAGCCTCTCATACCCCGTGATTTATGCATAAACACTTAATAACCAGCACTGATATCATGCCTTAAATAAGTTTATCCTTTTCTCAGCCAAGAGTTCTTACCACAACAATTTAATAAGAACAGCTTTTAAAATACCATTGTCTTAACCAATTTAGACATGCTGGATCTAGCTGATACAAATAGCATAGATCGATCTCATAAACAATTCATACTTGAAAGAACTTTAATTAAATTTACAGTTCAATCATAATAGGATAGGAATTCAATTGCACAATGTGCGAATCTCAATAATCAGTATAGATGTGAATAATCGACAATAATTATTCACTAACATGCTTCGAAAATAATAACTCGAGATTGAGTTAGGGAACTTGCCTGTCTGCTCAGCTACAAATAATTCTAGCTTTAACTAATTGGCCTTGAAGAACCTAACATTGATAATGTTGATCTATCAATTAGTACTGCGTAGTTGTATATTGACACACTTACTTATGCTATTTATTTAACAATTAAGCAAATCACATAGCACACATAAACTATCGTAAATCCTATAAGACACTTAATTGATCCTTAGGTTGATGGTTTAATTAATTACCAATGTTTCCCTTAAGTGATAAACACTTATTAAACCCTTAAACAATTAATAATAATTGTTCAATTTATTAACATTACTCTTTCTTAAGTAATATTTATTTATTAAACCCTTAAGCAATTTATTATGATTGTTTAATTAAAGGGGTTATTAAGCTCTCTCTATTTTATTGACTCTATCTTCAATTAATTACTATTAAATAGTAATTAATTAATTATCTTTAGTTATTATTATTAATAGTACTTAATAACTAATTATATTCACTTATTATTTCATTATTAATTAAATAATAATCAAATTATAAATTTTAATTGTCTTTAATTATTATTTAAGATTAAATAATAATTAATTAGGTTTGTTTATTATTTAAAGTTAATCAAATAATTAATTAGTGCGTAACGATTATCTTTAGTTATTATTTAATAATAAATAATAGATAATTAGATTTATTTATTATTTAAAATTAATTAAATAATAAATAAATAATTAGTAAATATGAATTATCTTTAGTTATTAATAAATAATAACTAATTAGATTTATTTATTATTTAAGATTAATCAAGTAATAAATAATTACTTAGTGAATAAGAATTATCTTTAGTTATTATTTAATAAATGATAACTAATTAGGTTTATTTATTATTTAAAGTTAATCAAATAATAAATAATTAATTAGTGAGTAATAATTATCTTTAGTTATTATTAAATAATAACTAATTAGGTTTATTTATTATTTGATTAACATTAAATAATAAATAAACCTAATTAGTTATTATTTAATAATAACTAATTAGGTTTATTTATTATTTAATGTTAATCAAATAATAAATAACTAATAAGTGAGTACTAATTATCTTTAGTTATTATTTAATAATAAATAATAACTAATTAGGTTTATTTATTATTTAATGTTAATCAAATAATAAATAACTAATAAGTGAGTACTAATTATCTTTAGTTATTATTTAATAATAAATAATAACTAATTAGGTTTATTTATATTTTAAAGTTAATCAAATCATAAATAATTAATTTACAATTCTTAATTATCCTTAATCATTATTTAATAATAATTAATCAATTACTTAACTTTATTTATTATTTAAACATAATTAAATAACAAATAGTTAATTTTTTTTCTAATTTTCGTTCTTGATTTCCAGATTTGGGGTCTTTCACCAAAACCTTCATAAAACGAAATCTACAACTTCGATTTATGATCCGTCGATTTTGTTGGATTCGTATCTTCCTGAACTACACTTTTCATTTATCAAACATCAAATTTGGTTATGTCTAGGTCTCGGAAAACAGGCTCAAAGTCAGGGGTCAGCAAGGTTGTTCAACAGTTGGCATGCTTTGGTAATAAATTCATGGTTTGCTCATTTTTCAACATATTTGAGTGATTCAAAAGGGATTTTGTCCCTAACCTATGGATCTATCATATCAAGAAAGAAAATCACAATATCCCTTTATAGATTTCAAAATGACAAGCATATAACAACCTTTTTCAAACAAAATTTCCGGAAATCTCCTTTACTTCCTTTCTTCTAAATTTTTCCAACATAAACTCACACATATGAACAAGCAAAACATTATATATTCAAGATCTAACCTTATCATAAGGTTCTAGCCATCAAGAACATAAAACTTCAAGGATCTATGTCCAAACACATTAAAATAGCTTAAAGTTTGGAGTTATACCTTTTTGATTTCTTCTTCTTCTTTTCCTTCCCAAAATAGGTTATGAATGGGGATGGCCTAAACAATCAAGACCTTCTTCTTTCTCCCACAAGATTTGTTCTTGCTTTTTCTTCAAACTCTCTCTCTAACACTCTCTCTATACTTGGTGAATAATGAACCAACCTCACTATCATTGGTGAGGGGTCCTATTTATAGGAAAGTAGAGACCGTGGGCAAAATAGTCATTAACCATGACTAGGCAAGGGCAATTTAGTCAATTCATCAATAATAGAAAGCTTCCTAGCAACTTCCTCAAGGGTATTTTAAACATTACCCAACTTCTTTTAAGGTTAAAATAGTCTTTTCGCAAAATCTTAATTATCCATTAGTTATTAACCATTCTTCATTGGTTATTAGACATTGGTTATTATCTTGTCATAATTACATTGTTTAAACACAATGGTTATTATCCCGCCATAATTACATTGGTTATTAACCACTTGGATATACAATGGTTATTGCCCCTTCATAATTACCTTGGTTATTAACCACTCTTGGCCATTTTAGTCATTACACACCAATTCCTACACTTGACTCACATATGGTTATTTCTTAGCCATAGTTATATCATACCTGCCACACACAAGTATAGACATAGATTATACATCTCCCACCAATTAACCCAAGTTGGTTTAAATAGAACACAACGTTAACTCATTAAATTAAATTAGATTTAATTAATAAGGATGTTCAAAATTCACGGGCATTACATCCCTCCCCCCTTATAAAAATTCCGTCCTCGGAATTGCAAAAATAGGGTTACTCAAATAACTGAGGGTAATTTGCTCTCATCTTCTCTTCGAGTTCCCACGTGGCTTCTTCCATCGCGTGATTCCTCCAGAGTATTTTAACCGAATGAATGGTTTTATTCCTCAGCGTTTGCTCCTTCCTATCAAGTATTTGGACAGGAATCTCCTCGTACGATAAGTCCTTTTCGACTTGAATTGGCTCATAGGAGATGACATGCTTGTAATCTGGCTTATACGGACGCAACACTGATACATGAAACACGTTGTGAATGTGCTCAAGTTCAGGAGGTAATGCTACCTCGTACGCCACTTCGCCTACTCTCCTTAATATTTCAAAAGGTCCTATGAATCTAGGGCTCAGCTTGCCCTTCTTCCCAAAACGGATCTTCCCTTTCTAGGGAGATACCTTCAGAAACACATAACTACCAACTTCAAAGTCTCGTTTCTGACGATGTAAGTCGGCATACTTCTTCTGACGATCCTGGGCTGCTACTAACCGCTGTCTTATTACTTTAATGATTTTCACGGTTTGTTGTACCAATTCTGGTCCCAACAATCTCCGTTCACCAACTTCATCCCAACACAACGGCGCTAGACACTTTCTTCCATATAACGCTTCGTACGGTGGCATACCAATGCTAGCGTGATAACTATTGTTGTAAGCGAACTCTACCAAGGGCAAATGATCGTCCCAGCTGCCACCTAAGTCCATCACAACTGCCCGGAGCATATCCTCCAGGGTCTGAATTGTTCGCTCGCTCTGACCGTCGGTCTGAGGATGGTACGCCGTACTCATTCTCAATTGTGTTCCCATTCTTTCCTGTAGACTTCTCCAAAAATTTGACGTGAAGCGCGGATCTCTGTCAGATACAATAGACACCGGTACTCCATGTCGCGATACTATCTCCTTCACGTAGAGTTTCGCCAACTGTTCCAATTTGTACCTCATCTTGATCGGTAGAAAGTGGGCAGACTTGGTTAAACGATCTACGATCACCCAGATGGCGTCTAGACCCTTTTGTGTTGTCGGGAGTCCTACCACAAAATCCATAGTGATGTGCTCCCACTTCCACTCGGGAATCTCTAAGGGTTGCAACAATCCGCTCGGCCGTTGGTGCTCTGCTTGACCCTCTGACAAGTTAAACACCGGCTGACGAATTTCGCAACTTCCCCTTTCAAATGCGGCCACCAATAATGTTGACGAAGATCTTGATACATCTTGGTGCTACCCGGATGTACCGAAAGTCTCGTATTATGGGCCTCCTGCAATATTTCTTCCCTTAAGTCAGGTACATAGGGTATCCAGATCCTTCCCTCGAACCTCAGCAGACCTGTGCTGTCAACCTTGAACTTCAACGTTTTTCCTTCCGACAGTTGCTTTTTAATGCCAATGCATTCCTCATCAAATTCTTGGGCCTCCTTTATCTTATCCAGTAGAGTCGGACCTATTGTCATGGTGAACAATTTTTTGTCCGTCTCCATTGGATACTGAACTTCTAGTTCCAGGCGTCCAAAGTCCTTTATCAGCTCTGCCTGAGTTGTAAGCCTCATCAATTTCTCTCTGCCTTTCCTACTCAGGGCATCTGCCACTACATTTGCTTTGCCTGGATGGTACAGAATTTCACAATCGTAATCCTTGATCAATTCTAACCATCGGCGCTGCCTCATATTCAGCTCCTTCTGAGTGAAGATATATTTCAGACTTTTGTGATCTGTATATATCTCGCACCTCTCTCCATATAAGTAGTGCCTCCAAATCTTCAAGGCGAACACTACTGCTGCTAACTCCAGATCATGAGTCGGGTATCCCTTCTCATAGTCCTTCAGCTGGCGTGAAGCGTACGCAATGACCCTGTCGTGCTGCATTAGTACACAACCAAGGCCCTTGTGTGACGCATCACTGTATACTACAAAACCCCCAGTGTCGTCTGGTAATGCCAACACTGGTGCTTGGCTAAGTCTCTTCTTCAGCTCCAAGAAACTCTCCTCGCACTTCTCTGTCCAAACAAACTTTACCGTCTTTCTGGTTAGATTGGTCAACGGTGATGCTATCTTCGAGAAATCCTGGATGAATCTCCGATAGTATCCCGCTAACCCTAGGAAACTCCTGATCTCCGTTGGCGTCTTTGGCTGCTCCCAGTTGATAATGGCTTCCACCTTTGCTGGGTCTACCGAAACACCATTACTGTCAATGACGTGTCCAAGAAACTGCACCCTCTGCAACCAAAATTCACACTTTGAAAACTTCGCGTATAACTTCTCCCTTCTTAATGCCTCCAAGGCAATCCTTAGATGTTCAGCATGTTCTTCCTCTGACACTGAATACACCAAGATGTCATCGATGAATACTACCACGAACTTGTCCAAATACTGCTTGAACACTCTGTTCATCATATCCATGAATGCCGCTAGTGCATTTGTCAGTCCAAACGACATAACCAGGAACTCGAAATGTCCATAACGAGTTCTGAATGCCGTCTTCGGGATATCCTCCTGCCTCACCCTTAGTTGATGATAGCACGTCCTTAAATCAATCTTCGAGAAGTATTTTGCTCCCTTGAGTTGATCAAACAGATCGTCTATCCTGGGCAGCGGATACCTATTCTTAATTGTAACTTTGTTCAACTCACGGTAGTCGATACAAAGCCTCATCGAGCCATCCTTCTTCTTTACGAACAAAACTGGCGCTCCCCATGGTGACACGCTCGGTCTGATATAACCCTTGTCTAACAGTTTCTGCAATTGAACCATCAACTCTTTCATCTCTACTGGTGCCATTCGGTAAGGCGCCTTGGATATCGGTGCCGTCCCGGGTACCAAGTCAATCACAAATTCTATCTCTCTATCTGGCGGCAATCCCGGAATTTCATCTGGGAAGACATCAGCGAATTCCCTTACGACGGGTATTTGACTCAGTTCACCCTCGACCCGTCGAGTATCTACCACGTGAGCCAAATAACCTATACAACCCTTCTTAAGCAATCTCTTCGCTTGCATCATCGTCAGACAACAAGATTGTCTCGGCGATTTACTACCATAGTACACCACCTTCGACTTACCCGGAGTCTGCAGGTGTACGCACTTTTTCTTACAGTCAATGACCGCCCCGTGGCTTGCTAACCAGTCCATCCCAAGGATTACATCGAATTCTCCAAGACGAATCGGCAACAAGTCCACGTTAAGCTTAAACCCTCTCACATCAGCACAACAATTCTTATAAATGTAGTTTACGGGGATAATCTCTTTGTTTGCTACTTCTACATTCATCGGGTGTTCTAACAGTTCACTAGAAAAATTAAGTCTTTGAGCAAATTCATCAGAAACAAAAGAACATGAAGCTCCCGAATCAAATAGCACATAGACATCTATGTTGTTGATTGGAATAATACCTGACACCACCTCTCTGGATGTCACAGCATCTTGTACTGTCATGTTAAAGGTCCTCGCTGTTGGCTTATTTGGCTGGGTTGGTCCTCCACTGGCTGCCCTCGAGTTGTTGCCCCTATTGCCGCTTCCGCCATCCATGTTTTTCTTCCTTGGACAGTCCTTGCTTCGATGTCCCAGCTCTCCACAAGTGAAACAACCTCCTTTCTTCGCCTTAAGACAATTAGGCGAGATATGCGCTTCTTGTCCACAGGTATAACAGACCATCTTTCCTTTCATGCACTCTCCCAAGTGACCCTTTCCGCAATTTCCACATACCTGCCTTGTGACCATCATGGCTTTTCTGATCTTGGTTGTGCTTTGTCAATGCTTCATTTCCTCCTCGGCAAAGATTGCTTCCTTAAGTAACGTAGGAAATGTGTTGATCTGCAAAACCACAACCTTACTATATGCCCAGGGCTTCAACCCTTGTTCAAATCTCTTCGCTCGCCTAGCTCCGGTGTCCACTTGGTGTGGAGCAAACCTAGCTCGTTCGTTAAACTTCGTTGTATACTCTGCTACCAACATATCATCTTGCTTCAGTTCCAAGAACTTTATCTCCATACTTGCCTGCGTGCTTTCTAGAAAGTAATTTTTCGAAAAACGGCTCCTTAAAACGAGTCTACGCCGTTGTGCCTTCCCCAGCTCGGCTTCTATTAGCCTTCCACCAGTAATTTGACTCACCCTTCCTTATGAAAGTGGCAAACGAAGTCTTCTGTTCCTCGGTCACTCTTGCGACCTTGAAAACTTTCTCCATTTCTTCTACCCATGTCTGGGCTTCACTCGGATCCGTATTCCCACGAAACTCTGGTGGTCCTAGTAATTTGAAACCTGTAAAGTTCGTCATGTGACTTCATGGCCGAACAACCGCAATGGCTGGTCTGCGTTGCATCGTTTCCTCTAACAAGTTCGCAAAGGTCCTCTTGGGGTCAGTCTGACCCTCCTCGTTATTCACTGACTCTTCCACCCTCGTGTATCGGGGTTATCTCCTTGACGACATTGTTTGTTATAAATAAAACCTTACATAAATCCTTCTTGTTTTACACATCGTGCAAAATTCTACTGATGTTATCATTTAAGAGTCAAGGCACAAATCGATCACAATCAATCATGTAATAATAATACCACATTTATATTCATACACCCCTTAGTGTGTCAAACACTTAAAATTCTGGCATATTCCTATAAATGTTAACTATCCCATTAAGACACAAAAGATGGGATTAATAAGAACTGCATTCCCCTAGATCTGAAAAGTGGGGATGTATCATCATCATATCAACTCAAGGCACCTTTAGTAAATACTAATAAGCTCATCTTAGTACCTCGTACTACTTACATCATATAGCATTCCTGATATCCACTTATCCCTCTGTTACTAACAACAAGATGGGATTCACATAACTACTCCACAACTTACACAAAGTTGGGACTTACAATAGATATACTGCTAGCTGCACAAAACTGAGATTCACATTTCTTACATGCATAGATATACTAGTACATATACATTGACCGCTATTCTTCATTCATTACGACTCACAAAGGTCTTATAACTCTCAGGCTTAACCTTTCTTTCTTTCATTTCCTCTATCTATTCCTTATATCGGGCTCCAATTGATCCTCCTTAGGGATTTCCATTATCACATCATTCAGTTCCATCTCTAGATACTTTTTCCATATCAGGCACTAAATCTACCCTTGGTTCATTTCTTATAATCTCTCCGTTGTCTCTCCTTTATAATCATCAAAATAATCTAAATTTCCATCAGTCATCTTTTTTGCATATAACATCATTCATCTCAATACTCTCAACTTTTGCTTAACAACTCTATATGAGTTCATTACCTTTGTCTCACCTGACATTCCACCATAAAACTTAATAACTTAACTAACACTTCAAAATATCGA
The DNA here is from genome assembly GCA_034770075.1 of Aralia elata. Classification (NCBI taxonomy): domain Eukaryota; kingdom Viridiplantae; phylum Streptophyta; class Magnoliopsida; order Apiales; family Araliaceae; genus Aralia; species Aralia elata. The sequence goes on from JAVJAP010000056.1 coordinate 240,480, forward strand.
TATATTCATTATTTATCGAATCAATCATTTCCTTTTTGCAAATCTTAACCCAACAGATTCTAAGGTACCCTCTTTTCATCACAAAGAAACTCCATACCACATCACTCCAATATCTTATCTAATGAATAGCCACAAAAATTGATCAATGGCATCAAATGATTAATCTAATAACCTCGAATATCTATAACTCCAGTTTACAATGGATCGTCCATACTTAATGGTCTTCACTTTACCATATTATCTCATCAATACACATTCCTCAAATTATCCACAAGCTTAATAACACCAACGTATGATCCAAATCCTCAATTATAAGATCATAATAAATTTCTACCCAAAAATAACTCTATATGAGTTCTATCCCCTTCTATTCCTCTACATTCTCTCAGGTTATAGCCTAAGGACTCTTTCTCCTAAGGGTTATAACCTATAGCTCTGATACCAACCTGTGACGCCCCCAAATCCGGGTTTCCTAACCTCGAATTCGGTGCTCACGATACTCAACGACAAACATACTTTTTAACTAAATGCGGAATAATAAACATACATTGTTTATTGAAATAATAATAAAGTCTTACAATCTTGGTCCCAAGGTTCTTTAACCTTAACATAAAACGTACCCTTAATACAATAAAAGGTTCACTTAATCAAACAACATTCAATAATAACTAGTATATAGGCACTATCGGGCATCTACTCTTGCACCTTCCATTTTCCTTTGTCTCCTCTAGACGTTTCTGCCTTAGCTGAAATGAAGATCATGATATAGCAAGGGTAAGCAACTAGTTTGCTTAGCAAGTTTATACGCAAGGGAGATATATCATGAATAGACGGAAATTTCGCTTTCAATGTTCAACAACAGTATAGAATTGTGAAGAAATATGAATTATCAGTCAACAGTTGAATATTCAAATAATTGAATGCCAATTACTGAGTGGTTTGAAATAACCAAGGACGTTTTCCAAGGTTCTCAGCATGTAAGCTGGACCTCTTAAAAAGTTTTGGTAATCGAGGGGATCAGCCTCTCATACCCCGTGATTTATGCATAAACACTTAATAACCAGCATTGATATCATGCCTTAAACAAGTTTATCCTTTTCTCAGCCAATAGTTCTTACCACAACAATTTAATAAGAACAGCTTTTAAAATACCATTGTCTTAACCAATTTAGACATGCTGGATCTAGCTGATACAAATAGCATAGATCGATCTCATAAACAATTCATACTTGAAAGAACTTTAATTAAATTTACAGTTCAATCATAATAGGATAGGAATTCAATTGCACAATGTGCGAATCTCAATAATCAGTATAGATGTGAATAATCGACAATAATTATTCACTAACATGCTTCGAAAATAATAACTCGAGATTGAGTTAGGGAACTTGCATGTCTGCTCAGCTACAAATAATTCTAGCTTTAACTAATTGGCCTTGAAGAACCTAACATTGATAATGTTGATCTATCAATTAGTACTGCGTAGTTGTATATCGACACGCTTACTTATGCTATTTATTTAACAATTAAGCAAATCACATAGCACACATAAACTATCGTAAATCCTATAAGACACTTAATTGATCCTTAGGTTGATGGTTTAATTAATTACCAATGTTTCCCTTAAGTGATAAACACTTATTAAACCCTTAAACAATTAATAATAATTGTTCAATTTATTAATATTACTCTTTCTTAAGTAATATTTATTTATTAAACCCTTAAGCAATTTATTATGATTGTTTAATTAAAGGGGTTATTAAGCTCTCTCTATTTTATTGACTCTATCTTCAATTAATTACTATTAAATAGTAATTAATTAATTATCTTTAGTTATTATTATTAATAGTACTTAATAACTAATTATATTCACTTATTATTTCATTATTAATTAAATAATAATCAAATTATAAATTTTAATTGTCTTTAATTATTATTTAAGATTAAATAATAATTAATTAGGTTTGTTTATTATTTAAAGTTAATCAAATAATTAATTAGTGCGTAACGATTATCTTTAGTTATTATTTAATAATAAATAATAGATAATTAGATTTATTTATTATTTAAAATTAATTAAATAATAAATAAATAATTAGTAAATATGAATTATCTTTAGTTATTAATAAATAATAACTAATTAGATTTATTTATTATTTAAGATTAATCAAGTAATAAATAATTACTTAGTGAATAAGAATTATCTTTAGTTATTATTTAATAAATGATAACTAATTAGGTTTATTTATTATTTAAAGTTAATCAAATAATAAATAATTAATTAGTGAGTAATAATTATCTTTAGTTATTATTTAATAATAACTAATTAGGTTTATTTATTATTTAATGTTAATCAAATAATAAATAACTAATAAGTGAGTACTAATTATCTTTAGTTATTATTTAATAATAACTAATTAGGTTTATTTATTATTTAATGTTAATCAAATAATAAATAACTAATAAGTGAGTACTAATTATCTTTAGTTATTATTTAATAATAAATAATAACTAATTAGGTTTATTTATTATTTAATGTTAATCAAATAATAAATAACTAATAAGTGAGTACTAATTATCTTTAGTTATTATTTAATAATAAATAATAACTAATTAGGTTTATTTATATTTTAAAGTTAATCAAATCATAAATAATTAATTTACAATTCTTAATTATCCTTAATCATTATTTAATAATAATTAATCAATTACTTAACTTTATTTATTATTTAAACATAATTAAATAACAAATAGTTAATTTTTTTTCTAATTTTCGTTCTTGATTTCCAGATTTGGGGTCTTTCACCAAAACCTTCATAAAACGAAATCTACAACTTCAATTTACGATCCGTCAATTTTGTTGGATTCGTATCTTCTTGAACTACACTTTTCATTTATCAAACATCAAATTTGGTTATGTCTAGGTCTCGGAAAATAGGCTCAAAGTCAGGGGTCAGCAAGGTTGTTCAACAGTTGGCATGCTTTGGTAATAAATTCATGGTTTGCTCATTTTTCAACATATTTGAGTGATTCAAAAGGGATTTTGTCCCTAACCTATGGATCTATCATATCAAGAAAGAAAATCACAATATCCCTTTATAGATTTCAAAATGACAAGCATATAACAACCTTTTTCAAACAAAATTTCCGGAAATCTCCTTTACTTCCTTTCTTCTAAATTTTTCCAACATAAACTCACACATATGAACAAGCAAAACATTATATATTCAAGATCTAACCTTATCATAAGGTTCTAGCCATCAAGAACATAAAACTTCAAGGATCTATGTCCAAACACATTAAAATAGCTTAAAGTTTGGAGTTATACCTTTTTGATTTCTTCTTCTTCTTTTCCTTCCCAAAATAGGTTGTGAATGGGGATGGCCTAAACAATCAAGACCTTCTTCTTTCTCCCACAAGATTTGTTCTTGCTTTTTCTTCAAACTCTCTCTCTAACACTCTCTCTATACTTGGTGAATAATGAACCAACCTCACTATCATTGGTGAGGGGTCCTATTTATAGGAAAGTAGAGACCGTGGGCAAAATAGTCATTAACCATGACTAGGCAAGGGCAATTTAGTCAATTCATCAATAATAGAAAGCTTCCTAGCAACTTCCTCAAGGGTATTTTAAACATTACCCAACTTCTTTTAAGGTTAAAATAGTCTTTTCGCAAAATCTTAATTATCCATTAGTTATTAACCATTCTTCATTGGTTATTAGACATTGGTTATTATCTTGTCATAATTACATTGTTTAAACACAATGGTTATTATCCCGCCATAATTACATTGGTTATTAACCACTTGGATATACAATGGTTATTGCCCCTTCATAATTACCTTGGTTATTAACCACTTTTGGCCATTTTAGTCATTACACACCAATTCCTACACTTGACTCACATATGGTTATTTCTTAGTCATAGTTATATCATACCTGCCACACACAAGTATAGACATAGATTATACATCTCCCACCAATTAACCCAAGTTGGTTTAAATAGAACACAACGTTAACTCATTAAATTAAATTAGATTTAATTAATAAGGATGTTCAAAATTCACGGGCATTACAAAACTGACCGGACCGAATTACACGGACTGGTTAAGGAATCTGAGAATTGTTCTCACTGCTGAAAAAATTTCTTATGTCCTAAATTCGCCAGTCCCTGCAAGTGTTGCAGAAACAACCTCTGAGGAAGAGATTGCTACTTTCAGAAAGTGGCAAGATGATGCAATCTTGGCTCAATGCATCATGCTCGCATCAATGAGTAACAAGTTTCAACGTCAGCATGAAACTATGGATGCTCCTACTATATTGTTGCACCTCAAAGAGTTGTATGGTGAGCAAAGTAGGACTGCTAGATATCAGATATCTAAGGAGCTCTTCCGATCTCGTATGACCGAGGGCACTGCTGTTGAGACTCATGTCCTTAAGATGATCAATCTGATTGAACAACTTGGACAGCTTGGGTTCGTGATGGATGGGGAGTTAAGTTAAGATTTGATCTTGCAGTCACTCCCGGACACCTTCTCACAATTTGTTGTGAATTTTCACATGAATAAGTTGGACGTCAGCTTGCCTGAGTTACTTAACATGTTGAAAACTGCGGAAGGTCACTTCTCATCCAGCAAGAACCAAGTCTTACTAGTGGATGATTCTTCCAAGAAAAGGAAGAGACCCAAGGTATCTTCTGAAAAGAAGAAAAACAAGAAGGCTAAGGGCAAGGCGAAGAGAAAGGATAAAAAGAAACTTGATCCAGATAGCAAAGGAATTTGCTACCATTGCAATAAGTCGGGACACTGGAAGAGGAACTGCAAGCAGTATCTTGCGAACCAAAAGAAGCTTGGAGAAGCTTCGACTTCCGATTTAGGTTTGTTCATGATTGAAATTAATTTTTCTGAAAGTCAAAACTCTACTTGGGTATTGGATACCGGCTGTAGTTCTCACATATATAATAATGTGCAGGGACTAAGCAGAAGTAGAAAGCTGAACAAGGATGAAGTCGTCCTACGAGTGGGAAATGGAGCAAAGGTTGTTGCATTAGCTGTAGGAACTTATTGTTTAGCACTGCCTTCGGGCAAGTTCATTAGTTTAAATAATTGTTATTATGTTCCGACACTCATTAGAAACATTATTTCAATTTCTGTATTGGATATGGATGGTTTTGATATTATAATAAAGAACAATAGTTGTTCTATTTATAATAAAAATGTTTTATATGGTGTTGGGAACCTATTGAATGGACTTTACATACTTGACTTGCATGAAAACATACTTCAAATTGAACAAACTAAGAAAAGAAAAAGAGATGATGTTAATTATACCTTTATGTGGCACTGTAGACTCGGTCATATCAATGAAACAAGATTATCCAAGTTGCATAAAGATGGGCTTTTAGAGCTATCTGATTACGAATCATATCCAACTTGTGAATCTTGTCTCATGGGTAAAATGACTAAATCTCCTTTTACTGGAAAAGGAGAAAGAGTTACAGAGTTGTTAGCGTTGGTACACACAGACGTATGTGGACCTATGACAACGAATGCACGAGGAGGATATTCTTATTTTATTACTTTCACTGATGATCATTCTAGATTTAGATATATGTATTTAATGAAATACAAATCTGAATCGTTTGAAAAGTTCAAAGAATTCAGAAGTGAAGTAGAGAAGCAAACTGGTAAGAGTATTAAGATTCTTCGATCGGATCGAGAAGGGGAATACTTGACCAATGAGTTTCTCAATTGTCTCAAAGAAAATGGTATAATCTCACAATGGACTCCACCAGGGACGCCACAGTTGAATGGTGTATCTGAAAGGAGAAATCGAACATTGTTGGACATGGTTCGTTCCATGATGAGTTTTACCGACCTTCCAGTATCCTTCTGGGGTTATGCCCTAGAAACGGCTGCATACCTGCTTAACAAGGTACCTACCAAATCCGTCCCAAAGACCCCATATGAGATATGGACAGGGAGGAAACCTAGTCTTAAGCATGTTAAGACTTGGGGTTGTCCAGCTTATGTCAAAAGGTTTGAGCATGATAAGCTGAAGACTAGATCCGATAAGTGTAGATTTGTGGAATATCCTAAAGAAAGTTTAGGATATTATTTCTATCATCCTACTGATCAAAAGGTGTTTGTAGCGAAACACGCTGCCTTCTTGGAAAAGGAGTTTATCCTCGAAGGGGTCAGTGGGAGTAAGATATATCTTGAAGAAGTTCAAGAACCACAAAATACTCCGGATCAAAGTCAGGTACCTGACCAAGTAGAAAAACCTATTGTACCACTACCTATTCGTAAATCTGGAGGAGTACTGAAGATACCTGATAGGTATGGATTCATCATAGAGGATGATGATGAGGTACGCATCATAAATGATGATGATCCATTGACTTACGAAGAGGCTATGAGTAGTGAAGACTCAGAGAAATGGCTAGAAGCCGTGAAATCCGAGATGGACTCTATGTATGAAAACTAAGTATGGACTTTGGTTTCACCACCTGAGGGCATTAAGCCTATTGGGTGTAAATGGGTCTTTAAGAGAAAGACTGGAGCAGATGGCAAGGTAGAGACCTATAAGGCCCGACCGGTTGCAAAACGTTTCAAACAAAGACAAGGAGTTGACTATGATGAAACCTTCTCACCAGTATCTATGCTCAAGTCCATTCAGATTTTGCTTGCAATTGCAGCTTATTATGACTACAAGATCTGGCAAATGGACGTGAAAACGGCCTTCCTCAATGGAGAGCTTGTGGAGAATGTATATATGATACAGCCAGAGAGTATTGTTTCAACGGTTGGAACAAACCAAGTCTGTAAGCTACAATGATCTATTTATGGATTGAAGCAAGCTTCTCGAAGATGGAACATCCGTTTTGATGAGATAATCAAAAGGTTTGATTTTATCAAAAATGAGGATGATCCTTGTGTGTACAAGAAGGTTAGTGGGAGCACTGTTTCATTCCTTGTATTATATGTTGATGACATATTATTGATAGGGAATGATGTTCCTATGCTACAGTCGATCAAAATTTGGTTATCTAAACACTTCTCCATGAAGGACTTGGGTGAGGCATCCTATATTTTGGGGATAAAGATCTATAGAGATAGATCTAAAAGGATGTTGGGCTTGACCCAAGGAAAGTACATTGACTCGATGCTAAAGAAGTTTAGCATGAAAGATTCCAAAAGAGGTCTCATGCCGATGAGCCATGGAATACATCTCTCCAAGAAACAGGCCCCAAAGACACCTGAGGAGAGAGAGTGGATGAGTAAGATTCCTTATGCTTCCGCAATAGGCTCTATCATGTACGGTATGATATGTACTAGACCAGATGTCGCTCATGCACTTAGTGTAACGAGCAGATATCAGTCAAATCCAGGAGAAGAGCACTAGAAGGCAGTGAAAAACATCCTAAAGTACTTGAGAAGAACTAAGGATGTATTTCTTGTCTACGGTAGGTCTGAATTGAAACTAGAGGGCTATACAGACTCAAGTTTTCAAACGGACCAAGATGATAGTAAATCCGTTTCAGGGTACGTGTTTACCTTAAACGGTGGTGCAATGAGTTGGAAAAATTCCAAGCAGCAAACAGTTGTTGATTCAGTGACAGAGGCAGAGTACATAGCTGCAAGTGAAGCTGCAAAGGAAGCTGTTTGGATGAAGAAGTTCATAACTGAACTTGGAGTGGTTCCTAGCATTAGAGGAGCAGTACCTTTATTCTGTGACAACAACGGAGCTGTTGCGCAGGCTAAGGAACCCAGGTCTCATCAGAAATCCAAACAAGTGTTGTGGAGGTTTCATTTGATTAGAGAGATCATTGAAAGAGGAGATGTCACCCTGGAGCGTGTGGCCTCTCAAGACAACATTTCAGATCCATTTACTAAAGCTTTAACACAACAGCAGTTTGATCGTCACTTAGAAAAGATGGGTATTAGATACCATGGTGATTGGCTTTAGTGCAAGTGGGAGATTGAAAGTAGTATGTACACAAGCCAATCATATTTGATATGATGTAGCATATACTTTGTAATCTTATTCATTTATTAATAAAAGAATTGATTTTCTAAAAGGGCATTTTATATTATCTACATGGTGTTGTTATATTAAATGTGATAAACCCATAGTTTTGAGCAATGCTTTTAGAATCATGATGGTGATCATGCTAATGAGATCTAAATTCAAGATAGCTCACAAACTAAAATCGTTCCTAATCGTTGGATTTCTAAATAGGGGATTAGTGAATCCAGATAGATTAGTACATACGTTGCTTGCTCTTAAGAAGAGGATAATTGATCTCATAATCATTTGTGTGGAGACACTAAAGCAAGTATGTAGGTGCTTATTAGAGAATAAGTTCACTGAACGTGACTCGCTAAGGAATACCTAATGGAGTTTTACTCGCTTGTCAACAGGAATTCCTCTAGTGATAGTAGTACAAGTGATCCTTGGACTTGAGATCATCATAGTATCTTGTGTATGATGAGTTATACTTTGACATGTCCCTTAAGACCTTTGGGGTATATCAAAGGGTATGATTGGGTATAATAAATTATACATGGAGATATGTGAATAATCAACAAAGAATCTACCACGTCTAGTAAAAGATGTGAATGTCCTATATGATTCGATAAATAACAACTCGGTAGTCCTTGGCCAAGGCAGAATGAAATTAGAAAGGAGTTACTAATTTACATTATTTAGAGTTGTGCATTTGGGAATCGAAATACATATAATTAAATAAAATAAGACTTGACAGTAAATCTATGTCTTATATTTAATTGGGACATTTTATGGTAGAATGATTGAATTGAACGGTAACTATTCACTGAAAGGTTCTTTTGTGATTAATGTTGAAATCTATATTATCTGGAAAGTCGTTGATCGCTAAGGGGCTTACCCTTATTGTAGAATAAATATTATTTATTTAAATGAATTAAATAGTTTAATTTATTTATTTAAATAAGATTACAATTGTTCTAATTGATTTATTCACAACCGGTTTAATATGGAGAACCTAAAGGGTCACACCGCAAAAGAAAAATATTTATTTAAGAAGTAAATGACATAATTGTAATAATAAGTTAAGTGTATTTAATTTAATCTATGGAGATAGAATAAATTAAATAGCTTAATATTTATTATTTAATATTTTGAAAATATTAAATATAAATTAATAAGAGGAGTCTTATTATTATTATTACTATTACTATTATTTAATTCCTAATAGGGATTGAGAATTAATTAATAGAAGTACTCTCCCATGAATTCCTAATTAGATTAGGAGTATAATTAATTAAAGGAGTTTAATTATAATAGAAACCCTAATCCTAAATAGTTTAGGGAAGGGTTATTCCTACATCTATAAATAAGAGGAGTCTTATCATAGATTAGGGTTACACATTCTTGGATTAGATTGTGGAGAGTACTTGTAATTTCTATAGAGATAGAAACTAGGGTTTTGCCAACACCCAACTTCTTGAATAACTATTCTTCCTTGGTGGATCACCTCTAGAGGCCAAACACTTGAGTGGCTAACGTTGATCAAGCAAAGGAATTTAGTCGGTGGAATTTAAGGAGAACTCGAAGGAATTAGAAGTGAACTTGTACCCGAGGAAACACGGTTCAACGAGGGTATAATTTCTTAATCTCTATATCTTTCGTTTATATCGTTAATTGAGCACATAGATTGATCATGGATATGGTTTGTGTGAAGCCCCCAAATCTCTACACTCCCCTGTAGCAGATCTGGTGCTCACGTGGAACTATACAACTATAAATATTCAATAAAATATGACTTCTATCTATCCAAGGTTCACAGTATCCCATAACAGATAATAATTCTCGTCAGAACGTTATCCGTGTTTGGATACCCTCACTTGGATGTACAGATTCATATCTTGTGGATATCTCTTTCATATCAATATTCCCTATCTATCTGACATTCACAGTATTAATGATAAGATTATCCATAGAACTGAGGGGCGCATTCCGGTAAAGATGGCACCTTACCGGCGCTCATTATGTGTAACCCCAGAGCTTATAGGACTCTCAACATCATTTAAATACCCTCATTCAGATGTATAGTTCGTATAGACACTGTATTTAACTTAGTACAACTATTCTAAAGAATTTAAAGATCAGAGTATAACGCATTTGATAACATAAAGGATCATAATATTTTACATATCATTTGGTTCGGTTACATCATTCGTTATACTAAGTTATTACAACAACAAGTCTGTAAAAAGGCTTACAATATTCAACAACAGAAATAAAATTTAATAGTCATGACTTTTCCTCTTTTTGGTCCCAAACGTGCAAGGGATATCATCTAAAGCTGCAAAAGAAGATATGCGCAAGAATGAGCTACAAATGCTCAGCAAGTTCATTTGAATATGTAAACACCATGTGTTTGATTTGAAAGATGTCAATGATGTATAATTGATACTGAGGGTTCTGTACCGGAACCATATATTTCAAATTGTCCTGTCAGTCTTCAATGACTTAGAACCTCTTTGAGTTCGGATATCTGGTAGGTGATCAGCCTCACCAATATCCTAGGAGTATGCATATCATCCTACCACATTTTTGGTCAATTTAAGTTAATTGCCAATATTGGTCAATTCATTGAATTGCCAATTTAAACCTTATCTGAAGGTTTGTCGGACCACCTTCCATCTACGGTGTCCCTATTACTCAGTATAGATGTCGTACCAAAATAATTTGGTTTGACTCAACAATTTTAAGCTCAAACAATCAATAAATGATTTCATTTCTTAAGTTATGCTGAACAAGTAGCAATAACTTCACAATAATTGATAGCAAGACATAAATGAATTGCTTAATATAAATTGAGAAAAAGTTAGGACACTTGCCTTAGCGTAGCTCACTATAATTTAATTCAATCGGTCAACGCACGTAGTCTACGTATACCAATAATAAGCGTTAGCACGTATATAAACATGTAACACGCTAATCTAAACAAGTTTCATTAAGGTTCGACGTTGATTCGGTATCTCGGTCGCGTCCTTAATGGCTAAAGACATAAATTGTTCGAATAAACTTCATTTGGAAGTCGAATTATTAGTCGAAATAATTTAATTATTATTTCTAACATTTTTAGAAGCTTGGTATTATTTTTAAATAATTTTCAGAAGCTTGGAAGTATTTTTAAATAATTTTACAAGCTTAGGAATATTTTTAAATGATTTAATTATCATTTAGAATAATTTTAAAACATTTAATATGTTATTTAAATAATTTATTTATCATTTAGAATATTTTTAGATATTTAAAATATTATTTAAATGATTTATTTATCATTTATAATATTTTTAGAAAGATAGAATATTATTTAAATGATTTATTTTATCATTAATAATATTTTTAGACTTTACTTTATCATTAAAATAATTTATTTATTACTTATAATAATTTTCAAAATTTAATTTAATATTTAAATGATTTAATTATCATTTAAAAATAATTTTTAACTACTTAATATATTATTTAAATGATTTATTTATCATTAATAATATTTAAATATTTAATATTTTATTTAATTATTATATATAATAATTTTATTTACCTTAATATCATTTTTAAATAATTAATATAATTATTTAATAATTTAATATCATTTTTTAAATAATTAAAACAATTATTAAATGATTTATCATAATTATTAATTATTATTTAATTAAATTAAATAATATTTCAGAAAATAGAAAAATATTAAAAATAATATTTTTTTATAATTTAAAAATGAATTTTCGATTTATTTATTAATTATTTTATATTTATTTAATATTTATTTATTATTTTATAATTTATAAATAATTTTTATTTTATTTTTATTAAAAATCCGTCGCTAAAGGGCTTTAGCGACGGTCTGCTTCTTTCTTTAGTTTTCTGGGTTTGGGATGAGTTTCGTCGCTAAAGGTGTTCTTCATGAAGAACACCTGGTCAACGTTGGACAGCCTACTTTGGCCTTAATTTAATCCGTGTTGGTTTATTGTTTGTTTAATTTTCTTGTTTGTAGTTATAGTATTCATGGCAGACTACAACGACATATCAAAACATAGATTAAACTACATCAATTGATGCTCTAAATATATGGTCAAACTATAGGAGACCAACTGTTCTTATGAATTTCTGGGTTACCCAGAAATTCATAAGTCAGTTGCGGTCAAGGCACTTTGACTAAAATTTCCGGCTTGATCGATTACTCTTTATGTGTTTTTATGATATGAAGTTGTTCTCTATATGGCATATACAAATATAAGCAATTAAATCACCAAAAACACATCATCTTGGTCGATTCTGGGTTGCTTCAATATCTGACATAACTTGTCAGAACTTTCTGGGTTGCCCAGAAAATGCATAATCCGAACGGTCAAGGCACTTTTGACCGATCATAGCTTTCATCCTATACATTTGTTTGCTTTGATACACGTCGGGCTTTAAAGACCACATATCAGGCTACACATACATATATTAAAACAGGACCAAACACATAATCTAAAGTCGATCAAACCGCCTGACAAAGTCGCCTGTCAGACAGTTTTGACTGTTCTTGACAGTTTTGATTTTTCATCAAATTCGACCATTTAAATGTTATGAAACCATGATTAACCAACCCAGATCACTTATTAACATATTATAACACATATCTAAACATCTAAAACATAAAATCACTAACAACTTAAAGATCTAGCATCCAAAATTGATTTAATACCTTTCTAAGTGGATTTTTTGATTTCTGCTGTTGGTTCTGACCTTGTGGTTGCTAGGGCTTGATATGGTATGTCTTATATGTGTTTAAGCTTCAAAAATTTTCGTGGCAAACTGATCAGATTGCTCTCCTACTTTATAGAATTGGCCAATTAGGGTTTCTTAGGTCATTTTCCAAACTTTGCCTCCAAAAATATCCTACCCTAGGGACTTGTGCTGCTATTTTCTGATCTTAATGACCTACTTGAGCTGGAAACTTTGATCAAATATCTGATTTGTGTTCTTATCCCATTTTTGATTGATTTAAAATTTGATTTTTGATTTATTTACTTACTAATTAAACCTAGATTCTTGCTAATCATGATTAGGATGTTAATTTAAGTTAGTAATACCTTAATTAATGTTATATATCATAATTAAGGTTTTACATTTCATAAATTAGGGTTATTGAACCAAATTAGGGTTTTAGGGTTCCGAATTAGGGTTTAGGGTTTTCAAATCTATAATTAGGGTTTTAATCTTTCGTCTAGGGTTTAATTTAACCTCAGTTAATTCATAATTAATATCATGATTCATTATTTAGAATCTAAGTATATCAATTAAAATTCTTATACAATAATTAGGGTTTTGATTAAACAATTCGGACAAATTTTATCAATTAGGGTTTTGAAATTTAGGGTTTCTATTTCCGTTTAACATTTTAAACCCTATTTAACTTATTTTAAAATTTTATCATTTAATATAATATTATATTAATGTCGAAGCACGACAAAGCACTTCGTCAATTCCAAGTACGACACAGCAGCTTACAAAACTAATTTACCGTAACGCTTCTTGGTGAATTCGCCGGAAGCACGACAAATCATTTTGTCCGATTAAGCACGACACAGCTACTTGGCGAAAAAAAATTTTATTTGACCCAATTGTTTAATAATATACATAACCATATAATACAAAGTCATATCATGAAATTTCATTTATTAAACACATAGTTTATATTTATAAATCTTATTCGGGTTCGGAATATTACAGTTTGTATAAAAGTTTAAAATCCGATTTTATCGCGCTTCTGCTTTATTTATGTAATTTGATTGCATGTTCGCGTTATATACAAACCTAACACTTGCTTTAGTGTCTCCACACAAATGATTATGAGATCAATCATCCTCTTCCTAAGAGCAAGCAACGTATGTACTAATCTATCCGGATTCACTAATCCCCTTTTTAGTAATCCAACGATTACGAACGATTTTAGTTTATGAGCTATCTAGAATTTAGATCTCATTAGCATGATCGTCATCATGATTCTAAAAGCATTGCTCAAAATTATGGATTTATCACATTTAATATAACAGCACTATGTAGATAATATAAAACGTCTTTTAAGAAAATCAATTCTTTTATTAATAAATGAATAAGATTACAAAGTATATGCTACATCATATCAAATATGATTGGCTTGTGTGCATACTACTTTCAATCTCCCACTTGCACTAAAGTCAATCGCCTTGCTATCTAATACCCATCTTCTCTAAGTGACGATCAAACTGCTGTTGAGTTAAAGCTTTAGTAAATGGATCTGCAATGTTGTCTTGAGAGTCCACACGCTCCAGGGTGACATCTCCTCTTTCAATGATCTCTATAATCAAATGAAACCGCCGTAACTTAGCCTGCGCAACAGCTCCATTGTTGTCACAGAATAAAGGTACGGCTCCTCTAATGCTAGGAACCACTCCAAGTTCAGTTATGAACTTTTTCATCCAAACAGCTTCCTTTGCAGCTTCACTTGCAACTATGTACTCTGTCTCTGTCACTGAATCAGCAACTGTTTGCTGCTTGGAACTCTTCCAACTCACCGCGCCACCGTTTAAGGTAAACACATACCCTGAAACGGATTTACTGTCATCTTGGTCCGTTTGAAAACTTGAGTCTGTATAGCCCTCTAGTTTCAATTCAGACCCACCGTAGACAAGAAATACATCCTTAGTTCTTCTCAAGTACTTTAGGATGTTTTTCACTGCCTTCTAGTGCTCTTCTCCTGGATTCGACTGATATCTGCTCGTTACATTAAGTGCATGAGCGACATCTGGTCTAGTACATATCATACCTTACATGATAGATCCTATTGCGGAAGCATAAGGAATCTTACTCATCCACTCTCTCTCCTCAGGTATCTTTGGGGCCTGTTTCTTGGAGAGATGTATTCCATGGCTCATCGGTATGAGACCTCTCTTGGAATCTTCCATGCTAAACTTCTTTAGCATCGAGTCAATGTACTTTCCTTGGGTCAAGCTCAGTATCCTTTTAGATCTATCTCTATAGATCTTTATCCCAAAAATATAGGATGCCTCACCCAAGTCCTTCATGGAGAAGTGTTTAGATAACCAAATTTTGATCGACTGTAGCATAGGAACATCATTCCCTATCAGTAATATGTCATCAACATATAATACAAGAAATAAAACAGTGCTCCCACTAACCTTCTTGTACACACAAGGATCATCCTCATTTTTGATAAAATCAAACCTTTTGATTATCTCATCAAAACGGATGTTCCATCTTCGAGAAGCTTGCTTCAATCCATAAATAGATCGTTGTAGCTTACAGACTTGGTTTGTTCCAACCGTTGAAACAAAACCCTCTGGTTGTATCATATATACATTCTCCTCAAGCTCTCCATTGAGGAAGGCCGTTTTCACGTCCATTTGCCAGATCTTGTAGTCATAATAAGCTGCAATTGCAAGCAAAATCTGAATGGACTTGAGCATAGATACTGGTGAGAAGGTTTCATCATAGTCAACTCCTTGTCTTTGTTTGAAACCTTTTGCAACTGGTCGGGCCTTATAGGTCTCTACCTTGCCATCTGCTCCAGTCTTTCTCTTAAAGACCCATTTACACCCAATAGGCTTAATGCCCTCAGGTGGTGAAACCAAAGTCCATACTTAGTTTTCATACATAGAGTCCATCTCGGATTTCACGGCTTCTAGCCATTTCTCTGAGTCTTCACTACTCATAGCATCTTCGTAAGTCAATGGATCATCATCATTTATGATGCGTACCTCATCATCATCCTCTATGATGAATCCATACCTATCAGGTATCTTCAGTACTCCTCCAGATTTACGAATAGGCAGTGGTACAATAGGTTTTTCTACTTGGTCAGGTACCTGACTTTGATCCGGAGTATTTTGTGATTCTTGAACTTCTTCAAGATATATCTTACTCCCACTGACCCCTTCGAGGATAAACTCCTTTTCCAAGAAGGCAGCGTGTTTCGCTACAAACACATTTTGATCAGTAGGATGATAGAAATAATATCCTAAACGTTTTTTAGGATATCCCATAAATCTACACTTATCGGATCTAGTCTTCAGCTTATCATGCTCAAACCTTTTGACATAAGCTGGACAACCCCAATTCTTAACATGCTTAAGACTAGGTTTCCTCCCTGTCCATATCTCATATGGGGTCTTTGGGACGGATTTGGTAGGTACCTTGTTAAGCAGGTATGCAGCCGTTTCTAGGGCATAACTCCAGAAGGATATTGGAAGGTCGGTAAAACTCATCATGGAACGAACCATGTCCAACAATGTTCGATTTCTCCTTTCAGATATACCATTCAACTGTGGCGTCCCTGGTGGAGTCCATTGTGAGATTATACCATTTTCTTTGAGACAATTGAGAAACTCATTGGTCAAGTATTCCCCTCCTCGATCCGATCGAAGAATCTTAATACTCTTACCAGTTTGCTTCTCTACTTCACTTCTGAATTCTTTGAACTTTTCAAACGATTCAGATTTGTATTTCATTAAATACATATATCTAAATCTAGAATGATCATCAGTGAAAGTAATAAAATAAGAATATCCTCCTCGTGCATTCGTTGTCATAGGTCCACATACGTCTGTGTGTACCAACGCTAACAACTCTGTAACTCTTTCTCCTTTTCCAGTAAAAGGAGATTTAGTCATTTTACCCATGAGACAAGATTCACAAGTTGGATATGATTCGTAATCAGATAGCTCTAAAAGCCCATCTTTATGCAACTTGGATAATCTTGTTTCATTGATATGACCGAGTCTACAGTGCCACATAAAGGTATAATTAACATCATCTCTTTTTCTTTTCTTAGTTTGTTCAATTTGAAGTATGTTTTCATGCAAGTCAAGTATGTAAAGTCCATTCAATAGGTTCCCAACACCATATAAAACATTTTTATTATAAATAGAACAACTATTGTTCTTTATTATAATATCAAAACCATCTATATCCAATACAGAAATTGAAATAATGTTTCTAATGAGTGTCGGAACATAATAACAATTATTTAAACTAATGAACTTGCCCGAAGGCAGTGCTAAACAATAAGTCCCTACAGCTAATGCAACAACCTTTGCTCCATTTCCCACTCATAAGACGACTTCATCCTTGTTCAGCTTTCTACTTCTGCTTAGTCCCTGCATATTATTACATATGTGAGAACTACAACCGGTATCTAATACCCAAGTAGAATTTTGACTTTTAGAAAAATTAATTTCAATCATGAACAAACCTAGATCGGAAGTCGAAGCTGTTAGGTTTGTATGTAACGCAAACATGCAATCAAATTACATAAATAGAGCGGAAGCGTGATAAAACGAATTTTAAAATTTTATACAAACCATCACCATGATCTTTCTTTATGCACAATTATTAATTAAACGAAAGAGATGGAGAATAAGAACTATACCCTTGTAGAACAAAGCTTCCTCAGGTACAAGTTCAACTCCTAGTCCTTCGAGTTCTCCTTGAATTCAACGGTGTGATTCCTTCCTTTGATCAATGTTAGCCACCCAAGTGTTTGGCCTCTAGAGGTGATCCACCAAGGAAGAACAAATATTCAACAAGTTGAGTGTTTGGCAAAACCCTAGTTTCTATCTCTATAGAAATTGTAAGTACTCTCCACAATCTAATGTAAGAGTGTGTAACCCTAATCTATGATAAGGCTTCTCTTATTTATAGATGTAGGAAAACCCCTTCCCTAAACTATTTAGGATTATGGTTTCTATTTTAATTAAACTCCTTTAATTATATTCCTAATCCAATTAGGAATTAATGAGAGAGAGAGTACTTCTATTAATTAATTCCCAATTCCTATTAGGAATTAAATAATAGTTATATTAATTAATTCCCAATCCCTATTAGGAATTAAATAATAGTAATATTAATTAATTCTCAATCCCTATTAGGAATTAAATAATAGTAATAGTAATAATAATAATAAGACTCCTCTTATTAATTTATATTTAATATTTCCAAAATATTAAATAATAAATATTAAGCTATTTAATTTATTCTATCTCCATAGATTAAATTAAATACACTTAACTTATTATTACAATTATGCCATTTACTTCTTAAATAAATATTTTCCTTTTGCGGTGTGACCCTTTAGGTTCTCCATATTAAACCGGTTGTGAATAAATCAATTAGAACAATTCTAATCTTATTTAAATAAATAAATTAAACTATTTAATTCATTTAAATAAATAATATTTATTCTACAATAAGGGTAAGCCCCCTTAGCGATCAACGACTTTCCAGATAATATAGATTTCAACATTAATCACAAAAGAACCTTTGAGTAAATAGTTACCGTACAATTCAATCCTTCTACCATACAATGTCCCAATTAAATATAAGACATGGAATTTCTGTCAAGTCTTATTTTATTTAATTATATGTATTTCGATTCCCAAATGCACAACTCTAAATAATGCAAATTAGAAACTCCTTTCTAATTTCATTCTGCCTTGGCCAAGGACTACTGAGTTATCATTTATCGAATCACATAGGACATTCACATCTTTTACTAGACGTGGTAGATTCTTTGTTGATCATTCACCTATCTCCATGTACAACTTATTATACCCAATCATACCCTTTGATATACCCTAAAGGTCTTAAGGGACATGTCAAAGTATAACTTATCATACACAAGATACTATGATGATCTCAAGTCTAAGGATCACTTGTACTACTATCACTAGAGGAATTCCTATTGACAGCCGAGTAAAACTCCATTAGGTATTCCTTAGCGAGTCGCGTTCAGTGAACTTATTCTCCAATAAGCACCTACATACTTGCTCTAGTGTCTCCACACAAATGATTATGAGATCAATCATCCTCTTCATAAGAGCAAGCAACGTATGTACTAATCTATCCGGATTCACTAATCCCCAATTTAGTAATCCAACGATTAGGAACAATTTTAGTTTGTGAGCTATCTTGAATTTAGATCTCATTAGCATGATCACCATCATGATTCTAAAAGCATTGCTCAAAACTATGGGTTTATCACATTTAATATAACAGCACCATGTAGATAATATAAAATGCCTTTTAATAAAAATCAATTCCTTTATTAAATAAATGAATAAGATTACAAAGTATATGCTACATCATATCAAATATGATTGGCTTGTGTGCATACTACTTTCAGAAGCTTCTCCAAACTTCTTTTGGTCCGCAAGATACTCCTTGCAGTTCCTCTTTCAGTGTCCCGACTTATTGCAATGGTAGCAAATTCCTTTGTTATTTGGATCAGGTTTCTTTTTATCCTTTCTCTTCGCCTTACCCTTAGCCTTCTTGTTTTTCTTCTTTTCAGAAGATACCTTGGGCCTCTTCCTTTTCTTGGAAGAGTCATCCACTAGGAAGACTTGGTTCTTGTTGGATGAGAAGTGACCTTCAGCAGTTTTCAACATGTTAAGTAACTCAGGCAAGCTGACGTCTAACTTATTGATGTGAAAATTCACAACAAATTGTGAGAAGGTGTCCAGGAGTGACTGCAAGATCAAATCTTGACTTAACTCCCCATCCATCACGAACCCAAGCTGTCCAAGTTGTTCAATCAGATTGATCATCTTAAGGACATGAGTCTCAACAGCAGTGCCCTCAGTCATACGATATCGGAAGAGCTCCTTAGATATATGATATCTAGCAGTCCTACTTTGCTCACCATACAACTCTTTGAGGTGCAGCAATATAGTAGGAGCATCCATAGTTTAATGTTGACGCTGAAGCTCGTTACTCATGGATGCGAGCATGATGCATTGAGCCAAGATTGTATCATCTTGCCACTTTCTGAAAGTAGCAATCTCTTCCTCAGAGGCTGTTTCTGCAACATTTGCAGGGACTGACGAATTTAGGACATAAAAAATCTTTTCAGCAGTGAGAACAATTCTCAGATTCCTTAACCAGTCCGTGTAATTCGGTCCGGTCAGTTTGTTAGCATCAAGTATGCTACGCAGTGATAGTGAGTTTGACATTTTTAAATTCTGCATGTGAAATAGATAATATTTTAGCATACATTCATTTAATTAATTACCAAAATAAATTAGGTCTTTATTTAAATTGGTATCTCCCACTATTTTCATCAAACTATATTACCATCGTTATATAGTTCGGTAAATCTAATTAAAGATTTGCTAGTGAGATTAAGGATCCCATTTCAAATGTATATAGCCTTGTATGTGCACAACAAACTATATATAAATAAATAGGTAGACAACTATTGTCAATTACATCACTATGTAACTCCTTGTATTTTGCCTTTTAGATTATAATGGTCAACTGTGTGCACATCCGAACTAAAATAATCTAAGTTAAGTCCAACCTAGCACTTCCATATATGTGAAGAGAAAAAGACCGCCCTTGTGTGTACACAACAAAGCAGTAATGTTCAATTCCTTAATAAGCATCAAATGTGATAAAACAACATCTTAAATATTTAATACTCGCCTTGTGTGTGCACAACAAACTCATATTAAATATTTAATACTCTATTGCTTTACCATGCTAGAAGGCGACGTTCGATATTCTTAATATCTTTGAACGTTTAGGACTTAATATTATTTCTTTGAGGGGTTTATTATTATTAGTCTCATCTAGTTTAGCGCGCATGCACATATATATATAAAATATGCGTCATATTATTTAACATGCGAAGCATGTTGTATAATATATAATATATACATAGTAAGCATAGTAAGAATTAAATTTAAATATAACTATTATATTTAAACCCGAGCTCCAATACAAACGGGTCTTCAAGCGCTCCTTGCTCCTTTATCTCCAATTCTTCAAAATTAATTCTAACTAGTCCTATTACAAAAACTATTTACTATAAATAGAAACCTTGATCAGCAGTCAATGGGAAGTACATAGGAAGGAGATAGAATTTACATTAAGAAAATTAGAGAAGACGATGTACACAGACCCCATTTATAAAAAAAACCCATACATTCAAGCATCCACTAAAATAAATCCAATCACACATTGGTCAATAGTCCATAATCAATCCCTATTTATTATCATACATATCTCTATATGTATCAATAAATAACATTCATCTCATTAATAATAAAACCATTCCATATATGCATTGATATCAATTAATGGGCAAAAGTTTTGCTAATATTTAGTTTTGAAACAAAATAAACTCTTTTATTTTAATCAAAAACCAAATCCAAATTTAACTCCTTTAATTTTAGCAATCTGAAATCCTATTTCAGATAAAATAAACATCTTTATTTTAAACTTTTATCAATTAAAGAAACCATTTATGTTAATTGAGAAAAACAAAAAAAATTCAAAGTCTGCACACCGGCGCGGCCACGCTCCAAATTGAACTAGGAGCGGCGCGGCCGCGCTGCACCCCCAGAAACGTTTTCTGGGTTAGGGCGCGGCCGCGCCGCGACACAGATTAAAAAAAAAAATTCCAGCCCAAAAATCCGATCGTATCGCATATCAATTCATACATGGAATCATCAAAATCAATAATTAACACAAAAATTAGGCTCTGATACCACTGTAAGATTTGTATATAACGCAAGCATGCAATCAAATTACATAAATAGAGCGTAAGCGTGATAAAACAGATTTTAAAATTTTCATACAAACCATCACCATAATCTATTCTTGTGTTCAATTATCAATTAAACGAAAGAGAAAGAGAATAAGAATTATATCCTCGTAGACCAAAGCTTCCTCGGGTACAAGTTCAACTCCTAGTCCATCGTGTTCTCCTCGAATTCCACCGATGAGATTCCTTACTTTGATCAAAGTTAGCCACCCAAGTGTTTGGCCTCTAGAGGTGATCCACCAAGGAAGAATAGGTATTCAAGAAGTTGAGTATTGGCAAAACCCTAGTTTCTATCTCTATAGAAATTGCAAGTACTCTCCACAATCTAATGCAAGAGTGTGTAACCCTAATCTATGATAAGACTCCTCTTATTTATAGATGTAGGAATAACCCTTCCCTAAACTATTTAGGATTAGGGTTTCTATTATAATTAAACTCCTTTAATTAATTATGCTCCTAATCAAATTAGAAATTCATGGGAGAGTACTTCTATTAATTAATTCTCAATCCCTATTAGGAATTAAATAATAGTAATAGTAATAATAATAATAAGACTCTTCTTATTAATTTATATTTAATATTTCCAAAATATTAAATAATAAATATTAAGCTATTTAATTTATTCTATCTCCATAGATTAAATTAAATACACTTAACTTATTATTACAATTATGTCATTTACTTCTTAAATAAATGTTTTTCTTTTGCGGTGTGACCCTTTAGGTTCTCCATATTAAACCGGTTGTGAATAAATCAATTAGAACAATTCTAATCTTATTTAAATAAATAAATTAAACTATTTAATTCATTTAAATAAATAATATTTATTCTACAATAAGGGTAAGCCCCCTTAGCGATCAACGACTTTTCAGATAATATAGATTTCAACATTAATCACAAAAGAACCTTTCACTGCATAGTTACCGTACAATTCAATCCTTCTACCATACATTGTCCCAATTAAATATAAGACATGGATTTACTGTCAAGTCTTATTTTATTTAATTATATGTATTTCGATTCCCAAATGCACAACTCTAAATAATGCAAATTAGAAAGTCCTTTCTAATTTCATTCTGCTTTGGCCAAGGACTACTGAATTGTCATTTATCGAATCGCATAGGACATTCACATCTTTTACTAGACGTGGTAGATTCTTTGTTGATCATTCACCTATCTCCATGTACAACTTATTATACCCAATCATACCATTTGGTATACTCTAAAAGTCTTAAGGGACATGTCAAAGTATAACTCATCATACACAAGATACTATGATGATCTCAAGTCCAAGGATCACTTGTACTACTATCACTAGAGGAATTCCTATTGACAGGCGAGTAAAACTCCATTAGGTATTCCTTAGCGAGTCACGTTCAGTGAACTTATTCTCCAATAAGCACCTACATACTTGCTTTAGTGTCTCCACATAAATGATTATGAGATCAATCATCCTCTTCCTAAGAGCAAGCAACGTATATACTAATCTATCCGGATTCATTAATCCCCTTTTTAGTAATCCAACGATTAGGAACGATTTTAGTTTGTGAGCTATCTAGAATTTAGATCTCATTAGCATGACCACCATCATGATTCTAAAAGTATTGCTCAAAACTATGGGTTTATCACATTTAATATAACAGCACTATGTAGATAATATAAAATGCCTTTTAAGAAAATCAATGCTTTTATTAATAAATGAATAAGATTACAAAGTATATGCTACATCATATCAAATATGATTGGCTTGTGTGCATACTACTTTCAACTTGCACAATACACCACATCTTGCTCGAATGTAAATTGAGTAGGGTTAAAGGAAACTTGCACAATTAAAATTTCGGGATAGAGAACTTGCCTGGTGCGTCTGCTACAATATACTAACACACGCTCCTTAAAATCCTACACAATTAAGTACATATTCGTATAAAATTAGTCACTTATAGACTAGATTCAAAATTGACGTAGCATCATTAAGACACATTGATTGCCACTACGACTACCAGGTTAATCAATTTTCGCCTTAAGTCAACACTATTTTGGTTGTCAAATGATTACCTAATTGTAATCAAGTAATAATCAAATAATTATCCTAATTTAACATTAATTAAACAATGTCTAATTAGTTATTCATACTTATTATTTATTATTAATCAGAATAATAAATAATTAATCTTACTACATTTATTATTACTTAATATTAATTAAATAATAATTTACTAATGGTTAATATTAAAATTGCACGACCCGACCCGAACCGCCCCGATCCGGACCGACCCGGCCAAGAACACGGCCTTAGCGCTACAGCGAGAGGCCATTAAGGCAAGGCCGACGCTGCGGTGTGAGGTCCGTACCGTTCTAGCTTAGCATGCGGGCTTGGCGCTGCGGCGTGGGTTTAAGTAATAAGCTTGGCGCTGCGGCGTCAAGGCCCTTAGGCGCGGCGCTGCGGTGCGACGCTGACGCTGCGGCGCCGAGACCCTTTATCGCATCGTTGCGGCACCATCTGCCGGCGCTGTGGCGTGGCGAACCAGAGTTCGTCTTCTCCGTTACGTTTTCATGGTTTTCTTTGAATTTTAATTATTAAACTAATTTCCAACCATGCATGCCCAATATTAACCACATATTACTATTAATTATGAGTTTTATACACCTAATTTGATGAATTAATTCCAAGCATATAAGCAGAACATTCAAAATGTGTAACTTTTGTGAGATGACATCCTCCTCCTTTCGGGATCATAAAATTAATACAGATGGTAGTATGAACTTGTATTCATCCAAAACAAGTGTTGCGGCAGTTCTCAAGGATTGTGAAGGGCATTGAATTAATGCTACTGTCAAAAACGTATAGGAGCATCAATTCCTCTTGTTGAATTATGGGTTATTAAAGAGGCCCTCCTAATAGCATGGGATTTGGGTTACATGAATCTCATCTTAGAATTTGATGTTGCTACCATTATTGACATGCTTAAAGCTCCTAATGTTCTTACAAATTACTCAGTCCCTCTTTTGTTGGATTGTAGGAAGCTATTGCATAGGTCGTGGGCTATGGAACTTCGATCTATATATGTAATGATCGGGAATTTTTCAACTTCATTCTTAATTAAATAAATAATTTAATTCCTAATGAATTAACTTTGTGCGGTTTAATTTAAACCTTTGTGTGTGATTAATAATCTATGTGATTATTTGTTATTTTGGTATTTAAGGGAGTCACACTAATAGTATTTAAATTAGCAGACTAACCCTAGAGTTTAATATCAAGGAAATTGATAAGGTTGTTTATTAATTAAATATTCAATTAAATTGAATATAGTAAGTGAATTAATTTTGTAAATTAGTTAATATGAGTATTGTGTAGTATGAATATTTATATTTAATAGTCCAAGTATGTAATTAAATTTTAATGGACTAGCCTAGTAAATTATTTAAACAAGCCCAAGTAATTAATTGTGTATTGGACTTGTAGATAATTAATATGAGATCATTTAATTAATTAAACTAGCCCACTACTTGAATTAATTATCAAGTATGCTAGTAGACCAATGTTTTAATTATTGTAGCCCAAGGAAAATTATTTGGTAGCCCAAACATTAGTCTACTTGGTACATTTAGTAAAAAGTCAAGTATTTGTCAATTATCCTCCAAATTAGACAATAAAAATAAATAAAATTAGGAGATAATGGGTTGGGGACCAAGTGGGTCCCATGTAATCCCCAAGTTGGCTTGAAAGATAAAGTTGTAGATAAGATTCCTATGTAATCTTCATCTAAGCTCTTTCATTGGTGGAAAATCTCCAAGTTAGCTAGATAGATAAAGTTGGGGACAAAATGTATAGATATAGAATTTGTAAGTATATTTTTGGTAGAGAAAATTTAAATCACCCTAGACCATCCTTAACCACTTAGAATACTTCATTTTTCACATTTGCTAGTAGCTTTAGATAGAGAGACTCTCAATAAAAAGAAAGAGAGAGTTAGAGAGATGAGGTGAAAGGAAACCATAGAAATTCATTAAACCTTCAAGTGTGGGTGGTTAGAGAGTATTAAAGCCATCAAGGAGAGGAGCTTTGGATGTCATCCACCTCCATTGCATACTTTGGAAGCAGAAGGAAAAGAGCCATCAAGTCTAGGAGTTAAAGAAAAAAAACCTTAAAAACCCTAATCTTGGCTTTCTTTTAATTTTTATGGTAGATATGTTAAGTTCAAGTTCTAAATAGCTAGAATCATGCTAGATATGTTTATATAGGTTAACATGAGTTTAACTTATATATTAGTATGTGTTTATGTCAAAAATGTTGAGAGTATGCTTAAAATGTTTTTACCGACGAACAAAACATAGTTTGTTCGAATAAATTGCACATTTTGAAATTTACAAACTATTTTTAGGATTTTTATTTTTCTGGTATATTATGAGTAAATTAAGAACAAAACCTCATTGGAATCACTTAAACAAAAGTTAAAATGAGAGAGATATGATGTTTTTTTCAAAAACACCCCACTGTCGGAAGTTACGCACGAATAGTCCACTTCTGGACTATTTTTAGTGACCAAAACTTATTCAAATAATTAATACGATAATGGAACCTTGTAGCTCGGAAAGACACGAATCCAATGAGACCGACTAGACCTCAATTGGAGTTGTAGATTTCATTTTATTCAAGTTTCCGTAAAGGACCCCAAATATGGGAAAATCTGGAAAACCTTAAAATGTTCCTGTCGGTTTTTGTCAATGAACCAGCCGGAACTTTCCGGCCGCTAGTTCACCCAGAATCCAACCGGTTTCGACAATGCGCCGAACTGAAAAGTTGCTTGGAATTTCGTGTAGTATGTTATAAAATTTAGTTTGTATTTTTAGCATGTCATTTAGTAATTTCTATAATTATTAAACGATTAAATCTTACTAATTAAAGAAAAAATAGTAAATAACTAATTTTAATTTCTGAAAAATGATAAACACACTAATTACTTATTATCTAATCAATATTAAATAATAAGTAAGGTTAATTAAGAAATTAAGTATTTTTGACAATAATTAAGGTGCAAAAATACACTAATTAATTATTAATTAAATAAGAATTAGAGAGAATTAATAATAAATTATTATTAAATATTAAATATGTTAATTAATTATTTAATAATAATAGCAGAATGTTAAAATGAATAAATTAATCATTTATTATTTAATTGAGGATTAAAATGTAAATAAAGATAAATAATTAATTTATTATTATTTAATTAACATTTAACTAAGATTAAATAATAAATGGGAATAAATAATTAGTAATTGTTATTTAATTAACATTAAATAATGATTAAAGATAAGTAATGTTAATAAAATTAATTGTTTATTCTTTTATTAACATTAAATAATAAATGAAGATTAATAATTAATTAATTATTATTTAATTAATGTTAAATAATAATTAAGTATAAATACAATCAAATTAATTATTTATTATTTAATTAATATTAAATAATAAATAAGGATAAATAGTTAGTTATTATTAAATAATAATTAAAGACAAATACACTACTAAATTAATTATTTATTATTTAATTAATATTAA
The DNA here is from genome assembly GCA_034770075.1 of Aralia elata. Taxonomy (NCBI): domain Eukaryota; kingdom Viridiplantae; phylum Streptophyta; class Magnoliopsida; order Apiales; family Araliaceae; genus Aralia; species Aralia elata. The sequence goes on from JAVJAP010000056.1 coordinate 267,696, forward strand.
ATAATAAATAAGGATAATTAATTAATTAATTAATTAATTATTACTGTTAGGTAATAACTAAAAACAAATGAGGTTAATAATTTAATTATTTATTATTGGATTAACTTTAAATAATAAATAAACATAGTTAGTTATTATTTATTATTAAATAATAACTAAAGATAATTAATTACTTACTATTTAATTAATATTAAATATTAATTAAATGAAGATAGAGTTAATAAAATAAAGAGAATTTAGATGACACATTAATTAAATAATTATAATAAATTTTTTAAAGGTTTAATCAGTGTTTAACACTTAAGCAAATACTATTAATCAATTAAATCATTAACCTAAGATCAATTAATATCTTATAGGATTAATGATAGTTTATTAAATTATGTGTGCTATGTGATTGGCTTATTTGCTAAATAAATAGCATAAATAAGCATATCAATATACAATTATACGCAAAACTAATTGATAGACCAGCATTATTAATGTTAGGTCAATTGAAGAGAGTCGTATAAAGCTAGATAGTTGTAAGTCGACAATCACGCAAGTTCCTTACCTCAAACTTATTACTTTATTGCAATTTACCTGATTTAAGCTCGAGTATCATTTCTCAAGCATGTGTTAAGTGGTTTAATTACTTTAAAAAAATTTCACATCAATATTATTGATATTCGTACATAGTGCATTTGAATTCGATACAATTATTGGAACTGCATCATTATTTAAAGTTCTATTATTCATAAACTGCTCAAATATGAGTCCAAGCCATTGTTCGGCTAGACATATGCATGTTAAAGATTTTAAAAGCTATCCAAACCAATTGGTGGTGCGGATTCTTAGACTGAGATGAACAACCCTACATATAGGGGAACTTCCTAAGTATCTAATAACAGATACAAAATAGAAATAAATGTTATGCATATACATGGTGTACAAGAGGCTGATCCCCTCAAGTACAAACTTCTGAAACAGTAACCTAAAAGGGTCAATCAAGCGGTTGATTCCTTAAAGTATGTTCATAGTCTATTTGACTACTCATCTTTTATTCATCATTGATTATCTTGTTCACTGTTCATATTATTGAATCATTACAATTAATCATTGTTCTTTCATGATATATTATCCCTGTTCATTTTCAAACTTGCTGAGAAAACTAGTTGTTCATCCTTGTTATATCATGAACTTGTTGCAGTTAAGCCCGAAAAGCTCAAACAAAGACAACGACAAAGGAAAGATGAAGTGTTAGACTTCCGTTAGCTGATTTATCTCTCTTGTTGTTTTGTTTAACTATCAGTATTGTAACTTGAACTCTATAAGCTATTTCTGGGTCTTGTATTGTATTATGTTTAAGGTTGTAGACCTTGGGACATAGTTAACCTTTTGTAATGAACAACATATGTTTATTATTTTTCGCATTAGTTATTAGATGTTGTTTAGAGGTGGATGTTTGTATTGGATCGTGAACACTGAATTCAAGGTACGAGTACACGAATTTGGGGGCGTCACAATATATAGAGAATACAATGCCTTGGCTAATGTTTTAGCAAAACATGCTTGTAATCAGAATGATTTTGTGACTTCCTATGTTTCTTCTCCCCTTTTTGTTACAATGACTTTTGATAAAGACAATGTGAGATGGGTTACCCCACGTCGTGTAGCTTTAACTTAATTTATGTGATACTAGTTTTTGAACCAGTGTGAGACAGAAGTTAGTGCAAGAAATGTATTATATATAACCATGGATTTCATGAGTAATAAAAAAAATATTTTCACTATTCCGCAAAAATTGGTTTAATTATGAGAAGTGTGCATGGAAAAATAAAGAAACCCCTAAACATTCCATCCGACACAAAATACATGCTTTTGAAGGTTAAATATAAGTCCAATTAAGTAGCATAATGAGAGTCCTAATCAATTCCTAGGATTCCACGAGTAATAAAAAAATAATATTCTCTCTGTCCCATAAAAGCTTGTTTAATTATAAGAGGTGTGTATGAAACAACGAAGAAACCTCTAGACATTCCACCTAATACTATTACATGCTTTTGATGGTTAAATATGAATCCAATTAAGTAGCATAATGAGAGTCCTAATCAATTCCTAAGAAAAATCATCCATTTAAGTATAAATAATTATTTATCCTTGATATATGTACTATGTTTATCTAATTGAAACTTTATAACTTTTTATGTGTATTTTTAAAATTACAATTATTATAAAATTATATATTAAAATGTATGTAATATATTGTAGAATTTTTAGAGGTTAAATATGCACCCAATTAAGTAACATAAATTATATATATTTAATTGCATTATCAAAATCCTAATCAATTTCTCGAAGAAATCATGAAACATTTTAATATAGAAAATTAAAAGTACATTTTTAAAGAGTATGACAAACTTATTTTAATACAAAATGAAGAAATTATTTATGAGTAACTAATTTTAATATAAAATTTAAAAATAATAATTTTAGACTTCACATATTTTGCAGTTATCAAAATAATAGGTAACTCGTAAAAGCAACCGAACGAGACAATAGTGGTTGGAACGTGAAGAGTAAAATGTGAGGTTTTAGATTAAGACTTAATGAATGAATTAATTTATTAGGTTGTCACCCGAGAATTGAGACAACTCAAGACTATCTGAGTTGACTCGCCTACCAATTTGAGACAACTCATGACTACCCCAAGTTGACCCACCTATTCTAGATTATATATGACAAACTAACCGTCACTAAATTACATTATTAAACAAACCAATTTCTAAAATTCCAACCGAGATGACTTGGTTATTTAAGAATTTTTTAAAAGGACTATCTGAGTTGACTCACTATATGGATAGACAGTCTTCCATTTATAAGAACTACCCGAATTGACCCGCATATTTTTAGATCATAGATGAGAAACCAACGGTCACTAAACTACATTATTAAACAAATCAATTTTTAAAATTTCAACTAAGACGACCTAGTTATTTAAGAGTTTTTTAGAAGAACTCTTCGAGTTGACTCACTATATGGATAGACAATCCTCCCTCTATAAATAAGAATAAATGTTAGTTTGTTTTTGTGTGCAAAAAAGAAAGAAAAAAGTTTACAATAAAACATTTGTTTGCCAATAAACTTTATTTTTTTAGCAAACAATCAGAAAATAATTTAAGCCCAACCCTTTTATTTTATTTATCCTTTTTATACCCAAAGAAAAAGCCTTGTTTTTCTATAATTTCCTTCGGAGTATCCGGTTGTCTAGAATATTCTCCAGAAGCATACGCCCCTGTTACGCCGACAAGTGGTAGAGTTTTACGGTTAGAAAATTACACGAGTACAAAACAAGATAGAGGGTTTTAGGGTTTAAGAAGAACAAATACAAAAATGGCTCCTGATGCTTCTGAAGCACTCGAAGGTACTCAATTTATCGCATATATATAATGGTTTTTACAAGTATAATATAACTACTTTTTTACTGTTTATTCGTGATTGATTTCAGTTAGGGAAAAAGTTCACCAGTTACTGAATGCTGCTAGTACTGGAAATCTTGATCTCTTCAAAAGTGAGTTTGAATTGCTTACAAATTTATTGCCTAGTTAGTTCTGTATTTAGATTAGTCGTTCTTTGATGGTTGAATTTTGGTTGTATTGTTTAATTCCTTATGTAAATTAGTTGTTGTTTAATGGTTGAATTTTGGATTTGTTTAATAGACATAGCGGCGCAGCTAGATGATGGAAAGGGGTTGGAGCAAACGGTGGCAGATGTTAAAGATGCTAATAAGCGAGGGGCTCTTCATTTTGCTGCAAGGGAGGGAAAGACTGAGGTCTGCAAGTACTTGTTGGAGGAATTGAAGCTCGATGTCAATACTAAAGATGAAGATGGTATTTGATTGATTTAATAATTATGCATCTGATGTTTAGTTATATATGTAGTTTTGGATGATGAACCACTTTTTGGTGTTGTTTTTTATATGGGTTTGCTGATAGTGAATTTGACATTTTTTATTGACAAAATGAAGTAAAGAAATGGTAAGATTAAATTTGAATTAATCACACGGGAAAAAAGAAGAAAAAAATTTGAATTTAATCACAAGATTAAGCATGTAGAATATATTTAACATTTGCAAAGTGTTTAATTCTTCAAATCTTTCATTTTCATGCTGTATAATTAGCAACACATGTAATAGTGTGGATTAGTTTCATCACTCGTTCATAGAGTCCTTCATGGAGTAGAGCATATCGGTTGGTATGAAAAATGTCAAATCTCTTATCTAATTTTAGTGAACTCACCCAAATTGCGTTCATCATAAATATTTTATTTGGTAGGTAACATTGACGAAGCTACCACGAAGACTATGAATATTCTCTCCGTACTTAGCTTTAAGAGGGAGAATTGCTACTTTATAATGTATCTTTGTACAATTGTTCGTAACTGTGTTTGATTATATCCTAAAAACTTAACTATCTTTCCTTTCCAAGTTTACTAACTGTTATTACTTTCTGTATTCTAAAAAAGCAATGCCATTTGTGTCTATCCTTATCCAAAAAAACTCTTTGCATTGCAAGCCCATATATGTGTTTTGCAATATTTGTATTAACAATGCCTTCATTTTTTTTCCCTGAAAGTAGTTTGAGGTGCTTGAACATTTGTTTAATATTTTTTTTTTGAGAAGAAACAAATCCATAATTGATATGCTGTATATAATTTCGTGGACCTTTTAAACTGGTATGAAATCAAGATGAAGATAGACTACTTCTTGGAGTTTTACATGTGGTGCAGTACTACCATGAAGCATTAGTGTAACACCCCTACCCCCACATAGTAATATGTGGGTTAATTTGTATGAATATAAAGTACCAAGCTACTACAAATAATAACTAATCTATTGGGTGTGTCTGTGATGTAAGATGAACAAAGAAGATAATATTGGGACAATGCATTGAGTCTTGGTACAATTTGATTTGATTTGAACTCATGATTCAACCAAGATTGTTACTTATGGTATTAGAGCCAACTCTTGAAAACTTGAATTAGTCATTTGGTCTTTAGCATTTGCTGAAGGTGGGGACTCGAAGGTGGCTAATATTATCCCAAAATGAACAGAGGATGTGCCGGACCCAAAGGCTGCATATATTATCCACAAGGGCTAGAGAGAGAAAGATTATGGGCTATGTGTTCGAGCCTAGCGACAACGTCAAGTATTTAAGCAGGGGAGGAAATTGTAACACCTCAGTCCTACATCAGAACATGGTTAACTTGATATGTATATAAGTGCCCAAGCTCGCTATTACTAGTAGTACTTTTGGTCATGAGCTTTTGGATGGGCATTTGCTGGGCTAAGTTGACCCAATAAGATACTACTAGGATAGTGGTTTAAACCTTGGTATGTTTTGATTTTTAGGAACTTGAGATTTGATTCAAGTTGTTACAATAAACACCCTATGACCTTAAACGTTTAGCACATGGATATATATTCTTACAAATAAAAAAAGCCTCATAACTTTGGAAAAAAAAAAAAACATAGCGGTTGCAGTTTTATTCAAGTCCTTGCAATATTTTTCTGTAGGCTCTGTGCCTCATAAAGATCTCTGCTGTTGTTTCTATGTTACATATCATGATTTGTCATGAAAATCCCAACCATTCCCATCTTGATTTTGTATTTAATTGGTTCTATAAGATTTCTTATCTTCATAGCAACATAGAAAGTATTTCTTATTTTCTGCTGCAATATAACCAAAGGTTTTTAAGTTCGTAAATTTAGGTTTTCATTTGTTGTGTGCAATGATACTTTTGCAAGGCTGCATGTGCTAATGTCAGAATCTATGTTTCACAGGTGATACTCCTCTTCTGCATGCTGCTCGGCAAGGACAAACTGCCACTGCCAAATACCTTATTGAGCATGGTGCGGATCTAGCATCATCTAGTGAATTGGGTGCCACAGCTCTGCATCATTCAGCAGGAATAGGTGTGTTGTTGTTGAAGTTGCTTTTGTACGATCTGCAATTGGCATAGTTTGTGCTGTTGAAGTTATTTACAAAGACATCATAAAGTACTTCATTTAAGTCTTTTTTCTTGTCTAGAATTGCCTATGTTTTATTATACAAGTTTGTGAGAAACGCTTGCTGTAACGCTCTAACACAAACATAAATGACTAGTTATCGTACTAATAAGAATGAGATAAAAACCTTGAATGTGATAAAAATTCTCAAAGAGAAGTTGATAATAATTGTCAAAGATAGTAAATCTCAAAAAACCCTAAAAAGCATATTCTAATCCTAAGTAACTTCCTACGCCTATTCGGAAAAGGAAATTAATAAAATACTAATTAAAATAAAATTAGAAAAACTAAAGCCCAAAATACAAACGTGCTAAATATAATTGAACTACTAGATTTTCTTAAATAATAATAAAAATACATCAAATAAACTAAATTCCACAGAGAATGAAATATATGAAAATCCGAATTTTCATTGATATTTTTCACTGCATTGGATTGCTTATGTAATCTCAGCCAACAATTAAATACTTTATATTGTCAGCTTGAAACACCATAATTATGCCCCAGTTAAAGCGTGATTCTTGTATTAAGTCATAATTCCGTCCCGGTTAAAATGTGATTCTTGTATAAAGTCACCATCCAGTTTGATCATTGTATGCAAGTCTATTTCCATTTACAATACTTGTTGAGGCTCAATCGCGCTATCAATTCAATAATTATAATTGTGTATCAAGTGCTTGTTAGTTATAAGCTTTTGGAGCTTTTGGGACGTTTGGAGCCCAAAGGCACAAGGAAAACATGTTTGGCAGCCCAAATGCAGCAACCCAAAAGCATGTGGGCCCAGTGTTTGGCGTGCATTTTGGCTAGAAACATAACGCAAGGAATTACATAAAGTTGCGTTGAGCCTCTTCAACGCAGCAGAACGCAATACATCCAGACTGTTGCCCTCACCTCTTTCACACTTCCCAAGCACAAATCAAAAGATCTGTTCAAAATTTCAAATCACAGAAGCATCCATGGTTCGTCAATTGTACGAACAAAACAAATCTGCTTGCCAGAATTGCATGTGTATAGGTGAGATGTGTGTGCTGAGTGTATCGGGAGTGAAAGAGGAAGATAATTTGGTCATTGAGTGCAGAGCGAGCAACAGAAAGGAACTCCAGACTCCCATCTCCATTCGTTCTTTTCTTCGTAATCCTCTCTAATCTCGAATCCCATCCACTTAATAAAAGCACCAATAAGCCCATCTTTTTTTCTTTTCTCTTCTCTTATCTATGTTGTTGTGCTGCTCCTTTCCCCCTCCCCTCCAACATTCTCCTTTTCACATCTTTCATCTCATTTTTCTTTGCTCACACTTTGCTGATAAAATGGGTACACGGAATGGGTTAAAAAATAGGTTTGTTTAACAATTTCAAGGTAATAAGCCGAAAGAGGCAGTGCTGCTTCTTATCCTTGGAAATTTAGGTGAATAAATTAATATAATATTCTATATATATAGAATATTATTAATTCTATTATTAATCTAATTATTATTAATAAAATAACTATTACTAGTAAACTAATAATGATTATTATAATATAATAAAATACAAATAAGAAATAATACTACATAATTAATATATGGCATATTAGTGTTAAATAAGGACTCGTCCTTTTTTGTCAGTTTGCTCCATTTCAGCTGCAACAAGTGTTATTCTAACCAAACAAATATTTAATATTATACTTTCCGCTGCATAAGCTTGTGGCAACCAAACAAGAATCTAACATTCTAAAAGCTCCTTCAGCCCCAAACGCACTTTAAGTGGTGTTTGCAATAAGCAGCTACCGCTACACCAGCTGCATCTGCAGCTGCGTTGTAACCAAACAAGCGCTAAGTACTCAAAGATGCTTTGTTTGCTAGTGCCACGACTTAATTAGCTTGGTCCATATGGTAATTGTGAAATATCAGGTCTTTTACATTATTTGGATTAAAACTGTGGCATATCATTCTGGGCCAATGACTTGCAAATTTAAAATTTTGTACAGATGTAACATCTCAAGTACCTCATTTCTCCCCTCTTCCCCTTTTTGTCAGTATATATGTCATTGACTAGCATTCGTTCTTTCTCGTAGGAGATATTGAGTTGCTGAAGTTCCTGCTTTCCAGAGGTGCCGACATTGATTCACAAAGTGATGCTGGTACTCCTTTACTTTGGGCTGCTGGTCATGTCCAGCAAGATGCTGTGAAAGTTTTGCTGGAGCACCATGCTGATGTAAGCTTGCACTACTAATTTATAAAAGTAATTTTGTAATTTTGTAGTGTTTAAATTTCCTTCACCTGGGCTTCCGCTAGTATGCTCAGAGGTTCATTCAAGATAGGACTTAAGATAAGTGGGTCAGTCTTGAGCACTTTTCTAATGCTTGTCACTGTGTTTGGGCCACATCATTGAAGTAGTTAGCATTCTGAGACGACTAAAAGTTTTGGATTCTGATAAACTCATTCATGTGGTTTGCTAGGGACTGCCAAATATGACTACTAATCAAAGCCTGATCTCGGGTTTGGAACTTGGTGTAGTTTTGAACCAAAATTAGGCTTTCTGGCCATCGTCAGTAAAATTGTCCCATGTAAACCCTTTATTGATACTTGTTTTCAAATTCCTCAAAGAAGCAGTCTTTGGTTCAATAATCTTTTATTATCTTCTTGGTGGAAACCCAATCTCTTGGAGCTCCCGCACACAACGCTCGGTTGCACTCTCCTCAATGGAAGCTGAGTATCGTGTAGTTGAGCTCACCACAGCTGAACTTGCATTGGTTCATTCTCTTCTTATTGAACTGGGTCATCAAACAGCAGGGCTGGGAGGGGGTTTGGAACTGGCTTAGCCAGAATGTCAGACTTGCGACCTCTACATTCGAAAAAAGGGGATGAGCGTCGTCTGTGTCTATTTGTATGGATTGTCTATTTATAACTATGCCCTAGAATGCGTTGTTGTAGTCCAAATAGATTTACTGAACAGACCAGCATCAAGAAGAGTTGTTTGAGTTTGCCTTGGCGATCAAGCTTAGTCTTTGTATTACTAAGTTCAATGCTGGCATATATGGAGAGTATTAATTTTAAATTATGTTTAAAATAAATTGTTTATTTTTTTTAGTTCTGTAGGTCAGTTCATAAGCCCCATTTCCATCACTGCACATGCCTGTATATGCCGAAGAGGCGCTAGCTATCATTTTTGAGTCTTGTGAATTTGGGTAGTAAACTACCAGTTTCGTTTTTGGGACCAATCGTCAATACCAAGTAAACTAGAAAAAAGATAAAATAAAAGTAAAATACCAAGTTAATTGCTTGAATCAATGACAAAGATGCATTTGTTGGCCCATATCTTTTGAATTCGTAAATTCTTGACAAAGAATGGTAGTAGGTGTCATTTGCTAATTAAGATTTGTAAGCGTAGTTGTCACGGCGCCACAGCGAGACGCGGCGATAGTTGACCGCTAGGACGCCTAGGCGATAAGGCGCCCGCCATGGCATTCATATAGCGACAAGTCATTAACAAATGTACAATTTATACATTATTTGTTTTACTTCAAAAGTATATTCGACAATAAAATTTTATATACATTAAAACCTAAAACATAATAACTAATACTATGGAATACAATTAAAAACACAATTCTATGAATACTTCACAATTAAAATTCAAAAATAAAACACTTGACATTGAAAACTAGTAGAACAAGTTAACAAACACTACGTAGAGAATAAAGGATCAACAATCATCACACATTACAAGTCTAATAAATAATAAAAATTACACTATATAGTTAGTCCATGGGTTGTGATGAGTCCGCCAAGCTTCGTCCAGCTCGAAGAAACCTTTGTACGCCTTCGTTACCTTTTGGGAGGCCTACGCCCCATAGAAACTGTCTACCTGAGACTGTCCCTTGGCCCGTAGGTCCTAACACAAGGTTCGAATTCTAGCTCTTCTAGAGTGGTATCTCACTGATGGCTCGGGCCCCCCGGAAGGAGGCCTTCTTCGCCCTCCACCTAAGCTGCGCAGGAAAGGCCCAAAGCCAATCCCAGGGAACAATGAAGCTTTATAGGGTCTTTCTGTCCAGGTGCAGGTAGTCCGCATCTTCAGAGACATGTCTATTTCACCATGAGTACAAAATGACTTAATTACTTAACTTGGGCCAGCTACCAAGGTGTAAGCCTTGGCGGTTCGGCGTCCAAGGCGTTGCCTTGTTCTTTTTTAGCGCTAGGACGCCTAGTCGTCGCCTAAGCGACGCCATGGCGACACCATGACAACTATAATTGTAGGAGGTCAGTGTTCTAATCATTTGAATTCTTTTGTTGTATTTGATGAAAATATTCTGATTTGAGTTTCCTAGGAGGCAGATAGCTAGGGCCTAGGAATCTTTTGGTGCATCTACTTGTTATTGTTTTCCGTTATAGTCGACAATGAGCATAAGGCTTATTTCTTAAGAGAGTCTAGATTATTCGGGGGATTACTATCGGGTCCTCTACTTTATCTTGTGTGCAGATCACTTGTTAGTCTCTATTCCAAAAACTGAGAATATACTCTCTTTTAGCAAGGCCTTCCAATAATACCGAGTTCGACAATGACAAGTTCTGGAGGTATATTTGATGTGCAATTCAGTAGCCAGAACTGTGGCAGCTGAAATAATTCCTAGTTTATGTATGTATGCTGTATATTCTATTTTGAGTATGTTAGTGTTTTATGGAGGCAATTGAAGTCCTATAATGTTGTCATAGTACCTGGTAAGACTAAAAACAAATTATACTTGTGTATCTGCTCTCGTCAACTCTATACTTAACAGATTATTGGATTGCGACACAATTGATCTTTTATATTATTTAGTTTAAAAGAAAATTTATCAGTAAGACCACTCTCAGACTCTCTTTCCTTCCCCATATCCCCCCATCCTCATCTTATTTTTGTCTTTTATCCTTGTTTGTCCTTTTCTTATTTTCATTATCTTAGCTGTCCCATTTCTCTTGCTTTCCTTGTTTGAAGAACCGTAAAGGAAGCTACAGCACTGACATTTTTAGATTTCCGTAACTCAAGAAGCCTAGATTTTGATTCATTATTAGAGTCTCCATTCTCTGTTTTACTGGCTATCTTTACTTAATATAATGAGGGGCAAGAATCAGCCATCTAGACCATCTTGTTTTGTCAGGGTTATGAACCCACAAACTGCGCTTCTAGACACGTAATGTTGTTAAGGCTGTAGTTAATCTAAATGCATGGAACCCAAATTGTTTAAGAGTCAAATGAGCAGAGCAGAGTTAGTAGGAAATGTTATGACCTTAAAGTACGATATTCCTTAAATTGTCTTAAGATCTTCTTTTACTTTAAACTTGAAGATTACCCAGTATCCACAATCATAAAAATGCAGAATATGAAGGAAACTTAAGGCTTGTTGTACATGAATATGGAACTCCAACCTAGTATTTATGACATTATAAATATAGGTCAATATTGTTGGATAATTGTGTATTTATCTCTTTAAGGTGTTTTAATGCTTTTATTAGCTTAATTATTTTTGTAATTTTTGTTTTTCGGTGGGATATCAAAGGTAGAAACCGTAACTCTTCTACTTAAAATTGTTCTTATGTTGCATACTTACAATCTTCATTGTTTTGCAGCCGAATGCTGAAACTGATGACAATATCACTCCTCTGTTCTCCGCTGTAGCTGCAGGTTCATTGGCATGCATAGAACTGTTGATTCAGGTCAACTAATTTCCTTTGTGCTTTGTAGTGCAGCTGTTCACAGAAAAGTAGAATCACATATAATTGTATTTAATATCCTGTCTATGATTACTTTGCAGCAGATAATTTTGTTACTCCCTCTGTCCCATCTAGAATGCAGCAGGGCTTTACTTTTTTCTCTTAAAAGGGTGTCAATCTTCGAAAAGGAAAAACTTTTGATATCCACTTTTAGGGGAAAAACCACAAAATGACATTGGGGATATTCTGGGAATTTGATTCATATAGCTTTAAATTGTCAATGTAAAAAGTGACTTTTGTAATAACTGTACAATTAATAAGAATTAAGGTCTTTATCTAGAAGACACAAGTTGCTTTTCTTTTTATGCAGCTAGTAGCCATGATGATTATTAATCTACACAGGATTCCTGCACCTACATCTTTAAATTGTTTTGACAATGTACTTTTAATTAATAGTTTTTCTTTGGAATTTCTCCTAGACTCCTAATTGATCTTCTAACTTTGATATTCATAATATCATTTTTAGCAACACTAAATGAATACGTGTGTGCGTATTCATTAGTATGTTTTGTGTATGTGTAAAGTGAATACATACATGTGTGTGCATATTCTTTTGCTTTCCCATATATGCTGATGTGGAACCGCCTGCAGAACTTTCAAGAAGTAGATTGAGAACCATAGTAATATTGTTAATGGGAGATTTATTCTTGCTGGAGTCTGGTCTGTTTAGGGGTGTTAAGATGCTAGCTGAATTGACCGGATTGGACCAAGGCGAGTCAAACCCTGGCAATCCGTTTAGGCCAAGGAAACTATTGTTTTTTCGGTATGGTTAATTTTAAACTTAATATTCCCCCTCGGTTCATGATCCAGTTCGGTTTATCAGTTTTTTAGTCAAATTTTATAAAATGATTAAAACTTCTCACCTAACCTGCACTGATTTGGAGTTGATCTGGGTTGCTGAGTTGGTTAAGTTTGTTGTCCAAAATGAAGCAAGCAGCACTTGAGCTAGGGGTGCCATAGATCTTAACAGAAGGGGATGAGAGAATTGGTAATTCTTACTTCCAATCTTTCTTGGAATTCAAAAAGTATAGCAGCATATACAATTTCATACTTGTAGAGTTGTAGTAAAAGATCAGATGTATTATAATTGCATAATAGGAGTTAATGAGCCCTAAAAAGAATTACAATACTCTTTGTTTCTGTCACTCTCTCTCTAGAGCCTAGAACTCTTCTCACTCACTTGTGAAGAGAATACAACACTTGTGAGTTGTTTCTATCTTTTTCTTTTCCATTGGTTTGTGATGTCTTGGTGGATTTAAAATTAGAGGACATGATACGTGAGAGGAAGTTAAGTTCAGTTGGGAGGGGATAGCAAGAAAGTCATCTATGTATAATAATTAAGGAAAAAGATAGCAGGAGGGGCTTAAAAAGCGAGGTGGCCCAGAGAGACACTTTATATCCCAAAAAGTATTGAAGAGAGAAAATCCATTAAGCATCCCAAACCGAATTGGACAAAATATGATTTGAACCCGACCAACAAAAACCAAAATTTGAGTCGGGTTCAGGTTTCCTCTAGCATTTAAACCCGACTGACTCAACTCAGTTCTGGGTCCATAAATAGACGTGTTGGACTGTTGTACATCCCTAGTTCCTTTTATTTAGATTGGTCCTGCAAGTTGGAAAGCCTGGTACTTAATAGAGCATGGAAACTACTTTGTTGTTTGAAGTGTATATTTCCTGAGGAGAAAGTTTCCTTTGCGTAAGCATGCCATAACCAATTCTATGTCAAGCTTCTAACAAGTGGAGGTCTTCATGTAGGAACCTACCAAAAATATGTCCTAGTTGTTTCATGGCACCTTAGGGAGCCTGATCTTTGTTACCTGCATACATATTTCGACTGTTTTGTACCAATATATTTATATACTCTCTCCGTCCCAAATTAAATGCCCAGTTTTGACTTTTTCAAGTCAAATTGACTATTTTTAGAATTAATAATTAAGCATATATAAATATATTTTTAAAATTATAAAAATTGGGGTAAGTAGCAAATTGTATATATTTTGTTTTGGTTATGATCTATTCACCTATATTTCGGCAAAAATTAGTTTTAAAAATGGTTAATTTGACTTTAAAAAGTCAAAACTGGGCATTTAATTTGGGATGGAGGTCGTAGGATTTATAATATTATATACATATATATATATACATATACATATATATATATATATAGTGATCTAGATTTCTCCTTCTCCCTCCACCCCCACTCCACACACACACTTTTGTTTTCTCGAGTTTGGTACTTGAAATGGAAGACTAAGAGCAATAGCACTATCCTACATTAGGTACTTAAATCAGGTGATGCAGTTCAAAAACCTTATTCCATTGTTATGAATGAAATTACGTCAGCCACTTTTATCTAAAAACGAATTACCGCATATTGATAAAATAATAGAAGAAAAATAGTGTCATACTACATGACCCCTGGCTGGCTGTCACCAAGTTTTAGTTGTTTAAGTGCTTTTAGCTTTCATAGTATAACTTTTTTTCACTTGAGCATCACTACATAAGAGAAATTCATAAAGTCTTCCTTCTTATGTTTTAGGTTTCCTTTTGGAAAGGCTCTAAAAATTTACTTTATATGAAGTTCATTAACTCTAGTTGTGCTAATTGACTAGTAAGTATCCTGAGAAACTTGTAAGTAATAAATAAAGTAGTATCCTTGCTCTTGTTATTGCCTTATATATAGTCATGCCTTTTCTGAATATCTATTATCCCTGCTTCTTATATGATCAAATCAACTCCTTGATTGATTGGCACTTTTCCTGTTATTATCATTCATAATTATCAAGTACAGAGATTTACCATTTTGTATTTGCTCATTGTCTGGATAAAGTTGTATAACTGTATTGGCTGCTAGCTTTATCCTTTATTCCATCAGTTTTCATCTCGCTCTGACTTTTCATCTTCTTATACAGGCAGGTGCTCGTGTAAATGTAACTGCTGGTGGAGCAACCCCTTTGCACATTGCTGCTGATAATGGTAACCCAGAAATTATCAACTGCTTACTAAAAGCTGGAGCTGATCCTAATGTCACTGAGGTGAGGTTTGCAAAACTCGATTATACCTCTTTGTAGCTTTATATGTTATTTATCTGTCACACTTTTCTTATTTGGAATCTTGCTTCTAGATGATTTATTTGGTATACTGCCCGCACCTGGGCATGTTAAAAATATGTTTGATTGTGCTTACCTTTGATGTAAATGCACTTATACTCCAGTTTAGTTAATTTTTTTTTTTTTTTAAATTAGTTTATACCCTAAGTTTTATTTCTAGGATTCTATAACTACTTTTGGCATTCTTTTCCAAATAGTAAAGGAGGCAATTGCTGCCCATCCCTTCAGCGTGGCTTCCGTTTTGCCCATGTTCAGTTTAATCTTATTTGAAGTCCTATGCACCCAATACCCATGATCAACACTGTGGGCCCAAGTACATATTAGGGTTCACATGACCTAATTGAAATAAATGTACAAATTAGGGTTTACAGAAACTTAATTAAATGTACAAATTAGGGTTCATGTGACCTAATTAAATGTACAGATTAGACAAAAATAAAGGTGCTAGACCCGAGGAAGTCTCCACGTGTTCCAAGGCAGAAGGCTCGTGGATGCGACCCATTTTGGGAATTGATTGAGGGATTGGATTGGTGGCTAGAAGAACAGGGCAATTTGGGCATTACTTTGATGATTAAAGGGTATTTCTGAAATTTCTCTTTTAAAACATGACTAAAGGGTATTTCGGGAATTTTCCTTAAAACATGTGCCTGGCATGTGACTATTCCCCAGTAAAGCTCTATAAATAGCCCCTCTATTCTAAGAAAAGAGGATGACTCTCAAGACATTACACTTAGACTCTTGGAAGCTCTGAGCACTTGAAACTCTCTCTCTCAACTCGAAGACTCAAGAAGGCTTTTGGAATCCCTGCTACCTTAATCCGGTTTCCGGATTCTGAGAGTTCTGCCACGTGTCATTGGAGTAATTGACTACCTGTTCTTCTCCCCTCTTCAATCAATCAATCAATTCCGTGCTCTTCGTGGATTTCTCTCCTCTCCAGCCAACACGAAACCCTAACCCTAGCAAGACATAATTTCCTTGCCCACATTTATTTGGCGACTCTGCTGGGGAGGTGTAGAATTCGTGAAGGGTATGCCCACAACTCGAAGTGGGAGAATTACAGGAAGAGTTTCACCGACAACAAGCATCACTTCACCGGATCCGATTTCAAGGCAAGCAAATCCAGTGTTCCGAAGCGCGAATCTGGATCTTGATCAACCCATCTTAGAAGACGTTTCGGAAGGAAGTTCAACATCACCGCAAATGGCTGATCAACAACAAACCAGTGCTAGACAGACAAACACGGGAAGGCAAGGTGAGGAAGTAACTGGAGCGCAGACAACTGCGAAGGCTGTGCAAATGGAGATGCTCAAGGCATTACAGGAGGCACGAGAAGGCCAAGGGATGATGAGGACCATGATGTTGGAAATGCAGAGGAAGCAGGAAGAGATGGGGAATTTTCGCCAGCAATTGATGCGAATCCCTACTTTCAGGGCTATGTTCCCAGGAAGTTCGCAGGGGGAACGAGCAGAAGTGGAGGACAACAGCAACACCAAAGAGAATCAGACTGTGCCTCCAACAACGGAGAGTCAGCCGATTCCAATCATCAACTTGGAGCCCCAAAACAACGGTGATGTGCCACAACTCAGATTGGAAGCAAGTCAGCCTCAGCCCAACATCATCCCGACCACTCTCCCAGCATTTTCACAAGTGCAGATACCGACCATCCCGAGCCACATCCAACGAACAAGCCAACAAGCACCACCGATACAAATTGTGCAGGATGCAAGTGTACACCAGCCAATTTCCTTACCATACACACCACCTATGCATCAATACATTACAGCCCCTTAGAGAGTCCATACCACGAGTCAGTATGTGACGAAGGATGATATGATCGATGTGATCAATCAACTTCGCAAGTAGACATCCCGACCTTCAGAGTTGGACTTTACTCCACCCTACCCGACACATGTACGGAGACAACCTTACCCGGCAGGATATATTGAGCACCCCCCGCAGTTCCCAAAGTATAACGGGGAGAAAGGGAATGTCAGGGAGCATATTGCCAGGTTTGTGGAATCGATGTCTCCATGGTTGGGTTATGATGAGGTGAATAACCACAATCTGTTGATGAGAGAATTTAACAAGACTTTGACGGATAGTGCCTTCAGTTGGTACTGCAATTTGGAGAAGGGATCGGTCCATGATTGTGATGATCTGAAATTGCAGTTTTTTAAGAAATTTTTCTCTGTGCAGAAACAGGTAACTATTGTAGAGCTGATGCGATTCAAGCAGAAGCCGAATGAGGAGCTGTCAGATTATGTGGACAAATTCAGGGCCCAAGCACAGAAGTGTGTAGAACCAATTGAGGAGAAGAACTTGGTTAACATATGCAACAATGGGGCTTTAGACTCCTTCAAGCCCCATCTCATTACAAAAGCTTGTGATTCATTTGCGACCCTCTCATCCTTCGCACAAGATTTGGGAGGAATAATGACAGTGCTCACCAGCCATGCGACGGTTACATGGAAGGGTAAGAGGACAGCAACTGTGGCTTTGGCTGACTCTCAGTCAAAACCACAAGAGGGCAAGAGGGAGAAGAATGGGAGAAATTTTGAACGGAGCAAAGGAAAGCATGGGGACAAGTATACAAGGATGCCAGTGCCAGAGGCTATCACATGCAGTGAGAAGACCTTTAGGGACCTGCATGAACAATGGATAGAACATGGAGTGGTGAGGCCTCCGAAGCCCAGATTTGTTGTGACCGAAGAAATAAAAAGAAGACTAGACTTCTGTGTATACCACCAGTACGCAGGACACTCCACTATCGATTGTTATAGTCTGCGAAGGATATATGATGAAAAGTTGGCGACAAGAGAAATTGAGCTGGGAAAAGGAAGCAACGTGCATGACAAGCCACTGCCTAATCACAAGGGAAAAAAACGTGCAACACTATTACTCATAGTGAGGCATCAGAAGTGGGGATGATAGAGAATGCAGAAAGGATGGAAGAAATGATGGATGTTGATCCAGGCCTGCAGGTGACGGCGTTGATGAATGGAGTTAAATTCAGAATTTTTTTCGACCAGATAGGGTTGGCCAAGGAAGCAAGGATAGAAGCAACCAGGGCAATCATCAAAGTAGCCGAAACCCAAGAAACCTGCATGGCGGTAAGCAAAGGATTTGTGAAGGCAGTGGAAGAGGAAGAAAGCAAGATATCTTTCTCTAAAGCTGATAGAGAGATAAGATACCCGCACAACCGACCGCTGTATGTGACGGCAATAATAAATGGAATAGAGGTGCGGAGGGCGTTCATCGACAATGGAGCGTCTATAAACATTATGCCCTACACTGTGTTTAAGCAGTTAGGCCTGCCAGAGAAGAGAATTGTGAAAGAACCAACAAACATCACAGGGTTTGCCAACCAAAGTGCCAGAACCCTTGGACACATCAAGGTGGACATGCAGGTTGGAAAGATTCGAGGACCTGTAATGTTTCATGTTATCGAGGTGGATGCAGCATATCATGTCTTGTTAGGAAGGGCCTGGCAAAACGACTATGGGGTGGTACCCTCAATTTTTCATCAATGCCTGAAAGCTATTTGGAAGGGGAAAGAAGTGAAGGTACCGACAACAAGAAATCCCTTTGGACCAGAGGAGGCACACATCGCCGAAGCAACTTTCTTTGACGATGTCGCTGAAGAGGGAGAGAACCAGATTGTAAGACCTGATTCTCTAAAACTAGTCAGTTGGGAGGAAGTACAGGCAAACAAGTTTGTGCATGAGAAAAAAGAAAAGAAGAAGACCTCGGGACAAGGAGAATGTTCAAACAACAAGAAGCCGGTGGTAATAGACCTGGAGAAGGGAGGAAAAGGAGAAAAGAAAAGGCCAGCAGATCCTGAAGATGCCAGAAACATAATCAATGCCAAACGGACAGTACAATCAGATGATGGCCAAAGAACGAAATGGGAGAGGGTTGTTAAACCCGACGGAAAGGTAGTGTTTCGCTTATGACGATGCGAGGGGGAAGAGTCCAAGGGAGAGTGCAAACCCAACGGCTCAGGAGGTGTCCCCCACTCCAACAGTAATAAAGAAGAAGAAATTGTGCAACAAAAGGTAGAACCAGCTCCAGAATGCTTTGAGGATAGGCCGAAACCTCAACAAAATGAATTAGAAGAAGTTAATTTGGCAACAGATGGAGGAACGCCAAGACCGACTTACGTCAACAAAGAGCTGGATGCTGATCAGAAGGAGGGGCTCGTGAAATTGTTGCAAGAGTATAGGGATGTCTTTGCTTGGAACTATGATGAGATGCCCGGGATTGACAAAGAGTTGGTAGAGCACAATCTGAATGTAAGCCCGGGAATAAAACCAGTGAAGCAAGCTCCTCGCAACTATGCACCCGAAGTTGAAACCCAAATCAAGGAGGAAATTAAGAAGTTGCTGGAAGTAGGGTTCATCAAGCCAATCCAACATCCAATATGGTTGTCCAACATTGTACCAGTAAAAAAATCAAATGGTCAGTTACGGATATGCGTGGATTTCAGAGACTTGAATAAGGCATGCCCGAAAGACATGTACCCATTACCCAATATAGACACTTTGGTAGATGCAACGGCTAATCACGAGATGATGTCATTCATGGATGGATTTGTGGGTTACAATCAGATAAAGATGCCGGTAGAAGATGCAGAGTTGACGGCCTTTCGTACTCTGTTTGGGAATTTCTACTATGTAGTAATGCCCTTCGGATTGAAGAATGCGGGGGCAACTTATCAAAGGGCAATGCATGCTATATTTCATGACATGATTCATGATACAGTAGAAGACCGTGGATGACATAGTAGTGAAATCCAAGAAGGCGACAACTCATGTGGAGGACCTGAGGAAAGTGTTTGAGCGATGCCGAAAATACAATTTGAAGATGAATCCGAAGAAGTGTGCCTTTGGAATGACGGCTGAAAAATTCTTGGGCTTCTTGGTGCATAACAGAGGTTTGGAGGTAGACCCAAGCAAGGCAAAAGCAGTTATGGAGATGCCCCCACCAAAAACGCAAAAACAGTTGAAGAGCTTTCTAGGGAAAGTTGCTTACATGAGAAGATTCATGCCAACATTAGCAGAAGTCACAGAACCTTTTGACAAATTGCTAAAAGGAAAGGCAGAATGGGACTGGGGGCAAGACCAACAACAGGCCTTTGAGAAGGTAAAAGGCATTTTGGCTTCAGCACAAACGATGGTAGTACCACGAAGAGGAATACCGTTGCAGTTGTACATCACATCTACCACAAAGTCTGTAGGAGGATTGATCACACAGGAGGTAGATGGAGAAGAAAAGCCTGTGTACTACATCAGTCGGATAATTAGAGGACCGAAAACCCGGTATTCACAGGTGGAGAGACATTGCCTTGCATTGGTGTTCATAGCGCAGAAAATGCGACATTATTTCTGGCGCATGAAGTGAAGCTTGCAACAAGAACTGACCCGATCAGATACCTACTGACTAGGCCAGCATTGGTAGGAAGACCTGTAAGATGGATGATGATACTTTCAGAATATGACATCCAATGTGTAACACCAAAGACAATCAAATGTCAGGCTTTGGCAGACCTACCGACTCAATTTCCAAATGGAGAATACGAACCTCCCTCTGAGGATCTTCCAGGGGGTGAAGTAGAAGAAATTGACATAGTAGATGAAGACTCAGAATGATGGAATTTAGCCTTTGACGGGTCATCTGCTGAAGGGAAAGGTGGAGCAGGCGTGGTGTTGACCACTAAAGAAGGAAAGGAAGTAGCTTTGTCATACAAGTTAGACTTCCCCTGCACGAACAATGAAGCAGAATATGAGGCGTTCATATTGGAATTATTAGCGGCTCGAGAGTTGGGAGCTAAACGCCTTAAAGTAAGGGGAGATTCAAACTTGATCATGCAACAAATAAGAGGGCAATTCGCAGTGAAGGAGCCTATATTGGCACCGTATCGAACTGTAGCACAAAAAGTGATGGAGGACTTCAGGAAGGTGGTTATTGAGTACGTGCCAAGAGGACAAAATAAACAACCTGATGCATTAGCCACGGTAGCATCTAGAGTATATGTCCAAGGAGAAGACCTAGATGTGAAGGTAATGAAGAGAACCCTCCCAACCAAGGTGCTAGACTTGTTCCCCAAAGACATGACAGATGATTGGAGACATAACATCTCCCATCAATTGCAAACGAAGGAGGGGACTATATCACCGGTGGAACTTCAGAAATACACCATCATCTAGGGAGTCTTGTACCATAAAGAATAGGACTGAGCAAAAAACGGATAAAACCGAATTACCGAACCGAATTTTTTTAACCGAATTTTTTCGGTTATTCGGGTATTTTTTGTAATTCAGTTATATCCGATTTTATTTTCGGTTTTCGGGTTCGGGTTTGGTTTTCAATTTTGGGTTATTCGGTTAACCGAATAACCGAACAAGCCTTAAGGGTTAAATCAGTAATCTTTCACATCTGATCTCTTAATCTCTTATGACTCATTAGTCAGCTGACTCAGCTCTCACTACTTCACTAATTGATGAAATCTGATCTCGTCTCAAATCTCTCATCTCTCATCTCTCAAAACTCTCAGATCTCTCATAAGTCATAACCCTCCCAAATCTCTCTAATCAGTAATCTCAGATCTCACTCTCTCTAGTCTATCTCTTATCTCTCACTCTCTGGTTCTCACACAGTCACACTCTCTCTCATCTCTCATGTGGGTTTGATGGAGAAAATGGGTTAGCTACTGGTGTATATATATGTAGTCTAAAGAGGGGTTTTAAAACACAATATACATATATATCATATATGGATATGGTTTGGTTAAGCTATCTACTGGTGTATATATATGTAGTCTGAAGAGGGGTTTTAAAACACAATATACATATATATGGATATGGTTTGGTTAAGCTATTCAAAATGGGTTTAGCCACTGGTATTTATGCATTATTAACTCATCAAGCCATTGTTGTGTAAATATATATGTATATAGACTAGAGAGGGAATGAGGGGTTTTTAGAGAGAGAAATGGGGATTAGAGTTTAGAGAGAGAAGGGAGGATTAGGATTATTAAGGCATTGAAACCTTCATTTCGGTTATTAACCGAATAACCGAATTTACAATTCGGTTATTCGGTATTCGGTAATTCGGTTATTTTCTGATTCGGTTAACAGTTCGGATATTAAAAATGTGCTAATTTCGGTATTCGGTTATAACCGAATAAGCTATTCGGTTCGGTTATAACCGAATGCTCAGTCCTAATAAAGAAACAGATGGGGTATTGACACGATGCTTGGGGAGGCTCGATGCACAACGAGTTTTGCATCAGGTACATGCAGAAAATTGTAGATTGGCATCTATCAGATTGTATAGGAGGTTGCCGCGCCAAGGGTATTATTGGCCTGAAATGAAGAAGGAAGCAGATGCACTTCAACGACAAGGTGTTTCATGCCAAGAACGACAAGGTGTTTCATGCCAAGAATACCCTGGGGAAGAGGAATGCGCCTTCATCGATGACATAGCGGATTGGCGAATCCCTTATGTAGAGTTTTTACAAAGCGGCAATCTGCCCGCCGAAAAGGACGCAATCTTGATAAAGAGAAAGTCACAACGATTCTTCTTGCAAAATGGAGAATTGTTTTCAATGGCAAGCCCTTACGGTGTTTGGAAGTAGGAGAGGCCAAAGATTTGGTCTATCAAATGCATAAAGACGAGCACCATGGGGGAGCCAAATTGTACAAATAACTTATTGATCATGGTTATTACTGGCCGAAAATGGAAGGAGATTGCTTGGATTTTGTCAAGAAGTGCCACATCTGCCAAATCCACGAGAATTTGATTCATGCTCCCGCTGTAGACCTACGGATCATAGCAACACCATGGCCCTTTCATACATGGGGAATGGATCTTATAGGTCCCATTCATCCTAATTCTAAAGGCAACATATGGATCTTGACGGCCACTAAGATGTATATAAAGTGGGTAGAGGCAGTCCCTTTAAAAAAGGCTACGGGTCCAGCGGTGGCGAACTTCATTAAGGAACACATTATTTGTCGTTTCGGGATCCTGAAGATCATTCTGTCAGACAATGGAACTCCTTTTATCAATAGAGACAACAAAAGTCTGATGGAAAGATATAGGGTGAAGCACTACAAGTCATCGCCCTACTACCCGAAAGGCAATGGGCAAGCAGAGGCCACAAACAAAATCTTGATCAAGATTCTGTCAAAAACCCTAGATGATCATCCGAAGACATGGGCAGAGCAATTACCGGTAGCATTATGGGCATATCGAACTTCAAAAAGAAAACCTGCGGGTGAAACCCTATATGCTTTAGTCTATGGAGAAGAAGCTATCTTGCCCCGCCGAAATAGAAATCCCTTCGGCTAGGATGAGACTTCGAAGCTTAGTCAAGGAAGAGAACCGACCAGCAGCCCTGGAGGCCTTAGCTGACTTCCGAGACCGAGCCAAAGAAAAATTGGAACGGTATCACGAAAGACTGCGACGACAATACAATACCGCAGTGGTACCACGACAAATTCTGGTGGGGGACTTGGTGCTCAAGACAGCAAATCAAGTCATGAGGGGAACACCAACCACCAAATTTTACCCCAAATGGGAAGGCCCGTATAGGGTACGAGAGATCTCCGAAAGCGGGTATTGCAAAATATCTCGTGTGGGATCAAATGTTATCTCAGGCCCATTGAACCTGAAATGGGTAAAGAAATATTACACATGAGATAGTCATCACGAAAGTTATACTTTCAACTTCAAAAGTAGTTGAGGCACCTGACTATAAGCCCTCACAGTTATACTTTCAAACTTTAAAAGTAATCGAGGCACCTGACTATAAGTCCTTAACCTGAAAAAACAGTTACACTTTATCTTTAAAAGTGGCGAACGTTATGCTTTATCTGACAAAAGCAATATTTATTGTTTTTTCATGAAAATTTTGAAACGTTATGCTTTTCGTTAAAAGCAATTTGATCATTAATAAATTATCAAACTTTCACTTATTTTTTTCGAAAAGATATATATATATATATATACATGTTATTGACAACATTCATGTTTACCTATTCATAATATCTATTGTTGCCTTAGAGTATTAATTTGAGTAACTTAAGATTCAATGATAAATATTGAGTTTTGAGGAATCATTCAAATTAAAGGCAATCAACAAGGTTAAAGAAACTCTAATTTGATAAATGAAATATGTGTAAATGAGTTTCTGAAACAGGAAAAGGGAAAAATAGACTACAACAAGTCATGATCTAAAGGCCATGACATATCAAACTGAAGAGAAGGCATAGCTAAGGCCTCTAAATCAGTGATGGCAGCATCTCGAATCTTGAGATTTTCAGCTTTTGATTTCTTGACATCTCGAATAGCTGACTCTAAGTCCTGAAGCTGAGACTTTAAATCTTGCGAATGGATCTTCAATTTGTTTGCGGCTTCGTCAAACTCCGAGATTTATGCTGAGAAGGAGTCATCTTCACACTTACGTATAACAATTTCCGAACGTAACTCAACAAGATTGAAATTCGACTTGAGGAGATCCAGTCTAGCCCGAAAAGGGGCCATATCAACACCCACAACTGCAAGGTCGTCTACATCATCGCTAAATTTCTTCAAGTCCTCAACTCGCAAAGAGTATAAGGAAAGAGTGCGCAACCCAAGCACAAGGCCTGCGAGCTGATCTAGGAAGAAGGTCTGGGCAGAAGACGCCTTAATAATCAGCTGGTCAAGTATATGCGGGAACCAAGCTAGGAGGCGCTCAAGACTTTCCTGACTAGACGATGATATCCGGAAGCCCCTCCAAGAAACAAGGTCTCCGCTTGGATTGAAGGAAGCTATGACAGGAGCAACTTTAGAGGACATCATAGAATTTGTCGAGATAAAGGAGGGAGGAGCACGGGGCTGCTGGGATGCTAATGAATCCACGACGCCTTGGTCATCCGGAAGACAGCTTGGAGGATAACCAAGGTCATTATATAGCGAGGTGTCAACATCCGGATTGAGAGCATCAAATGAGGCAAGCGCATCAACAGGCAAAGGCAACTCTTGCATCTTCTCGCTCTGGAAAACAAGATGATAAAAGCATAATATATTTGGGAGAAAAGAAAGAAAGAAAAAGAAGATATATTTACCAAAGAAAGATACTCACAAGATAGTCAATGGAAAAATAGTTGGGAGATGCCACAGAAGGCGGAATGTCGTTCAGCCCACCCAAAATGCTGTCAACAATACCCTCCCGAGAAATCACCCGTTCGGTAGAATCCTTCTGGGGAGGATACACATCAGTAATAGTCTCAGAAGGATCCTCCCTCGCGGAAGCAGGAGTCTCATCAGTTTCCTTAGGCCTATCATGTGGAGAAGCTGGAGGAGGATTTGAGGAAATTGTTGTATCACCCAAAGCAAGGCTCGAACTCACATCAGATAAAGTGTCTTTAGCATCAAGATTGACACAAGCTTCATGTGATGAAGACGACTCAACATTGATAGAGATAGGTCGGGGAGGGTCACAACTTGTAGAAGCCGCCGTTGTTGCCCCATTTGCAGTAATAGGCATAAACTCAAGAGGAACATCATCATCCTCTTCATCAGCATCACCAATCTAAAAACGGTGGACATAATGATATAAGGAATCACGAAAGCAACTATGTAAATAGTAACAAACATAAATGAAGATACTACAAAATATATAAATACATACCAAATTTCTACGGCGTTTCTTGATTGGATCCTCGGCTGCCGGCACACTAAGACTAGCATCCTCAGGAGGGCGTTTTGCTAATGGCCTTAAGCGAAGCCTGATGCCAGGAAACCGGGGACACGGTAGAAGCAATAGGAGGAGCCACCTCCGAATCAGTAGTGGTAGATGTTCTGGTTTTGGAACGAGTAATTCTCATTTCCCCGGCATCAGAGGATCCCTGGGGAGGAACTGGAGGAGGCATCTGAAACAGAGGTAACTGAGACAAGGCATGTGGAGGAAGGTTCCTGGAGGTAGTAGCGGCCTGTACAGGAAGGATAGCTGAGTCACTTTGAGAATAAACACCTGCTGACCGAGGAGGAGATGATTTAGGCCTCAAGGCCTCACGCTCAACAAGTCGGCTACAAACGCTAAACTTAGTTGTTACCTTGAAGGTTTTGTTATTTGTTGGGTTACATGTATTTTAACCAACTAAACTAAAGTCGTTTTTACATTTGCATCATTGAACTAATTCACTACCTTTGAAATCACTGAACTAACAAATTATTACAAAACGTTACAAAATCCGTCTAACTTGTTTGACTTTTGACAGAAAAATTACATTATTGCTACATGAGAGAGAGAAAGTATACATGTCATACTATTGTCTCCTATCGTGGAGGAAAAGTTATACAATTTTGATGTTACATTAAATAAAATTCAAAAAGTTTAAATCTATGAAAGAGAAAAAATATATTAACCCTTCAAACCCCATTGTCAAGACCCAAAATCTGGGAATCAATTTAAACCATCTAACGAATCTGCCACCATCAGCACCACCGCATAACCAACACCACCACCAAACCAGCA
The DNA here is from genome assembly GCA_034770075.1 of Aralia elata. Classification (NCBI taxonomy): domain Eukaryota; kingdom Viridiplantae; phylum Streptophyta; class Magnoliopsida; order Apiales; family Araliaceae; genus Aralia; species Aralia elata. Next base: position 294,107 of record JAVJAP010000056.1, read on the forward strand.
GTATACCACCACCAGTGGCACCAAACCAAACCAAACCATATTTATATCTATATTCATTTTTTCAGGAACTCCCAGTCGCCTTTAAGTAATAGATTCCGGGATTTGTTTCAGATCTTTGGTGACTCTTTGCCTTAACTTTGCTCCTCTCCATCTTTCTTATTAATTTAAGTTTTAACTTTATTTTTTGATTCCTATTGTTTTACTGCTATTTTGATTGTTTTCTTTTAGGCTTAGTTATTGATAGAATTCGTTGCACAATGTTTTCAAAATTGTTGAGATCGTGGTGGTGGTCGGTGATGATGGGCGTTGGAGTGGAGGGTTGGAGCTGGAGTGGTGGTGTTGGTGGTGATGGGTAGATGAAGAATTAAATAAATTATAGAAAGAAAATTAAACTAAAAAAAATAATCTTCAAACTCGTTTAATTTACTATAATTAATGGGTTAAATTTTGAATGGGTTAATTTAAATTTTAATGGGTTTAATTTTTGATGAGTTTATTTTAAATTTGTAATGGATTTAATTTAACTTTTAATGGGCTTAATTTTAAATCGGTTTAATAATTAAATTAATATTTCCAACTCAGCACTCCTTATCAGCAGACCACCTGGAACGACGTATATTTTCGGTTAAGTTTTTAACGGACCCAACAGTTTTCTCAGTTTTTGTAATTATTTATTAGTCCAATGAGTTGATTGGTAGAGAGAGGTGGTTTGATGATGTAAATGTAAAAATGGCTTCAATTCAATAGGCGAAAGTGCATTTAAGCCGTATTTTGGTTATATGAGAAAGTATAGCTCTGGTATTTCATTATGACATGTAAAAATTGATGTACTTACTGGTAGTGATTATGCTGAAATTTCTTGTGCTTTCAGGATGGCCTGAAGCCAATTCAGGTTGCAGCTGCAGCAGGAAATCGGGTGGCTGTTAAAATTCTTTTCCCCTTGACATCTAAAGTTCAAACTGTTCCATTGTGGACTATCGACGGAATACTTGAATACATGCAATCTGAGGCTGCCGCAGAACAGGTATTTGGATATTTTTTAAGTTTGCAGTCTGATTTCAGCTCTTCAATTGTTTTGCTGCTAAAAAGGAGGGTGGGAAATAATAATATGTCATCTTCCTTTGGTAAATATATGATCAGCTTTATTTAGTTGAATTTTCATTTCTAAAATAAAGGTTTTTGTGATTGAATTGCTATATCCCTTTTTTTTGAAGCGGACAGAAATGTTCAACTTTCTAGAAATTTGGAAAATTATTTGTGTTATTTTTTGTTTTCTTTATTATTATTATTATTATTATTTGTTGTTTCCTAGAGGCACAAAAGAGATGTAGAAGGGGGGGGGGGGGGTTGAATAGATTTTTATGTTTTTTCTTTATTTAAAGATCAATTGCCAAATAATTAATTAGTTCAATTAATTTAGCACAACGGAATATTAGTTTAAAATTCCCTTAAAGATTTAATGAAATCTCAGCTCTAAATTTAGCACTAGTGAAGATTAGTCACTCTACGATATAGCAGTTAATGACCATAGTTATCACGACGCCACGACGAGTCATGGCGGTAGCCGATTGCCAGGACGCTTAGGCGACAAGGCGACCGCCATGGCGTCCGTATGGCGACAAGTCGTTTACAATGTGCAATTTATATGTTATTTATTTTACTTAACAAGTATATTGGCAATAAAATTTCATATACATTAAAACTCAAAACATAACACTATGGAATAACATTAAAAACATAATTATGTAAATAATTAGCAATAACAATCCAAAAATAAAACACTTGATATTAAAAATTAGTAAAAGAAATGAAAAATTCAACCAACCATCACAAATATGTAGTCTAATAACTAATAAAACACCACATAGCAAGCCAAAATAATGTCTAGACTCTCTACACTAGTCTTTAAACATCGTTCAGGTAAACTCATCAAGGAAAAGGTCATCTCCATCCCCTCCACGAGAACTACTCTCATTCAAAGGCGTAGGTGGTCTTTCTCCAAAATGATTCTCCACATCTTCATCATCATTTGGAATTCTCTCTTCTTCATCAACTTCATCGGAGTCGGAATCTATCAACCTTGATTCCCTTGAAGTTGAACCACCACATCGAGAGTACGTCATGAGATTATCACTAGTATTAGCACGAGCCCTCCTTGAAAGATTGCAACCCTCAAGCGTGTTGGATGCACCAGTTGCTCGATCCACATCATTCCATGTAAGATCCTCCCCGGGATGAACAACATCGGCATTGATCCATTCATTACCCCATTCAAAGTCATCAATGGCTAATGAATCAAATTTTTTTCCAAGTTCACGTCTCTTTTGGAACCTTGAGACGATCTTTCGATTGTATTAGACATCCACCAAGTCACTCAATTGTTTGTGTTCCAATCTATTCCTCTTCTTCGTATGAATTTAAAATAAATAGAACAAAAAATAATAATATTAATGATAAAATTTTAATTATATAAAAAATAGTTAGTATTAGTAGTGAATGACTTATTACTTTTGAAATTTGAACCAACAATAGAAAGTACTTACGAACTCAAATGTACTCCAATTGCGCTCACAACCGGAAGAAGAACAACAGAGGCCTAAAATTCTTTTTGCAAACAAGGATAGCTCAATAGTCTGTCCTCCAAAAGCATTCCACCAATCAACTAGCAAACATTTAAAAGAAGTATAAATATTTTTAAAGGGAGGAAAGGAAGAATGTATATAATTATAATTTAGCTTTTATATCTTTATATTCTTTATATATATATATATATATATATATATTTTAAAAAATACTTATGAGGATTCTTTGATTTCCGTTGCCTAATCGCCATTTTTCTTGCAAAAGTATCTCAAGAAGCATCATAGTTATCGACTAGATTGCTTATCTTGTCTAGCAAATCTAGCTCGGGCACTATCCTTGCAAGAATGTGAGTGTTCATTTTATCTGTTTGTTTACCTTTTGTGGCTTTTGCATCTACAGTTTTGCCTAAACTGTATCGTGCCTTGTTCTCTTGCTTTCCTTTAGGAAATTTGGGCTAAAACATAAATGTAGTCTTGCACATGTTAGGTGATTCGAGTTTTTGATTGTTGAGCTTCCTGCTCGTCTTGGTGTGATTGTGTTCTAAGTTCCCAGATTTAGCGATCAATTATAATTTCTTTTGCGGAGAGATTCTGTTCTGTTGATAAGAACTCATCTCAAGTTCTGGCATTTCTATTTTTGCTTGATTTGCTTATGATCCATGTTAATTTGAAATTATTTTGTTTCGATCTGATTTAGTCATGTTTTATGAATTTTGTCTTGCCGGATCTGGATTTTTGCGATCGAATTATGCTTGTCAGCGCTCATGGCCAAATTAAAAATTACACTTAGAAAAAATAATAAAATTATTTAAACAAATTGAAAAATTACACTTAGAAAAACAAATAAAATTATTTAACATGGGTACATTTGTCTTTTAATATTATGCTGGGAGAAATGAATTGATTTAGTACAAAATTTATCCCTGGGGATAATCTAATAACAGTTAGGCCCGTGGTGCTTAAGTGGTTTCATGACCAAAACCTCAAGCTTGAGGTTTTGAGTTCAAATTTGGGGAGAACCATGTTTTGGCAATTAATTCGGCAAAAGTACACGCAAGAAGTGCCACGTGTGCCACGTAGGCAAGTCAACGCACATGTGGCACCTGAGGGCTTAATATCCAAATTTTGTGACAGAAAGGGGCTCGATTTGCGTTGACCAAAAGAAAGGGGCTCATTACCCAAAAACACCTAAAGTTCAGTTGTCACATTTGCATTTTTACCCCTTCTTATACAGTCTTTGTTTGTTATCAAATGCAATTTTGATTTTTTTCCTTCCCGCATTCCATCGCAGCGAAAACTTATGGCATAGCAGGCTTCTCATCACCATTAACAATCCTCAAGACTATAAGAAGTGGTTGTGACGTCCTAATGCAATCCTCAACATGATGCCAAAATGTTGTTGAAATAATAGTATAACAAACTTTCTTCCCCGCTTCAGTAGCCGACAACTTAGATTTTGTCCAATCCTCGCTTGTGAACAAATGTCTCAATGCATTTTTATGCTTGTACAAACTCTGCAAGGTGAGGAAAGTTGTAACAAATCTAGTAACTGCGGGTCTCACAAGATCCCTCCCATTTGTTTTGTCCTTTATCGCATCAAGAAGACGACCATGCCTATAAATGAATGTTGTGATTCTTCTTGCATTTGTGATTGTGGGCTGGAATTGCTTCAACTTGCCTATGTCCTCTAGCATAAGGTCAAGGCAGTGAGCGGCACAAGGTGTCCAAAATAGTGTAGGCCTCCTCTCTATTAGTATATGCCCCGTTGCCTTGTAATTAGAGGCATTGTCCGTGACCACCTGAACAACATACTCGGGGCCAATTTCCTCAATCTTGCTATCAAGTAGATTTGCCAATATTGTGGCATCTTTGCGACTGACTGGAGGCATCAACAGAACCCATGAAATAAGTCCCCTTCGGACTATTAACAAGGAAATTCAACAAGTTGCTTCCCCTCTTATCTGTCCAACCATCCGACATGGGTGTGCAACGATATTCCTTCCAAGCAACTTCATGTTTCTTCTTTAACTCATTGGTTTTCGTCTTTGCCTTCTCAAGTAAAGGAACCCTCAACTCATGATACGTTGGAGGCTTTAAACCCGACCCATATTGCCCTATGGACTCGATCATTACTTCAAAGCTCCCTGCATTTGCAGCATTGAATGGTATGCCACACTCGTAGAAAAAGTTGGCAATGTGCATATGGACTCTCTCCTTTTCCTTCGGTGTCCTCAAACGATTTTCAATACTCGTTTGGCTCAAACGCTTGCTATGCCTCTCTTCTACAACTTCTTCAGGAGTCTTCCTTAGAAGTGCTTCAACCGTCTTTGTTGGAGTTTTTGGTTGTGGCTTTTGGAATTGAAAAACAGCTTTCTTCCTTTTAGAAGCCGTCCTAGAACTTGGGATAGTGGTAGAAGAAGCATTGGAAGCCATGGTTGGACGAGCAGATGATTGTTCTTCTTGCACTTCTACTATATTGCACTTTTACTATATTATCATCATCATCTAGCTGAACTGGCTTGTTCCTCTTTCTATATTCAAAGCTGCTTGCATCTCCCTCTTAATTTCTGTTGTTGTTTTAGGGCACTTCGCTACATCTCCAAAATTTCCAGCTAGATGTTGCTTGAGCTTTTTGATGCCTGAATGACATTTCTTCCTGCAAAGTATACATTGCACGACATCCTTATTACTTAAATCTAGCCAATATCCATATTTCCAACCCGGATCGTTCGATTTAGCTTTTCTTTTAGGGTCCTTCGTTATATCATAATTATCGGCCCCTGAACTTTCCGCCATTTTACTTTCTACACAATACATTCAAATAAAAAATATAAGACAATTTGTATTAGTATGTATCAGTATATATATTGTATGTATCATGTATGTATAAGTATGTATCGGTATATAACCATTAGGCTGAATGACACATATCACCCTCCAAGTTGCCACCCACTTTCAATGTCGTCCCTAAAGTACATTTTTCGTCAATTGGGCCCTTAAAGTGGCATTTTTTTGCGTTTCCGTTCTTTTTACTCGATTTGACCCAAACCCGATCCATTTTTACCAAATTTTGACCCAATTTGACCCAATTTCACTAATTTTTTTTAAAAAAAACTAAAATAATATTTTATTTTAAAATATTAAACATAATTATAAAAATAATAAATCTTTAAAAATTATTATTATTTTAAATATTTTTAAAAATAATTCTTATTTTCAGGAAAAAATATAGATTCATAAAATATAGATTCAAAAATAAAAAAATAAAACTTTATTTTAAAACAAGTAGAATTTTTTTTTTCATTTTATATGTACAATACAAAAAACATAAAAGATAAATAAAAAAAATTGATTCAAATTTTTTTTAAAAAAAAGAAATTAAAAAGTTTTAAAAATTATTATTTTTTTCAGGAAAAAAAATTAGAAAATTTATCATTTTTAAAAAAAATGAGTAAAGTTTTATAAAATATAGATTCAAAAAAATTTAACTTTATTTTCAGAAAAAATAGAAATTTTTAATTTTTTTACAAATGAGTAAAGTTTCATAAAATATAGATTCAAAAAAAGTAAATAAATTTTTTTTATTTTCATAAAACAAAACTAGAAATATTTATTTTTTAAAAGATGTGTAAATTTTCATAAAAATAATTAAGAATTAAAAAAAATTAAACTATAATTTTTTTGAATTTATGTTTTATGAAATTTTACTCATTTTTGAAAAAAATAAAAGTTTTTAATTTTTTTTCTTCTGAAAATAATAATTATTTTTAAAAATAATAATTATTTTTAAAAATAATATTTTATTTTTAAATATAAAAATAATTATTATTTTCAAATTATTCTAAAAATAATATTTTATTTTAAAATATTAAAAATAATTATTTTTAAATAAGTATTTTGAATCTATATTTTATGAAACTTTACTCATTTTATGAAAAAGTAAAAGTTTTTAATATTTTTTCTTGAAAATAATAGTTATTTTTAAAAATATTTAAAACAACAAGTATTTTTAATATTTTAGAATAAAATATTATTTTTAAAATAATAATTAATTTTTAAAAATATTAAAAATAATAATTTTTAATATTTTAAAATAAAATATTATTTTTAAAAGAATTTTTAACTAATAATTATTTTGAAAATAATCTTAAAACTTTTTAGTTTTTTTAAAAAAAAATTAATTGATGAAATTGGGTCGGGTCAAATTGGGTTGGTTTCGGTCAAAATGGGTCGGGTGGGGTAAAATAGGGTAAAAGGAACGGAAGCGCCAAAAAATGCCACTTTAAGGGCTCAATTGACGAAAAATATACTTTAAGGACGATTGGAGTTGCGCAGCGTCGCCCCGCCATTGAATTGAATAGGGTGAGAAAAATAGGGGAAGGGACTTTGGAGTCGACAGTCGAGGAGTAGTCTCTCTCGCTCTTGCAGTCTCTCTCTCTCGGTCGCTCTCACAGTCGCTCGTCGACTCCTTCTCACAGTCGCTCGTCGACTCCTCTTCTATTGCGAAGTTCGATCTTCTTCTAAGTTCTTCTGCGAAGAAGCGAATCGACTTCGAGTTCGACTAGGGCTAGTTACCCAATTCCTCAACAACGTCGTTTTACTTTTTTTTTTAACCCAGTGGGTTAATCCATACCACCCGGAGTAGCCTAGTCGCTTGATCTGCCGGAAAGTTGTCGAAGTCGACGCTGAGTCGTCCAGAGTAGCCTAGTCGCTTGATCTGCCGGAAAGTTGTCGAAGTCGACGCTGAGTCGTCCAAGGCGTCGACTGCCTTTGCTAGGCGCTCGACTTTCAGCCCAAACCCAAGTCACCCGGTTGCCTTGTCTGGCCCCTACCGACTGGACGCCTTGGCATCGCCTAGGCGACGCCTTAACAACTATGTTAATGACAGAATGTAAAAACGTAAAGTAAATAACACAAGATGTTTAAGTGGTTCGGAGTACAAATAACTCCTAGTCTACTCTTCTACTTCAACAAGTAGGAAATCCACTAAGGATAAGTCACAGATCAGATCACTAAGATCTATTACACTTGAATCACTTAGATTCCTTCGAGACACTTAGTCTCAACAAATGTTACTTAGACTAGGTCACTCAGACCTCTTCAACCTCTTCAACACACTTAGACTTGGATGAAAGTCACTAAGACGATCGAATCACTATTGAAATGATATTGTTTGAGGTGCTGCTAAACTTTGCAATTTGCTTGACTTCTGTTGGAACTTAGCAGCTTGAGCTTTTACTGAATCGTAGAGCAGAGCTTTTAGTTTTGCAGAGGTTCAACTTTGTGTACTTGGTGATTCGTACTTGGATTTGAATCCTCGTACGCATTTTATAAACCTCTGGAAATTATCCCGTTGGAGTGTTCCCGTTGGTGCATTTAATTCTCTGCTCCAAGATGTTCTCTGATGTTGACTTTGAGGGTAGGTAGGTAGCTTGCTTTCGGCTCTGCCATGTCCCATCAGACTGCAAGTTCATCTACCACTTGTGAGAGGTGTCACATCTTCATTCTAGCAGTTTAGACACATCTCTAATCTGATCTTCTATTTGAATTTGAAGATGGTGAGAAGCATTATAAAATCTTTGCTCTGAAATGCTCTTCATTTGTCAGTCTTTTGTCAGTTTTGACACGCTCTACGAATTTGATTGATCGTAGAGCTTGGAGAGACACGTAGAGTCTTGACTAGCTTTACTCAATGATCTGAACTGTACGAACAGTTGTTGCTCTACGATTGACTAGGCATCTCTACGATTGACTAGGCAGCTCTACGATCTGCTCGATGAAATGCTCTCTACGACGACCACTTTATGATGCTTGAGCAGAACTCCGCGAACTTCTCTTAACTTTGTGATCACATCTTGTACTAAATGATCCAAGAACAGTTCTACGATCTGACTGCTTACTCTGCGATTCTAACTTCAACTCAGAGACTACTTTGCAACTCTACGATCAACTAATTGATGCTCTACGAGCACCTAGATTACTCTGTGAACAATATTAACACTACGAATAGGCAGAGTAACTCTACGATCGTTTAGCAAAATTATACGATCGATTTAATCCTATCAATTATACATAAAATCAACTCAGATCAACCTAACAAGTTTGATCGTACTACTCTAAGTCCTTGTATAACATTATCTCATTTAGATGGTTCCAAAATTCATCTTCATTTTGGGCACTGTGGCAGTCATGACTCTCAGCTGAAGATCGCTGACGGAGTCATGGGCAGAGTCCTTGCAGATGACATATTTCCCCACTATGTTAGCAAGGAATTCGAAGTTCTGTGGGAACTCCATCCCTCGCAGCTCAAGGTTTTTCTTATACCCCATCAGCTCCAGCCCATATTGCACATTGATGCTTTCGAGCGATGGGATGCCTTTGTTTGCGGAGCCCAGAGAGTTGTTCACTTCCTTGGCTCTCAGTCGAAGTACCTTTCCCTCAACCTTGGTGGTTAGAACACCATCTTCGTATTCTCCATTCCGGTAGAACTCTCCCACCAGACTTGAGTATATTTTGGTGCTGGTATTCAGGGCCTCGTAGAATCCAGCCTTTTTCACCAAAACTAGAACCTTTTTGAACTGATTCTCTGAATCGCCAAAGCTATCAAAGCAAAGTTGGTTTCCAGAGACTTGGAAGCTTGCCATTGATTTTGAGAAGGTTAATCTGAAACTGAAACGAAAGTGTTTTAAGGATTTTGAGCTTTGAAAAACTAGGGCTTGAAGGCTTGAAAACTTGAAAGCTCAGATTGCAAATGTGAGGAGTAAAAGTCAGATGAAAAATTTGAAATGTTTTTATTATACGTTCCTCGTATTGTATTTGGCTAAGAGGGACACGTGTTGAGAGGTGATTGAATGCACGTCGCTTCATTTATGCCATTTATAGCTGTAGAGCAATAACTTTGTCTTTTACTTGCTTCACTCGAGCGTGAACCCCACTAGCCATAAAGTAATCGTTTCATCTTTGCGTAGAGTAAAGTTGAAAGACTTTCATTCTACGATCCCTTCTGCTCTACGAACCATTCTATGATGGTTTTTCACTCAACGATCCATGAATGGTCACTCTACGATCTTCACCTGCACTATTAAAAACTTCCAAAAACATAGTACTAAGGATGTAAATTTAACATTCCTAACTCACTGATTAACTTGTTAAACTTGGATTCGTCTAATGGCTTAGTAAATACATCAACAAGTTGATTTTTAGTTGTAACAAAATGTAGTGTAATATTTTCATTTTGCACATGATCTCTAATAAAATGGTATCTGATTTCTATATGTTTAGTTCTAGAATGCATGACAGGATTGTGAGTTATTGATATAATACTAGTATTATCACATAATATAGGGATAAACTTGAAATCAAACCCATAGTCAGCTAATTGATTCTTCATCCACAAAATTTGAGCACAACAACTACCAGCAGCAATGTATTCGGCTTCTGTAATTGAAGTTGATACTGAATTCTGCTTCTTGCTGAACCATGAGACAAGCCTATTCCCTAGCAGTTGACATGTACCAATAGTGTTTTTCTTGTCAATCTTGCATCCTGCAAAATCAGCATCTGAATACCCTATTAGATCAAAGGGAGACTCCTTGGGATACCATAATCCCAAATATGGAGTATTCTTGAGATATCTGAAAATCCTTTTGACAACAACTAAATGAGATTCTTTTGGATTAACTTGAAATCTAGCACAAATGCAAGTAGAAAACATGATATCTGGCCTACTAGCAGTTAAGTACAAGAGAGATCCTATCATATCTCTGTATTGAGTTATATTAATACATTTACCAGATTCATCTTTATCTAGCTTTGTTGCAGAGGCCATAGGAGTCTTCATGGGATTGGCTGATTCCATGCCATACTTCTTAAGTAGATCTTTAATGTACTTGGCTTGGTTTATGAAGATTCCTTCACCATTCTGCTTCACTTGCAGTCTAAGGAAGAAGTTCAGCTCACCCATCATGCTCATCTCAAATTTACTTTGCATTAGCTTGACAAATCTCTCACATAATTTTTCGTCAGTAGAACCAAAACTAATATCATCCACATAAATTTGTACTAACAGAATCTTATCTTTGTGCTTTCTAAGAAAGTGTAGTGTCTACCTCTAGTGAATCCATTTTCACTAAGAAAAGTAGTGAGTGTTTCATACCATGCCCTAGGTGCTTGTTTTAAACTGTAGAGAGCTTTATCTAACCTATAGACATAATTTAAATGAGTTTGATTGATAAAACCTGGGGGTTGTTAAACATAAACTTCTTCTTGAAGTTCTCCATTTAGAAATGCACTCTTGACATCCATCTGGAAGACTTTGAACTTTATGTGGGCTGCATAGGCTAGAAACATTCTAATAGCCTCCAATCTAGAAACAGGAGCAAATGTCTCATCATAATCGATCCTTTCTTCCTGAGAATAGCCTTTGGCCATCAACCTTGCTTTGTTTCTAGTGATCACACCATTTTCATCCATTTTGTTTATGAAAACCTATTTGGTGCCAACAACTGGATGATCCCTTGGTCTTGGAACTAGCCTCCAAACTCTGTTTCTCTCAAACTGGTTCAGCTCCTCTTGCATATCTTCAATCCAGCTTGAATCTTCCATAGCTTCTTCAATCTTCTTAGGCTCCATCTGAGAGAGAAAGCTTAGGTAGAAGCATTCATTTTGAGAGGCCGACCTTGTTCTGACTCTAACATTGGGATCCCCAATGATTAGATCTTGGGTGTGATCTCTTGCCCATTTTCTTCCAGCTGGAACATCTGTCCTCGTGCCTTCTTGTATGAGATCTTCAAGATTGAGTTCTGGATCAACAACTTCATTACCTCGTAGAGTGTTCATTTCTGGAACTAACTTCTCTACGATCTCTTGATCTGGCACTACGATCGTTGGGTCTGGCTTTACGGTTTCAGCTTCTGCGATCGTAGGGTTCTCTTGCTTTGCGATCGGAGGGTCCAGCTCTACGACTTCATCAAGTTTAGCAGCTTTGCTTGGTTCGCCTTGGTCAGTCTCATCGAAGGTGACATGGATAGAAACTTCCACTGTCAATGAGTTCTTGTTGAACACTCTATAGGCTTTACTTTCCATAGAGTATCCAAGAAAAATTCCTTCATCTGACTTGGGCTGGAACTTTGTTAAGTACTTCTTGCCATTGTTGAGGATGTAACACGAACTGCCAAATGCATGAAAGTAGCTGATATTTGGCTTTCTTCCTTTCCACAACTCGTAGGGTGTTTTCTTGAGCGTAGAGCAGGGTTCTAAAAATCCCCGCCTAGGTCCGATTAATCCCCGCCAGGGTGCGCCTAGGTGCTAGGCACCCCCTGACGCCTCGCCTAGGCCCAAGGCGGCAAAAAAATCCCTCTAGGAAATTAGGCGGGGCCTAGGCGAAGAGGTTTTTTTAATATTTTAATAACTACCTAAGCCAGATCTTGATATATTTATTTTTCAAATGATTTACCATATTCATAATGCGGGTTGTAGCATATCAAATCACAACAAGAAGTGAACAAGATCAAGTCAATGGATAAATTTTATTATAGTTGTAATTTTTTGAACTGGTATCAGCTTCAAATTATATAGATGATGATACATTTGTAATATTTAGTTTAATTCAATATAATTCTTAAATTTATGTTTAGTTTCTAAAGTTTTAATATTGAATTGAATTCTTGAAATTTCAAATTTTATTATTTAATAGGAATCTTGTTTATGAATAAAACTAATACGTTAAAGATATGTTTGAACTTTGAACAATTGCATGTTTGTGTTTGAACTTTGACATTGGCAATATGGATATGTGTTTGAACTTTAAGCAAAGGCCTTTATTATCTTTATTATAGATTGTTTTGCTTTATATTATTGTTTTGTTTGGATAAATGTAAGATAAAATATTAAAATTGGCTTAAAATAAAAAATCCCGCCTAGGCCTCCTAGGCGCTAGGCCCCCCGGGCCGCCCGCCTAGCCCCTTTTAGAACATTGGCCCAGAGTGAACTAGGGATCTATTCTGAGTGTAGCAAGTAGTGTTAACAGCTTCTGCTCAAAAGTACTCAGGGAGATGGGTTGCTGCTAGAAGAGTTCTTCCTGTTTTTATCAAGGTTCTGTTCTTCCTTTCAGCTACTCCATTTTGTTGTGGAGTTCTTGGAGCTGAGAAGTTATGATGAATCCCATTATCTTCACAGAACTGGTCCATCTCAGTAAAGTCAAATTTTCTTCCATGATCAGTCCTTATTGCCTTTATCTTCTCACCCTTCTCATTCATAACCAGCTTGAATAATCTGATCAACTAGTTGCTGGTTTCATCCTTAGAGCTTAAAAAAAATACCCATGTGTATATGGTGTAGTCATCTATTACGACCAGTGAGTATCTTTTGCCTCCAAGGCTAGTAGTTGGTATTGGCCCAAATAGATCCATGTATAACAATTGCAGGGGCCTCACATTTGAATTTACTGCTTTACTTTTGAATGAACTTCTTGTTTGCTTTCCAAGCTGACAAGCCTTGCATGGTCTTTCTTTGACATAACTCAGCTTTGGCAAGCCTGTGACTAGATTTTTGGAATACAAGCTTTGACATGCTCTTGAAATTAAGATGGGATAATCTTCTGTGCCACAGCCAGCTTACATCTTCTGAGGCTTTAGCAACGAAGCAAGCTGTTTCTGAAGAGCTGAGCTCAGAGATATTAACCACATAGACATCTTCTCTTGATCCAGTCAGCTTCAATGAGTTGGTTTCTAGGTCTCGAACTTGACACTGGTTGTTGAGGAAGATGAATTGATGACCTTTATCACACTGACTAATGCTCAGTTGATTGTGCTTCAATCCATCAACATAGGAAACTTTGCTGAATGATACTGCTCCATTTCCAATTGAGCCATAGCCTCTGGTCTTCCCAGGGTGGTGGTCTCCAAAGAAAACTGTTGGACCATCTTTAGCTTTGAATTCAGACAGGAGAGCCTTATTGTCAGTCATGTGCATGGAGCATCCACTATCAAGGTACCAGATGGATTTAGTAGAGCTTGGTACCTGCATTCAAGATCATTCTTTATTTTGGTACCTAGACTTTCTTGGGTCCTGCTTTGTTAGTACCCTTTGGAACCCATATTTGCCGTTCTTTGGGTCTATATGGAAGCTGTCGTTTACACTCCAAAATTAAACCTTACTATTACTCTACTAATACAAAAATCACTATAGCGATAAGTAAGGATCGATCCCACAGAGAGTGATATTATCTTTAGTTTATTCTACCGTTTCCTAAATCAAAATAACACTAAATATAAATTGGGGGGTTTTGAATTGTTTTTAACTAACTAAAGCAACTGAAAATAATTAATAAGAATAACCAATAAATTAAAGACTTTAGTTCAGTATCGCCTTTTTACAATAACCAAGTTACCAAGTTCAACAAGATTTATCCTTCAATGAAATTAATAACCTTAGATAACTGCAATCGCCAATTATCCGAAATTCTCCTTAATTTTAAATCCAAAGAAACAATCGCCTCAGTAGATTCTAACTATTATACAACTTAGTTTTATCAGTCTAGATTTAATATAACAGCAACATTAAGAATTAGAGAATTAGGTTATTTCAAGAAACAATCACACAATCAGGGATTATTTAGCTTGTTTTCTGATAATCTTAGCAATACTCAAAAGCTTGTCCACAATCATGTATTATTAATTGCTACTTCTGATCAGATATAATATCATTTGCTTAATATTATATCTTAATCTAGCAGATATTAATTAGATTAATCTAACTGGCCACATTAAATCAATCAAATCAAATAGCATGCAATCAATTAAAGTAGATTATCAAGAATAAATCTCATGTAAGAAGGAATAAATAATATAAACTTAATCAAACCATTAATTGTAAAGAAGGTTCAACATCGCTTAGAATTGAAAATAAAGAGCTTAGCTTGACATGCCTTCAATCTTGCCTCAAAGTCTAGGGTTTACAATGATGTAGCTAAGATTCCCTAAAACTTGACTAGGAACATCTATTTATACTCCTAGAACAAAGTCCTAAAGTTATAAGAAATAACAATCCAAATTGGAGTAGAATTTTTTAAAATATCGCAACACTTGGCTTCCTTTTCGTGCGTCCGGCGCGCCCTGCGCCACTTTTACACTGCCATCGGCGCGCCCCGCTCCGGTCCTATAGAACTTCATCCAGTCTCAGCGCGCCCTGCACCGGTCCTAAGCCATTTCTGGCGCGCCTCGTGCCAGACCATCAGAATGTCCAATTTTTCCTCTTTTCTTCTTTTCAATTCCAATTCTTCCTGAAATCAATAAACACCTTAATAAGCTCGTATACACATAAAACATGTAATAAAACTAAATATAAAGGAATCAAAATAAATGAATATTATGCACTTATCACTATAATAATAATAATAATAATAATAATAATCATCTTGATAGCATAATTCAGCTACATGCCCATACTTATGACAGTTATAACATCTGATATGTTGCATGTGTAAGTGTGTGGATATTTTTTCACTTGGGACGTGTGTGGGATAAACATGACCAACCTTTCTTCTTGGCTGAAACTCCCTCTGCTTCCACACTGCTCTACGATTTTGTGGTATTGTAGAGTAAAAGCCAGTTCTACGATTCATGTCTGGTTGGTTCGTAGAGTTGGATTTACCTGACTCTACAATCCTTCGAGGCACGATCGTAGACTTGGGTTTACTCTGCGGCTTCACAAAACTAAGTCCAGTATGTGATCTGTTCTTGGAACAAAAATCTGATCTGCAGAGATTGAGCTGCTTTGAATAATTGGCTTCGATGTCGCCTCTGTTCGCTGATTCAGCTCTAGCTCATAGGTAAGAAGATTACTATAGAGCTTCTGCACAGTCATTTCATGCAGATTCTTTGACTCACGAATAACAATGGTTTTGGCATCCCACTTGCTAGGAAGTGATCTCATGAACTTAATGTTGAGGTTCTTATTTGGATAGACCTTTCCATAAGCTCTCAGAGAGTTTAATAGCATGTTGAATCTTTCATATGTAGCAGTTATGTTCTCTCCTGGAATATGAGAAAACATTTCGTACTGCTGAGTCAGTAGAGACTGCTTATTCTCTCTAACTTCTTCTGTACCTTCATGCATGATCAACAGAGCTTCCCGGACTTTTTTGGCTGTTGTGCAGTTGACTACATTTTCGAACAACTTATCTTCTAGCCATGAATAGAATGTTCTTAGCCCTTTTGTCTAGTTGCGCCAACTTTTCATTATCAGTCCATTCAGCTCTGTGCTTGACTACCATCTTGTTTGGATCATCAGAGGTTGAAGCTAACTTTGTTGGTATGTATGGGCCACTGATCACAACATCATATAGATCTCTTCATCTATTGCATTCATATAAGCCTGCAAACGAACTTTCCAATTAGCAAATTTTTCTTTATTTAGAAGGGGTTGCTTATTCCTACCACCAAGTTCAGAATCGGTTTTATTGTGTGTCATATGATTAATTCAAAGTGTTTAAGCTTTTGGTTAGGAGAACCCGCTCTGATATAACTTGTTGTTTCCCAGAGGCACAAAAAGAGATCTAGAAGGGGGGTTGAATAGATGTTTTATTCTTTTTCTTTATTTAAAGATCAATTACAAGATAATTAATTAGTTCAATTAATTTAGCACAACGGAATATTAGTCTAAAATCCTCTTAAAGATTTAATGAAATCTCAGTTTTAAATTTAACACTTGTGAAGATTAGTCACTCTACGATATAGCAGTTAATGACAGACTGTAAAGATTTAAAGTAAATAACACAATTTGTTTAAGTGGTTCAGAGTACAAATAACTCTTAGTCCACTCTTCTACTTCAGCAAGTAGGAAATCCATTAAGAATAGGTCACACAAACCAGATCACTAAGATCTATTACACTTGAATCACTTAGATTCTTTCGAGGCACTTAGTCTAGGCAAAGGTCACTTAGAGCTCTTCAAGTCAGTTGGACTTGGATGAAAGTCACTAAGACGATCGAATCACTATTGAAATGATATTGTTTGAGGTGCTGCTAAACTTTGCAATTTGCTTGACTTCTGTTGGAACTTAGCAGCTTGAGCTTTTATTAAATCGTTGAGTAGAGCTTTTAGTTTTGCAGAGGTTTAGCTTTGTGTAATTGGTGATTCATACTTGGATTTGAATCCTCGTACGCCTTTTATAGACCTCTGGAAATTATCCCGTTGGAGTGTTCCCGTTGGTGCATTTAATGCTTTGCTCCAAGATGTTCTCTGATGTTGACTTTGAGATTAGGTAGGTAGCTTGCTTTTGGCTCTGCCATGTCCCATCAGTCTGCAGAACTTATCACTTGTGAGAGGTGTCACATCTTCATTCTAGCAGTTCAGACATATCTCTAATCTGTTCTTCTATTTGAATTTGAAGATGGTGAGAAGCATTATGAAATCTTTGCTCTGAAATGCTCTTCATTTGTTAGTCTTTTGTCAGTTTTGACATGCTCTACGAACTTGACTTATCGTAGAGCTTGGAGAGAAACGTAGAGTTTTGACTAGCTTTACTCAACGATCTGAACTGTATGAACAGTTGCTCTGCTCTATGATTGACTAGGCAGCTCTGCGATCTGCTCGATGAAATGCTCTCTACGACGAGCACTTTACGATGCTTGAGCAGAACTCTGTGAACTTCTCTTTACTCTGTGGCCACATCTTGTACTAAACGATCCAAGAGATAGTTCTACAATCTGACTGCTTACTCTGCGATTCTAACTTCAACTCAGAGACTACTTTGCAACTCCGTATCAACTAACTGATGCTCTACGAGCACCTAGATTACTCTGCGAACAATATTAACACTACGAACAGGCAGAGTAACTCTACGATCGTTTAACAAAACTATACAATCGATTTGATCCTATCAATTATACATAAAATCAACTCAAAGATCAACCTAACAAGTTTGATCGTACTACTCTAAGTCCTTGTACAACATTATCTCATTTAAGGACTTTACAAAAACTACATGAACAATTATACGTTATAAACACATCATCAAATTTAAACATGCATATCCTAACATTATTATTCTTTTATATTGTTTATTTTTATTTTTTTCCCTCGATCTTGCCCTCTCATCTTTTTTTGTTCTCTTTTCAGCAGTTCTCTATAGATTTTAACATTTCACTACTAATCCTTTTTGTTTATATTATTTATTTTATGCTTTCCCGCATTTGTTTTATATTTGCCGTTTTCTCTTGCCTTTCTTCTTTACGTTTACATGTGATATTCGTTTTAAGCACTGACTAAATCACAAATTGCTCCCTATACTTTAGCCCCAAATTCGATTTCCAGCCCAAACTTTATTCTCAATTAAAGCACTCTAAACTTTGACCACCTACACAATTTGCATCCTCCGCAGCCTCTACATCAAAACTATTTGCACCCTAAACTTTAGCGTGGAGGGTGCAAATTATTTTGACACTCAAAGTTTAGGGTGCTTTTGATCGAAAATAAAGTTTGGGGTGGAAATCTATTTTAAGACTAAACTATAGGGTTGTAATTTATGTCTTTTCAGGCTAACCCAATTAGTTTGGGATAAAAGGTTTTGCTAAGTTGAGTGTAGTCATTACTTTGCTACAAACTTCTTTCTATTGTCTACAATTTCTGCATAACACTAGATATGTTTTTACCAAATTTTGGGTTATCTCGTCTTTATCCAGCTATGTTTAGATTCTTGATAATATTGTGCATTGCAGGGAAAAACAACAAATCTGGAAGAAGTTAAAATGCCAGGGGATTCTACCATTTCAAAACAAAATCTGCCTGAGGTACCATTTTCACCAGGATTGAGTTTTATTTCTTTCTATTGTAAATCCACTTAATATTTATGATCACCACCCTCTGTTTCCGAAGTCTTGATGATTCATAAACATTAGTTCTGCATTCTTCCTTATCTCCTGTAAATTGTTCTTTTGTGTTGTTGCTTTCAATAACTCCATGCAAGGGTTAATTGATAGTTTGGTTACTGTACTGCGCCCGATTTTCATTTTAGTTACTGAAACTTTTTGGTTTTTGGTTACATTCGTATTACTTAACCAATAAAAGTATTTCAATTGAGTGATTTCATAATTTTCCATCCAAATAATTAACGGTAGTGCTTATGTGGCTAATGTTTAAGATGTGGATGTTGGGGTCCACTTTTTATATTAAAAATAAATAAAATTGTACATGTGGATAAATACCAATTTTTATTTTTATTTTTTTAATATTTTTAAATGCTTACCCAGCAAAATCAAAATTAAAAACAAAAATCATTCTTAAACAAGGACAAAAACCCAATTAAAAACCAAACCATCATTATTGTGGAGAGGAAAAAAGAACGCATCTTCATCTTCTTCTTCTAAAACTTCGACATCTTCATTGCCCATCACCGACTCCTCCATAGCAATCCTCACGGCGTTCCGCATCTTGCACAATCCTCTTACGCTACCACCACCTGTCATCTCCATCGTCTCACGCATCACCATCGTCATCTCCTTCACCTATCACCATCTTCAACCGTCACCTAACAAATCAACACAATAGCAACCCAAATTGGTATCCCATAGACTCAGGAGAGAGATTGGTTTAATTTTCTTCTTTTGGAATCACAGATCCGTTCTTTTGCCATCTAATCTACTTAAACTGATAGTGTTTAATTTAAGTAGCACAAGTTTTTAATTTCAAAATTTTATTTCTCCATTTTACTTTCTCTTATGTTGCAGAGATAATCTAGGGATTGGCTTTATTTGATTATCATCATCTGCACAAAAGGGTTAGTATATTGGGTATCAATTATAGGTTGAATTTTGCAAATGTATGTGAATTGGAGTTTGGGAAACTTTACATCACTGTCGTCGTAAAAATTGTAATCATTAGGGGACTCTAGAGAAGGTGATGGGGCACCTTAGTGGGGGTCAGTTGGGGCGGCGATGGGGGCGAAGGGTGGTGGCTAATGGGCACTTGTGGTGCTGGTGGGAAGAGAATGATTTTGTAGGTGGGCGAGGAGAGAGAGAGGCGATAAATATATCTTTTCCTTTTTTTTTAATTTATTACTATATTTTTTAATTTTCATTACTTTTGAAATTAGTTTTGATTTAAATTGTATTTATTTTTTCTTTTAATTGTTTGCTGGGGACATCTCATTAATATGGCCCACATCTTTTTCTCCACCATTTGCCACAAGCAATTCTGTTAATAATTTGAACAGAAATTTTTGAAGTCAATAGATTGAAATATTTTATTAGCTTAGTAATGTGAATGTAAGAAAAAAAGTTTTAGTAATCAAAATGAAAATAGGGCCCTGGTACAATAACTAAAATATCAATTAACCCCTTCATCAATGGCTTGGGATACCTTTGATGTCAATCTGGGGTATAATATGTTCAATAAACATTGGTCGGTTGCAGAAACTAGGGTATATAATAGATTTAATTTTTCTGGATTGATTTTATGTCAGGTATCAAAAGGATTATGAACCCAACATTTGACTACATAAAGACTTTACTGTTCTTTAGCTTCTTTTACCAAGAGAAGCAATGATAGTATCATTAGAAGTTCTTTAATCAAAGAATAGCAACATACCCTTGTTGCATACGCGCATGTATAGTTTTATATTAGCTGTAAATGTGTAATGAATGACTTTCAAATCCATATACTTGGGGCCAAATTTACCTATATAAAAAGATGTTATGAATGACTAAAATATACACTTTATTTTCAACTTATAGGATTAAGTATTAAGGTGTAGCTTAAAAGCATAAATGCTTTTATCTCTATATGTATAGTGTAGCCAAAATGATGTGAAGTAGGGATTTTAATAACAAAAAACTTGGTTAGTATACTCTAACCAAGTCAGTTTTTAGTTTATAGATAAAATCATTCAGTTAGGATAATACGAGTATGACTACTTTTTCCAAGTGATTTCCAATAGTTTATTGGCTAGCATGTAGATTGATTGCAAGCTTGTTAAGCTTGTTACAGTTATAATCTCATTTTGATATGTATGATAATTGTAATTTTTGTCATGCATGCGTTCTTATTCCAATAAATTTTTTCAGAAGAGAAACAAAAAGTTATACTTAAATAGTGGGAAAATTGATCATATGGAGAGTTAATGAGAGGGTGGTGGCAGGGCTACTAAAGGAGGGTAATCTGAGTCATTTGTTGGCATATAAACTTAAGCATTTGAAAGAAGATTTGAAAGGATGGAATTAGGGGTTGTTTTTTTGGTAAGGTTTGGTTTGGCTCTTCATGAGATACACGCAATTGATGAGGATGATTCGATAATTTTAAATGTAATTCGGGCCTTAAAACGATTTCGAGGGTTTTTATGCCCACAAAAATTGGGTTTAAGGCCCCTTGATAGTGGATTTTATTATTTCGAGGCACTTGGATAAATGGTGTGACAGAAATTGAGATTGAAATGGGAGGAGCTAAATGGGGAAGTAGGTCGATAAATCATTGCCGAAGAGTGTTATAGACAGAAATTAAGGGCCATATAGTTAAAAGAGGGGTACGGGAACATGAAAGTTTTCCATAGAATGGCAAATTCTTGATGAACTACATTGGTGATACTGTGGTGTGGGAGGAGAGTATGAGATAAAACCTCAAATCCACAAGGGAGAATAAAAATTTTCAACGAAAAATTGATAACATTGTCAAGGATTGGTTCATCCAAGAACTGTAAGATAACATATTTATAGTGCTAAGCAACTTTCTTAAACTATTAGGAAAAGGAAAATAATTAAACACTAAAATAAATTAAATTAGAAAAACTAAGCCCAAACTACAAACGGGCAAAAAATAACTAAAACTACTGGATTTCCTAATTAATAATTGAAAATACATAAAATAAACTAAATCTAATTATTGATATTTTCCCATTGCATCAAGTTCACTTGCTTACAGTACTATTTGTAATTTTTTAAATCGAGGTAATTAACATTGTACTTGTAAAAGAGAATCTGTGTTTATTTTTTTAATTTTTTTTGAAAATAACGGTTCTGCATCATGTTAGAACTGTATGTCGACAGGCTAACATGGAAGTTCTGAAGTTTCGTTGCAGTTTCTTTGTATTGGTTTAAGTTTATGACAAATATTTCAGGTGACACTCGAGGCAAAGAAAAAAGCTGCAGAAGCGAAATCAAGAGCAGATGAAGCTTTCAAACAAAAGGATTTTTTGATGGCTGTGAATGCTTATACGCAGGTACCTACTCTGTTCTTTGGTAGTTCAGGAATTAGAGGCAGCCTTCATATAAGAGACGCAGAAAACTATTGACTGTACTAGCAAATAGATTAGCCTTTGTTGGCTGTTCTCAAGGTTGGAGATTGTAGTTCAGTTGTAAGGTTGATAGTTGATTGACTCCCACTCTTGCATTGTCTGCAAGGTCATCTTGCTCCCAAACATGTGGAGATTGCTGAGGCGAAATGTATCTCAATTACCTTGGCAATCTATGAAGAGTTACGTTGCATTTAAAACTGACTTGAAGAATTTTGTATTTGAAAATTAATGGAGCATGAGAAAGGTGATTAAATTTAGGAGAGAGATCTTGATTTTCACCTGTGGCCAAGGGAGTGGTATCTGGCAATTCATTCTAGAAGCAATGGAGCGGTTGGGTGAGGAGCGTTTGAAGGATTTTTCAAGAAGGTGCTTCAAATTAGTATCCCGAAAATATCTACTATAGGAGGAAGTACAAAGTGGATGGTTTAAAGGGAAAATATGAAAAAGTAAAACAAAAAAGAAAGAAAAAATATAAGCTATGAAAAGCAGAATCTTTCTTGTTCTCATTGCTCTGCAGTTCTTCTCATACCTGCTAGCTTTTAACCTTAAAATTTAGAGTTATTTAGTTATTTATTTATTTTGATAAGATATCTTGTATTAGAATTGAGTAAGTAGCTAAGTTGTTTACTGCTGTGGTGTGGTTTATAGGCAATTGATTTTGATCCCACAGATGCTACTTTGCATTCTAATAGAAGTCTCTGCTGGATACGTCTAGGCCAAGCTGAGCATGCCTTAGCTGATGCAAAGGCCTGCAGAGCACTAAGGCCAGATTGGGCAAAAGCTTGTTATCGGGAAGGGGCAGCTTTACGTTTACTACAGGCATGCTCTCATCCACATGAAGTTCTACATTGTCATTTTCAAGTTAAACCTGAGATGTATAACTGTTTTTTCACTGCAGAAATTTGAGGAAGCAGCCAATGCCTTCTATGAAGGTGTCCAGCTTGACCCTGAAAATAAGGAGCTCGTATCTTCTTTCAGGTTGTGATGAGAAGCCTTTACCTTTTTTGTTTTACTCTCTCCGTCCCAAATTAATTGCTCAGTTTTGACTTTTTAAAGTCAAATTGACCATTTTTAAAACTAATCTTTTTACTATTTCTGTTAAAATATAGGGGAAGAGATTATAACCAAAAGAAAGTATATACAATTTATTACTAACCCCAATTTTTATAATTTTAGAAATATATTTATATATGCTTAATTATTAAGTTTAAAAATAGTCAATTTGACTTAAAAAAGTCAAAACTGAGCAATTAATTTGGGACGGAGGGAGTATAAGTTATTATCACCTTCACTCTAGGATGTGTACCGTATAAACAAACTAGCCTGATCCTTCATTATCTTTTTCTCCACATATGGGCTTTATTGAAGGATACTTAAAATGTCAGCTTGTAAAGTCGGGAGTGTCTTGTACAATTGAAGTGTTGGATATATTGAGCCTTGGAATTATTTTATAGAAAGCATTTTCGTATCGGGATTACTATCTGGAGAAACTTAGTTGAGTAGGGTGGAAAAATAAATACACACACATACATTATTTAGGTATGTGGAATTAGTCCATGATATAACTAACAGGAAAAAGTGAAAATCATAAATACTAATATAAAGATCTTTGGATCCCATGTATTGTTTGAAACAAAATTGATGAACTGAATTTTGCGGCCATAGGAATTCAAATGAAATTTGGATGAAGATCATCGGAAAATAATAAATATCTTTTTGGTGTTGAAGGTTGTTATTAGCAGCTACTGATTTAAGAAAACTAAAAAAAATCATTAGTAGCTACCTTAAATAGGAATGAAGCTGGTTCCTTTCTACTTGGTCTGTAGGTGCTAACTGCTTGTTGCCTTTGCAGGGAAACTGTTGAGGCTGGAAGAAAGTTCCATGGTACAAAACAGCAAAACTTGTAAAGATGTATTGGAGAAAGAGAAAGGTGGTGAAATATGTGTTTGCAAATGACCTGAAGCTCCATGAGACATCATGAAACTTCCCCCCTCTTCTATTTTATGTTTTTCTATTTTTCGGTTGGGAAGTGGAGAGGAAAACACCATGTAGAGGAAGAGGGGACATGGGGATTTAGGTAAATTAACTATAGTAGCGTAGTTGAATTTGTTGCAATTTTGTTAGTGAAGTGTGTTTTGATATTAACATCTCATGACAAATTTAAGCATAACATTTTATGATCTAATTTAAGGATTAAACTTTTTTTGACCAATTTAAGAAGTAAACATTCTATGACGAATTTAAGTTCAAGCATTCTACTAAAGGTTGTAGTATTAGCATCAGTTACATGATGGACACGTACTTCGTCCGTTCTAAAATTAGGATGCATGTAATCTTTTTGAGTCGACTTGCAAAATTTTGAATTCGCAATTAATATAGATTCACTCTTTGTACCGTAAAAAGAGTAAACTCTGTCTCAATGTTGAGCTTAAAACCAACAATTATGTGAATAATGTTCACACTTTTGACAATCATAACAATTTATAGCATGCAATAACAATTGTGTGCAAGGTGTTCTACCCAAGTCTTTCACGAAATGTTTTCCACTGATCCTCTAACTTGGGTAATCGACGATAAGTGGGAGGTTGGGTAAAGGTAAATTTGGACGTCGTTTGTTTGTAAAAATGATGGATGTGACGAGACTTTGAAGTATTTTATTAATTATTTTATCTTATAAGATTATTTTTCATTTTTAAGGTTATTTGATACTTCAAAATGAAATTATATAATATTGCATTTTTATTTGGATCTATAATTTATCATCACGTGACCTTAAAAATGATAATATAAACGGTGATTAAATAACGGACTAATCATGAGATAAAATAGTTCAAAGGGCATTCATTAGTTTTTGCATACAAACATTGTTTCTGATGGTTCTTGGGAACAAACTTCAATCTTGAAAAAGTGGTTTATTGTCACAGCCATGAATAACTCTCCGTCTGAAATCTACAATTGTTTCCTCATGTATCTATACTATTACTTCATTCAAAATGACTGATCTTCTCCAATGTATCACTAATTTTTGATGTTGCTAATGATTATTTTCTTCATTTAAAATGGCTCATCTCTCTAAGGTATCACCAATTTTTTATGTCGCTGATACGATTATTTTCTCAGTACCTACTTCAAATGGGTGTTTTACAACAAAGTCAACTCTTTTTAGCTGATGTTTTATCCATGTCAGAAGCCTGTTATCTTACTGTACAGTTATTAAGCTTGGCATAAATCTTACTCTCTCCATACCAAAATTATAGATGCATGTTCTTTTTTTGCCCATTTCAAATTAAAAATTCATTTTATTTTTATTTTTAAGTAACATGCAATTTCTAACATTTAATTACTTTTATTATAGTAGATAAAGTACTATCATGTCACCATTGATACATTACTAGCTAATGGTTGAGGTAAATTTTAAAAAATAAAATTTTCATTAAAAATCTTTATTTTACAAATATATCTCTAATTTTGGAAGCAAGCTCACCAACTTCTTGTAGTTTCTTTTCAAGCACACAAAAAAATTAAAACAAAAAATTAAATATTGATTATATTTACTAAGCAGGAAACATAGAAGACGTGTTACTTTCGGTAAAAGTCCAAGCAATGAGACTATTTTAGGAGTAACTTGTTTTCCAATCCTACTAGTGATTACAAATCAAAACTAACTGTGATTAACTAATTATTAACAAAAGGTCTTCCTCAAATCTTCTAAGCACTCAGGTCCTCGTAGTTACCTGAACTAAAACTACACAAGTGAGCCAAACGCCAGGAGACATATGAACCCCAAACAATCGACAAAGATGATGATAGTAAATTATATAGCATTCGACACATTATAATATGGAAATAAAATATGATAACGGTTCACTCTCAATAGTATGAAGTGAATAATACTCCATCCGTTCCAAAATATAAGATCATTATTGACTTTTTAAAGTCAATTTAATGCGTTTTTAATCTCAAAATGACATGGATTCCTTTAATTTTAGTCCATAAAATGATAAAATTTATAAATTATTTAAAAAGCACCACTTATTATATTATGTTCCATAATTTTTTATGAATCATCTCAATTTTGAATTTGAAAATATTTCAAATTAACTTTCAAAACTTGATAATAATATTTGTTGGTACCCAAAAATGGTTTAGTGCCATGTAAGCCTTGTGCACATTGCCAATTGAACTCTTCGAATATTTGACCAATCGATTATGGGCCCTACAAGCACTTATGGCAGGGATTGGGTTGAATGAGTGGACCACCCTTTGATGGATGAGGTGGCCTCTTATAAGTAATTACTAAGTAGGCATAATGGAATGAGCTTTCAAGAACATGGATTGGGCCTAAGGGACTATGAATAGAAACCACCCTAGCAAGGCCCATGAATCTAGAAGCTGGCGCTCAATCCCCAAGATGCTGACTTATGAGGCACTCCCCCATAGCTGATGGAACGACTGAACATGAACCCACGACAAGAATCTCTGTGTTGGATATCTCCCCCTCCCCCCAACATGGATGATGGAATCTAGGGTAAGAGCATGCACTGGGGAAACGTTAAAACCTGGGCAATTGATAAGTGTGTTTTATACACACAATTTGGGTACTTTTGACCTTGATAATTTGTAAGTCTTTGGGTACTTTATGTGGTTTTATTGTATTTTTATCTTATTTTTAGATATTGTGGTCTTATATTACTTTTATATGTTTTGTATTGTTTTTATGTGTTTTTACTTAGTTTTGTAGGAAATAGAGCAAAGTCATTTGAACATCAACGCTTGAGTGCCTTGTTTGCCATTTTTGAGCTTCCGATTGACATAGCAGCTGCTTGCGGCTCAATTTCAACCATGATCCAATCCGTATCTCTCAAAACTCAAAGAACGAAAGTTGTAGATATTATTATCCTTAGCTTTCTGGAACATCTTGAATCATCCCAATGCGAGTTCGTAAGAGAGAGTTATGGTTGTTTTACCAGCGGATTTAGCATGAATGTTATACAGCGGCCACTTTGAGCTCAATTTCACCCTTTCTCTAGCCATTATCTTTTCGAACTCCAGTTATGGAAGTTGTAGAGCTACTTCTTAGCTTTTCATAGCCTCTTGAATTGCCTTATTTCGAGTTCGTATGAGAAAGTTATGGCCATTTTACTAACAGAGGTCAAAGTTGAGTCAGGTGACAGGCCAGGGGCGCGCGACGCTAGGCAGCGCGCGCGGCACCAGGTAGCTCGCGCGCGCGGCGTGGGCGAGCGGGGCGTGCGGCAGGCGACAGGAGCGGGGCGCGGGCGCGACGGGTAGCGCGCGGGCGCGCCTGTGCGTGCTGAGTGTGATCTTTTGAGCTCCTAGTGCGATTCCAGCTCACTTTTTAACCAAAAATTTGATGTTTGGCTAGGGTTTTTCATGGAGGCACTATATAATATCTCTTTGGGGCTTCATATTTCATATCTAGAGAGTGGGAGGCTACAACAAAACATCAAATAGAGAGCAAAAGTGTTGCAATACAAGGAAAACTCAGCAAAAGCCAAAGAACCAAGAAGGAGAGGATTGTCAAATGGATATGTAGAGAGTGAGAGGCTGCCATATACATCCCAAGAAGAGCTTGAGGGCTACAATTCAAAGAAATTTCCAGCAACAAGCTAAGGAGTAAAGGGAGAAAAGATTGCCAAAGGAAGAGGAAAAGCTAGAAATTGACATCAACCAAGTAAACAACATATGAATATCTTCAAAATGGGTTTTATCATTTCTAGCTTTCCTTTGAATTTGTATTTCTATTTCATGATGAACACAATGTGTTTGATGTTTTGCTTAGCTACCATGAACTAGAGCTTGTATTCTAAGATTTCAATGAAACCCAACACATAGTTTGAATTGACTTCTCTCTCTTTGTTATTAATTACTCATTTGTGAATTGAATATCATAATTTATGCTTCATATCTTAATTACCTAGCTAGTAATTACCGTGGGAACCTATTTGAACTTGACGAACGAATTATAGTGTTGAGACCTTGTTATGTTATCATGCGAAAGTTAAAGATTGTTGTGGGTAATTAATAGAGATTTAGTGACGTGTGTCTTGTTGATTATCCTCGATGATAGGTAACTTGATAGTATTTAGGATAGACATATACCTAGATACCGTGTTCAACCAATGGAGAATCTATTCTTAATAACTTCCTATGTGAAAGTTGGTAATTGAAAGGACGGTTAATGAGATTTAGTGACACGTGTCTTGTTAATTGTTCTTGAATTGGTCTCTTGATAGTGTGTAGGATAGACATATACCTACATGCCGCATTAGAAAGATTCGAATTTGACCATCGACAGAGGCTTATAAGTAACTTTGATTTCTCGGTTGGCAATTCTATGTTGTTAATTAGTTCAATTGAGAGAGTTAGGATATTCAAATGAAGTATTGAGGGAAATTGCAATTTTAGACTTATTAATATTAGATTTCATTATCTTAACGCTTTCCATAACTCTTAATTATTGTTAAACAACAAAAACTCAAATCAACAATTGTCTAAATAAAATCGGGACGATATATAGTTGGTACTTGGGATACACTAGAGATAATTCTCTGTTGGTTCGACAACTCTCTTATCATTATATTACTTGTTGACTGCGTATATTTGCGCGTATTTTTCGGTTGCAAAATTGACCAACAACAATATTCCTTGGCAAGAAATATAAGGAACCTGCACATTAATGAGGCAAAAGCCCATCCTAGGAAAAGGAACAAGGTCAAAGGGCCTCATGTTATCCCTCAAGGATCTGGCCAAGACCCATTCATGAAGGAGTCATTTTAGAGTGGCTCTTGAGGATGTGGGGGATATAATTCACATGAAGTAAACTTGACCATATCCCAAGTGGTGAGCCACTAAGCTAATTTGGGTGAACCAATTTGGGTTAAGGTTGGCGACGATGGGCTAACTTGGTGACTAGGAAGGAGGGGTGGCTTTGGGCCTTACGTGGTCTCTTAGGGCAACCTACTTTCCTTAGAGCGAAGAGTAGGAAGCATCCTTAGAGAGATTTACGTGGCTCAATCTCATCTTAAGGCATAGTGAATGGAGAGCAAGCTCGAAGTGTGGAGGATGCAAAGACACACCTGAAGGTCACCAAGGGAAGAAGAGCAGGGGGTTGATGTTGACTTGTGAAATGATGGGAGGTGTCCTTTCCCCAACCACGGAAGAGTGATCCCTAAACTTATCCCTTAAATTTGAGAACCTAGGGGCTTGTTGGGGAGGAAAAGATCTTAATATTAATTAGATATTTAACCACAGTCGAGATAAAACTAAGGGAGCCTAGCCTAAAGAGAGGATATGACCCACAAAGGGAGGGGACACATTGCCTATATACATGTGGGAATTAGAGGGAAATAGGTTGGTTCCCGGATGGAGGGAGAGAAGGATATAGAGCTTTAAGGGAGAGTCTCACTTATTGTTCATCTATCCCTGACATTGATCATTCTGTAGAGGTAAGTGTGGAGAAAGATTGAAAGAGGTAGATAGCTTGAGAGAAGGCCAGTGAGAGAAAAGAACCATAGATGACGAACCAAGGTCAACATCCTTGAATCCTCTGCCCAGGACTCTTCTTGTGACACCCCCAAATCCAGGGCCTCAAGATGATCAGCTATGCCCTTTAGCGAGCTAAGACCTGACAATCACCCTCTAACTGAAACAAATAAATGGAATCAACGAAACCGCCCTTGTTCGGTTCTCACTAAATCTCTTTCACAATTATCGTCGAATAACTTCGACGCGTTACCTTAGTTTAGGTTTTATTTGGGTTGTCACATCCTTCCCTCCTTATAAGGATTCCGTCCTCGGAATCAACGAAACCACCCTTATTCGGTTCTCACTAAATCTCTTTCATAATTATCGTCGAAACTGCCATTTAAGTTGCACTATTCTTGATGAGTGGGTTTTATACTTACGAATTAAGTACGTTTGACTTGATAATTTATTAGTTTTTAAGTATTTTAAGTTAATATTAGATATTTATAGTGTTTTTATGTTATTTTGTAGGAATGAGCAAGGAAACGCAATTCGAACATCTTTTGGAGTACAACATGCGAGCAAGTGCGAGAAGGGAAGATTACAGGGCTTTTAACATTAAAATAGATGCATGTTCTTGGTTTGGAACCTGGATTTTATTGTAGATTTACTTCTTAGCTTTCCGGAACATCTTGAATCACCTCAATCGGAATTCGGATGCGAGAGTTATGACATTTTTATCAACAGAGATCAAGGTTTGGAGTTGTCATTTACATAACAGTCACTTCAAGCTCAATTTCAACCATGCTCCGGCCTGAATATCTCAATTCTCAAAGAATGAAAGTTGTAGATCTCGTCGATATCTTCGCTTTGGTAGGTGGCAGGCCTCGTAACTCCTCTCGGATCACAAGTTATGGCCATTTTACCAACAGACGTCGAAGCAGAAAAAAATTTCTCGCCGGGGCGAGAATCTCAGGCTTAAATTTCTCGCCGGGGCGAGAAACTCTCTGCCCAACTTCTCCGGGGCGAGGATTTTACAAAGGAATTTCTCGCCGGGGCGAGAATGCGCGGAAAGGAAAAAATATTTTAATTCAGTTCTTTTTGAAAATCGATTTGGAATTGGATTCTTTCTACTGATTTGATTCAGAAACTATAAAAGAGACATAGAGAGATGGAAATAGAGAACATACATAGATAGATATATAGATATAGAGATAGATACATTCATAGTTACATAGTTACGCAAGGATTGAGACACAGAGCTGAACTTGGGAGATTGGAGATTGAAGAAGCATTGCAAGGAATTCAGATTAGAGACTTGAAGATTGAAGAACTTTTTGCTGAGTTTTTCTTATCCTCTATCTTAGATTTGTAATTTAATTGTGATGACTTATTTGGGATTCATGATTTTTATTTTCAGTATGAACTAAATTTGCAATTAAGGCTACAATTGAATCTTTTATGAGTATGGATTAATTATCTATTTGATTCCAATTATTATTTCATATTGAGTTGTCTATCATAATTTGTGTTTATTGAGTAATTGTCTGATCAACAATTAGCAGATACTTTAGATGAATTCGGGAGATGAAATCTAGGGTTAGATCTGAATGTGATAGCATGTATTCTTAATTATTTGCATGGGATGAATAATTAGGGCTGTGAAGTGAATAGGGATATCTCTTTGCTGCATGAACTATTGGGAATTGGTGTTTAATGAATTTAATTCTTTAGTTTTGCATAGGAATATTGCAGAATTAATTGAGTTAGATAATTTTATTTGATCACTTGGGAAAGGGCTTATGAATAACTTTGAATTCCTGTTAACAACTCTGTTGAAGTTAATAATTGGATGAATTGGATAATTAGTTTGTATTACATAATTGGGGATTTTGTAGTCTTAAGCCTTTAAAAATCTGAACTTCAACCTTTGTGTTAGTTTTTATTCTTAGTTTTAATTTAATTAGCTTTAATCGTTATACAAATTGTAATTGTTTAAATAAAATTGAATTGATATAGGACTAGTAGTTGGAAATTATTGAACTGAGATTCCCTGTGGGTTCGACACTCTATCTTATCACTTTATTACTTGTTGATCGTGTATACTTGCACGTAATTGTTGATTGTGAAATCTGACAACAAGTTTTTGGCGCCGTTGCCGGGGAATCTTTTTGTTTAATATTTATTTCCATATTAGTATAATCAATTCAATCTTAATTTAAACGTTTTATTTGTATTTTTATTTAAATTTTTTTTTTTCTGTTTTACTTCCTTTTGAGGTACACCATGGCTAACTATGACTATCAGTGGCCTTATACGAGAATGACGCAACCAAGAGCGGCAGGGATTTATGAACCCGATGAATTGTCAGCACAGATTGAGACACTTTCGAGGATGATTGATGCTTTTGCAGTACAACGTAGTCAAAGTGTGGCGGTGATTTGTGATTATTGTGCTGGAAATCATCCGAGTCATCAATGTGCAATTTTGAGTCGATGCAGTATGGTGGCAATTTCGATGATTACCCTAACATTTATGCCTATCCAAACAACTATCATCAGGATTGGGGGTATCAGCCGGATTTTTCATGGAGCCATAATAATCAAGTCCAAATCTTTGCTCCAGGTCACTCATACACTCCAAAATCTCAGGATTCAGCCTCTCCACATGAAGAAAGGAAACTGAGTTTGGGGGAGACCTTGGCGAGGTTTATTACAGCTATGGACGAAAGAATGAGTGATCAAGATCAGTTGTTGAACTTAGTGGATTTAAATATAAAAAGCCAAGCAGTGTCGATTCAAAATCTTGAGAACCAGATGGGACAGCTTATCAATGCAGTCAACAGTAGCTATCATTGTGTATGGCCCAGTGACGTGGTTCTCGAGGCTGATGGATTGCCCGTGCCAAAGCTGCAACCGGATGTGCTAATTGATGATGATTTTGATATGGAGGAGAATAGTGGGGATCAGGAAGATACAGTCGAAGAAAATCTAGCCGTGAGTTCCGATGCTGATGTACTGATTTTGTTAGTACCCCATGTGCCTTCTTCACCAAACCACCACGATCCGGGTAGTTTTGTAATCCCCTGCCCAATTGGTAGTCATATCGTCGGCAAAGCTCTATTTGACATCGGAGCTAACATGAATCTGGAGCCATGGTGGGATGAGAAAGGGGTCTATAAGAAGTTAGTTGATGATCCAGTTGTGTTCAAAAAGTTTCAATTCAGTATTCCGTTCATAAACACAATGGAGCATAAGCCTGGCTATTTGAAGGTTATAAAGGAGATTCTACAGGAAAAGAGTATGCTAGGTGATTTTGGATCAATGTCCCTTACAGAAGCAAAGCCCTCAGACATGTCATTATTACTACTGGATGGATGATTCCTCAATTTTCGAAGAGGCATTGGATAAAAAAGGAAGTAGTCAGGCTGAAAGACTCTAAATCAAGCGCTTGATGGGAGGCAACCCAATCATTTTATTAGTCTTAGTATTTTAGTTTTCTATATTTTTGCATTTAGTTAGGATAGTAATAGTTAATTTCTAAGATTTTCAGTGCTTTGCTAGTCTCTCATGCTTCTAAAAAGGTTGTGCTAATCCATGCTATGCTATGTTGCTTTGAACAGGTAAAAGGTTTTGGGATTGTAGCAATTGAAGAGAGGAGGAAAAAATTAAAATTTTCAAAAACAAGGATTCTCGCCCCGGCGAGATCCCAAGGCAAAAATGTTCGCCCCAGCGAGATCAGTTTAAAAAAAAACTTTTAATTTGAAATCCCTCACCAACCTTCAACGAAATCTCTAATCTGACTTCTTCCATTTGAAATCAATCAAAGATGTTCGTGAGGATGAATCCGAGTGCAGTTCCAGTTCCAGTTTCCCGAGCCTCAGTCGTTGCCAGTTTTTCTATCATCCAGACTCTAATGATGTCGATCACGCCGTTTGACCAGTCAGGGAAGTCCTCCGTTTTAATTTCTTTATTTTGCAAACAATGAGGACATTGTTCATTATGAGTTTAAGGGTGGATTTGCTGTCATTATATATAGTCATGTCATATTGCATTACATAATTGTTTAGTTCACGTACTATGCATTGCATATGGTAGGAATAGGTTAAAAAAAAAGTAAAAATTTTAAAATCACAAAAATATTTTCTTTTGCAGATTAATTTATTGCATTTTCTTATAGATTTAGGGTCATATAGAATTGCATTTAGGTTTAGTTTGAGCAATAAATTGATGTAGAATATTTAAGGAAGGCCAATGATGAAAATTGTGATCAGTTAGTTAATTAGTTTAGCAAGACGGATTAGGAGTGCTAAATTATGAATTTTGACTATTCCTGATTTTGTCAAGCTTAAGACCCTTTTAATTCTTTTATGCACATATCCATTTGGTTGGGCTAGTTTTACTTTGAGGAAGTTTATATGTTAAATGCTCATAGAAGATATTTCTGAACTCTATATCTTGTTTGATCATAACTTAAAATGTAATATGAGGAAGAATATAATTTGGGAGAAATCTTGGTTAATTTGAAAAACAAATTGAAAATTTTAAACCTTCCGCAATTGAAAAAATGGATCATGTGGTGGGTTGAGATGGAGCGTAAAACGCACTTACTCATAAACACATGCAGCGAGATGGAGCGTAAAACGCACTCGTTCAATTGAAGGTGAGAAGGAGTGTAAAACGCACTCACTAAAAAAAAAAGAGAATGAAAAGAGAAAAAAATTATTTGAATTTGTGGGGAAGGGTTTTAAAAGGAGCTTAAATATTTTAAATAACACTGTGATCTTCTAGTAATGTTTTTCTATATTTGCTTTGAGTTGTGGAAGATAAACATATAGAGTTTTTGTTGTTATACTAACCTTTTTGATATCTTTGATGATGTATTTGGTTTCACGAGCTTCTTTGAGTGTTTTTTTTCGCTAGTTTGATACATTTGGATTCACACACACACGAAAGGGTTGAAAGTAAGATGATATTGGTGATAAGTTAATTTCTTGATAGTACATAAATTTGAATTCTTGCTCAATTGTTAGTTACTGATCTTTGAGGTCTAATATTTATAATCTATATTGATTGATTGCTCGGTCGTAATACATCATGCATCTGCATTCATTTAGATAGGTTTGTTTATTTTTGTTTTTCTTGTGTTTTTGCTTGAGGACAAACAAAGATTTAAGTTTGTGGGTATTTGATGAGTGGGTTTTATACTTACGAATTAAGTACGTTTGACTTGATAATTTGTTAGTTTTTAAGTATTTTAAGTTAGTATTAGATATTTATAGTGTTTTTATGTTATTTTGTAGGAATGAGCAAGGAAACGCAATTCGAACATCTTTTGGAGTACAACATGCGAGCAAGTGCGAGAAGGGAAGATTACAGGGCTTTTAACATTAAAATAGATGCATGTTCTTGGTTTGGAACCTGGATTTTATTGTATATTTACTTCTTAGCTTTCCGGAACATCTTGAATCACCTCAATCGGAATTCGGATGCGAGAGTTATGACATTTTTATCAACAGAGATCAAGGTTTGGAGTTGTCATTTACATAACAGTCACTTCAAGCTCAATTTCAACCATGCTCCGGCCTGAATCTCTCAATTCTTAAAGAATGAAAGTTGTAGATCTCGTCGATATCTTCGATTTGGTAGGTGGCAGGCCTCGTAACTCCTCTCGGATCACAAGTTATGGTCATTTTACCAACAGACGTCGAAGCAGAAAATATTTTCTCGCCGGGGTGAGAATCTCAGGCTTAAATTTCTCGCCGGGGCGAGAAACTCTCTGCCCAACTTCGCCGGGGCGAGGATTTTACAAAGGAATTTCTCGTCGGGGCGAGAATGCGCGGAAAGGAAAAAATATTTTAATTCAGTTCTTTTTGAAAATCGATTTGGAATTGGATTCTTTCTACTGATTTGATGCAGAAACTATAAAAGAGACATAGAGAGATGGAAATAGAGAACATACATAGATAGATATATAGATATAGAGATAGATACATTCATAGTTACATAGTTACGCAAGGATTGAGACACAGAGCTGAACTTGGGAGATTGGAGATTGAAGAAGCATTGCAAGGAATTCAGATTAGAGACTTGAAGATTGAAAAACCTTTTACTGAGTTTTTCTTATCCTCTATCTTAGATTTGTAATTTAATTGTGATGACTTATTTGGGATTCATGATTTTTATTTTCAGTATGAACTAAATTTGCAATTAAGGCTACAATTGAATCTTTTATGAGTATGGATTAATTATCTATTTGATTCCAATTATTATTTCATATTGAGTTGTCTATCATAATTTGTGTTTATTGAGTAATTGTCTGATCAACAATTAGCAGATACTTTAGATGAATTCGGGAGATGAAATCTAGGGTTAGATCTGAATGTGATAGCATGTATTCTTAATTATTTGCATGGGATGAATAATTAGGGTTGTGAAGTGAATAGGGATATCTCTTTGCTGCATGAACTATTGGGAATTGGTGTTTAATGAATTTAATTCTTTAGTTTTGCATAAGAATATTGCAGAATTAATTGAGTTAGATAATTTTATTTGATCACTTGGGAAAGGGCTTATGAATAACTTTGAATTCCTGTTAACAACTCTGTTGAAGTTAATAATTGGATGAATTGGATAATTAGTTTGTATTACATAATTGGGGATTTTGTAGTCTTAAGCCTTTAAAAATCTGAACTTCAACCTTTGTGTTAGTTTTTATTCTTAGTTTTAATTTAATTAGCTTTAATCGTTATACAACTTGTAATTGTTTAAATAAAATTGAATTGATATAGGACTAGTAGTTGGAAATTATTGAACAGAGATTCCCTGTTGGAAATTGAATTGAATTGATATAGGACTAGTAGTTGGAACTTGTTGATCGTGTATACTTGCACGTAATTGTTGATTGTGAAATCTGACAACAATTCTCGTTTCTTATCATATTAACACAATCAACAATCAATTTACAATTTAATATCCGAATTGAACAACAAATTTTATACATTTAAGTCATACATGGAAGTGAAGCTCTGCAAAACCAAAAACTCTAATCTAAAGCATGCTTTCATGGATTAATTCTTTCAAATTGGTTTATAAACATTATATAATCGCTAGTATATGCATATTAACAATTACAACCAAGTAATTTATATATTGAGCAAATAAGTTCTTTATACAGAGAAGTGAAAACCAAAGTGAAGAATTTCTAACAAAACTAACAAGAATTATACCTTCAATTCGTTCTTGAACTTTAGCTAGATGATGAAAATCACTTAGAAATCCTCCTTTGATTCTTAGAACTCTCCTCTCCAATTTAGCAGAGAAATCCTTCTCTTTTTTCACACTCTCTTCTCTTTTCTCTTTGTTAAGCTCTGTGTTTTTTTTCTTTAAACTTCACCATTCACGTAAATAAAATAAACTGATGAACTAACTTTAACATAGATTAGTTTTAATTAGTCAGTTAAAAGAAACAAAGAGTTAGGCCTTGTTTGGCAAACTCAAATGCAAAATAATCCATTTTTACCAACCAAGGGTCACAAGGCCTTGTTTGGTTTATCTAAAATAAAACCCTTTTCTCATTTATTTTAATAACTCATTATATTATATAGTTTAATTGTCACACTTCTAATTTAATTAAACTTATTATTAAATAAATCCAATTAAACCTTACTAATTTAATTATAACTCTTATTTGACCAATAACAATATTACCAAATAATGATCTTACTCAAATAAATCTTTTATTCAAATAAATCATTTTATCATCTAATTTAATTATTAAATTAAATTAGAATAGACACATCAAATTACATTCAAATAACAATTAACATAATTATACTTAAAATGAATTACTCCACAATAACTTTATCAATTATTTATGCTTACTCAATAAATAAATTAACAAAAATATTTATATAACTCAATAAATATTTTATTTATTCACAAAAATCACATTCGTTAGACTTCTCCCTTGTGATTTGTGTCGTTTGTGAAGTTATTGTTGTGCTCTCCTTCATGTCCTTGGGATGAGCCACTTCCTAGTTGAGCAACCAACTAGTGGGCCCACCTGATGGCAAGCAATTACATACATGAAACTTTCTAATAAGTGTTATATTCCTTATTATTCCTATTTAATATTATCATATATCTGCCATGTGGTCTCGTGTTTATGTTGCACCCTGAGGTCACAATTGAACCTGATCATAACCTGTTCCATCATTAACACCCTCCCACATTGACTACGGACCTCATGTGTCATCTTACATGTACTGAAACCCTTAAAAACAAACCCAATATTTTGGCGACTCTGCTGGAAAAAGTGAAGCTTAAGGTGAATGGTGGTTACTAGAGCTGCTTGTGTTTAGATGGAGCAGTCTCAATCTAGGCCTCCACCTTCTGTCCAACCTAGCAATAGGTGAGTATTAGTGCATCCCCACTTTGCCTGTTGATCATCCTAATTAAGTTGTAGTGGAAGGTATGGAAAATAAAGGATCTAGTGTGCCTCAAGATGATCAGCTGTGCCCTTTAGCGAGCTAAGACCTGACAATCACCCTCTGACTGAAACAAATAAATGGAATCAACGAAACGGCCCTTATTCGATTCTCACTAAATCTCTTTCACAATTATCGTCGAATAACTTCGACGCGTTACCTTAGTGTAGGTTTTATTCGGGTTGTCACATCCTTCCCTCCTTATAAGGATTCCGTCCTCGGAATCAACGAAACCGCCCTTATTCGGTTCTCACTAAATCTCTTTCACGAAACCGTCTCTCTTTTCACACTCTCTTCTCTTTTCTCTTTGTTAAGCTTTGTGTTTTTTTTTTCTCTTTAAACTTCACCATTCACATAAATAAAATAAACTGATGAACTAACTTTAACGTAGATTAGTTTTAATTAGTCAGTTAAAAGAAATAAAGAGTTAGGCCTTGTTTGGCAAACTCAAATGCAAAATAATTTATTTTTACCAACCAAGGGTCACAACGCCTTGTTTGGTTTATCTAAAATAAAACCCTTTCTCATTTATTTTAATAACTCATTATATTATATAGTTTAATTGTCACACTTCTAATTTAATTAAAATTATTATTAAATAAATCCAATTAAACCTTACTAATTTAATTATAACTCTTATTTGACCAATAACAATATTACCAAATAATGATCTTACTCAAATAAATCATTTATTCAAATAAATCATTTTATCATCTAATTTAATTATTAAATTAAATTAGAATAGACACATCAAATTACATTCAAATAACAATTAACATAATTATACTTAAAATGAATTACTCCATAATAACTTTATCAATTATTTATGCTTACTCAATAAATAAATTAACAAAAATATTTATATAACTCAATAAATATTTTATTTATTCACAAAAATCACATTCGTTACATCCTTACCTCCTTAAAAGGATTTTGTCCCCAGAATCACAACGCAATTAATTGGATCGTTATATTCTCCCCTCCTTACAAGGATTCTGTCCCCAGAATCGCGATACATGGATTAAACAAATAATTGGGGATAGTTTTGCACCATTTTCTGTTCGAGTTCCCACGTAGCTTCTTCAGCGTTGTGGTTCCTCCAGATTACCTTAACAGAAGGTAATACTGTATTTTCTGAGAACATGCTCTTTCCTGTCAACTATCTGCACAGGAACCTCTTCATAGGACAAATCTTTCTCAAATTGTATTGGTTCATATTCTATTACATGTTTATAATCGGGCTTATATGGTCGTAGCACCGATATATGGAAGACATTGTGAATGTGATCTGACTCGGGAGGTAAAGCTACCTCATAGGCTACCTCACCTACTCGCTTCAGCACCTCGAAGGTCCAATAAATCGTGGACTCAGCTTACTCTTTTTACCAAATCTGATCTTTCCCTTCCAGGGAGATACTTTTAGAAATACAAAACTGCCGAC
This sequence comes from Aralia elata, assembly GCA_034770075.1. Classification (NCBI taxonomy): domain Eukaryota; kingdom Viridiplantae; phylum Streptophyta; class Magnoliopsida; order Apiales; family Araliaceae; genus Aralia; species Aralia elata. The sequence goes on from JAVJAP010000056.1 coordinate 333,388, forward strand.
GTCGAATTCCCTATTTTACCGGTGCTTATCTGCATATTTCTTCTATCTATCTTGAGCAGCTAACAATCGGACTCTTATCACCTTGACGATCTCAGCAGTTTACTGTACCAGTTCAGGTCCCAATAGTTGACGTTCACTAACCTCATCCCAACATAATAGAGTTCTACTCTTTCGTCCATACAATGCCTCATAAGGCGGCATTCCAATGCTTTCGTGATAGCTATTATTATAGGCAAACTCGACCAGTGGTAAATGGTCATCCCAGTTTCCTTTGAAGTCCATGTTGCACGCGCGTAACATATCCTCCAATGTTTGTATTGTTCTTTCACTTTGACCATTAGTTTGGGGATGATACGCTGTACTCATTTGCAACTGCGTCCCCATACAAGCTTGCAGACTCCTCCAAAATTTTGATGTGAAACGTGGATCTCTGTCTGACACAATTGAAACTGGAACTCTGTGCCTTGAGATAATCTCCTTGACGTATAACTTCGCCAACTGATCTAGGGTGAACCGGATTTTAATCGGCAAGAAATGCGCTGATTTTGTCAATCGGTCCACTATAACCCATACCGCGTCATAACCCTTCTGAGTAGTTGGAAGTCCTACCACAAAGTCCATTGTGATATGTTCCCACTTCCATTCTGGTATCTCCAAGGGCTGTAACAAACCACTTGGTCTCTGATGTTCTGCTTTGACTTTCTGACAAGTTAAGAACTTCGCAACACACTCAACAACTTCTCTTTTCATATTTGGCCACCAGAAATATTGTTGAAGATCCTGGTACATTTTTGTACTTCCCGGGTGAACTAAAAATCTTGAACTATGAGCTTCGTTCGAAATCTCTTCTCGGATCTCTTGCACTAACGGTACCCAGATTCTACCTTCAAATCTTAGCAACCCGCCGCTATCGATTTGAATTTAAGCTTCTCACCGCCAAGCACCCTTTTTCGTATTTTATCACACTCCTCATCCTGGAGTTGTGCTTCTTTTAACTTGTCCACTAGAGTTGATTGGGTTTCCATCTGAAATAATTTTTCATTCGACTTTACCGGACATTTCACTTCCAACTCCAACTTAGCCATTTCTGCTATGAGTTTCTCCTGAGCAGTTAACAAAGATAACTTCTCCCTACCCTTCCTGCTCAAAGCGTCAGCAACCGCATTAGCTTTCCCCGGATGATATAGAATTTCACAATCGTAATCTTTGATCAATTCTATCCATCGTCTCTGACGCATATTTAAATCCTTCTGTGTGAAAATATACTTGAGACTTTTATGGTCCGTGTATATCTCACACTTCTCCCCATAGAGATAGTGCCTCCAAATTTTTAAAGTAAACACCACGGCTGCTAGCTCTAGATCATGGGTCAGATACCCTTTCTCATAATCTTTTAATTGGCGCGAAGCATACGCGATAACCTTACCATTCTGCATAAGAACGCAGCCTAGCCCCTTGTGCGATGCGTCACTGTAAACCACAAAATTCCCTGTATTATCTAGTAAAGATAACACAGGTGCTGAAATCAAACGTCTCTTCAACTCTTGAAAACTTTCTTCGCATTTCTCAGTCGAAACGAACTTCACTGATTTCCTTGTCAAATTCGTCAACGGAGAGGCGATCCTGGAGAAATCTTGAATAAAACGCCTATAATAACCTGCCAATCCCAAGAAACTCCTTACCTCTGACGGTGTTTTCGGCTGATTCTAGTTCATTACAGCTTCCACTTTCGCCGGATCCACCGAAATCCCGTCTCTATTAATAACATGCCCAAGGAATTGGACACGCTCCAAACAAAATTCACATTTGGAGAATTTCACATACAATTTCTCCCTCCTTAACGCTTCCAAAGTCACCTTCAGGTGTTCCACATGCTCTTCCTGAGTTTTGGAATATATCAGAATATCGTCTATAAATACCACTACGAATTTATCCAAAAATGGTTTAAACACTCTATTCATTAATCCATAAACGTTGCAGGTGCGTTTGTTAAACCAAATAACATAACTAAAAACTCATAGTGGCCATATCTAGTTCGGAATGCTGTCTTTGGTATGTCTTCCTTTCTCACTTTCAACTGATGGTACCCACTTCGCAGATCTATCTTTGAAAAATATCTCGCTCCCTTCAGCTAATCGAACAAGTCATCAATCCTTGGCAACAGATACTTATTTTTAATCGTGACCTTGTTCAACTCTCTATAATCAATGCAAAGACGCATTGATCCGTCTTTCTTCTTAACAAATAATACCGGCGCTCCCCACGACGAAACGCTCGGTTGAATATACTTCTTGTCTAGCAGCTCTTGCAGTTGTACCATCAACTCCTTTAACTCTACTGGAGCCATTCGATACGGGGCTTTTGATATAGGGGATGTTCCCGGTGCTAGATCAATTACAAACCCAATTTCCCTATCTGGTGGTAGTCCCGACAAATCATCAGGGAACACATCCGCAAAATCCCTAACTACCGGTATCTCCTCCAGCTTTGCACCCACCTTTTGTGTATCAGCTATGTAGGCTAGATATCCCACACATCCCTACCTCAACATCTTCCTGGCCTGCATTATCGTCAGACAACTCGCTTGTCTAGGCAACTTGCTGCCATAAAACACTACCTTTGACGGAGTCATAAGGTTCACACACTTCTTTTGACAATCAATAGTTGCCCCATGATTGAATAACCAATCCATTCCTAGAATAAACTCAAACTCTCCAAGTCGAATTGGGATTAGGTTTACCTTCATCACATGACCCTTAATATCTAACTGACACTTCTTGTATACAAACTTAACAGGAATCACTTCTCTATTTGCAATTTCTATGTTCATAGGGTAATCTAGCTCTTCTTGTGGTAACTCTAATTTCCTAGCAAAATCATTGGATATAAAGGAACACGTAGCACCCGAATCAAATAATACGTAAGCATCTACATTATTGACCAGAATGATACCTGATACCATATCCCTGGACTGCACAGCATCCTGCACTGTCATGTTAAATGTTCGGGTGGTAGGTCGGTTGGATGGCATCGGTCCAGAGATAGTTAAGTTGCCTCCACTACTGTTTCCCTTTCCTTCGCTTACTCCTCCTGAAGCTTTCTTAGGACAATCTCGAGCAAGGTGATCCTTCGATCCATAAGTAAAGCATGCACCTTTTTTCGAACTGGGGCAATTTGGCGCAATGTGACCCTCTTGTCCACAATTAAAGCATACCCTTCTGCCCTTCAAGCAAACGCCCACGTGATTCTTCCCACAGTTGCTGCATGTCTCCATCCCCTTCTTCTGATTTCCTTGCTGACTTCCCGCAAAAACGTTATCATTCCACTTTCTCTTCTGTCCATTGCCACCATGGCTACCACTTGCCTTATTCTCGTTTTCATTCTTCTTCTTCTTTTGTTCCTGATTGTACTGAGATAGAGCATCACTACCTCCTTCGACGATAATCGCCTTCTCCAGCACTGCCACAAATGAATTCAATTGGAACATCGAAACCCGACTAAACAACCAGGGCTTCAGTCCCTGCTCAAACCTTCTAGCCTTTTTCTCATTCGTATTGACTTGATATGGCGCAAACCTCGCCAATTTGTTAAATCTTGCCGCATATTCTGGCACCATCATCGTACCTTTCTTTAACTCTAGAAATTGCACCTCCATTTGATTTTGTGCACTCACCGGAAAATATGTTTCGAAAAACTGGGAGCTTACGGTTTCATGTTCTATTTCACTCCCCGATGGGGGTTCTTTTCACCCTTCCCTCTCCTTAAATCTATCCCACGGAATTACCCCTTGACCACCTCGAGTTTTGTTAGCTTGCCACTAATAGCTAGCTTATGATTTCAGCATAAATGTTGCAAACGCAGTCTTCTGGTCCTCGCTGACCCTAGCGACGTCAAAAACTTTTTCCATCTCCATGACCCATGTTTGGGCTTCAATCGGATTCATAGACCCTTGAAATTCTGGGGTTCCAACAGCCTTGAAGTCTTTGAAAGTCGTGGCCTGAGCTTGGGGTTGGTTTGCAAATGCTCCCGTTAACAAATCTACTAATTATTGCATTGGATTAGCATTGGTTTCGTCATTATTATTTGTAGATCCCTCAGGAGTCTGTTGACGTGTTGGTCTTCTTTTTGGCGGCATCTTACTGTTAAGAATTCCCGCTATTAGATTACTGCTCAATTACTTAAAAATTTAAGTCCTAACTTAAACATTTAAAAATAACATTTAACACATAACACATTTGATAAACTTCCATATTTTATTCATTTACTGCTTCAAAATATAACATAGATAGGATCATAGTTATTTACATCATCTGCCCTGAAATCATAAAGTTTCAAGACCACATCATAATTAATCCTTTATTTTTCTCATTTGAGATTTACATCATATTAACGTTCTTAGTAAACATCTTATTATTACTGCTACTCGCGACCTATAAAGACATTCCACGTCGCACGGCTTCTTCACGCTCTTGCTTCATGATTCGGATCATCGTTCTGTTATCCATCACGTACCATGGTAAGTCCTCGAACTGAGTTGGGTAATGAAAAACTTGATCCTGTGTCTTATCCATTGCTGTGTGGAAAACACGCTCCATCTCATCTATCTTGGCTCTCTTTGACTGCATCTTATCCTCAACATGGTCTGCATGATCAGCAGCTTTCATCCATGCGTCCTCGGCTCTAGCATGCTTTGCCGACTCTTCTCTCAGCTCACTCTTTAGTTTCTCTATCTCAGCTGATAACTCCTCTTTTTGGCTCTCTGCCTGAACCAGCTTCCATTCCACGTCTCCCAAACGTATGTCAAGCTCCTCTATCTCATTATTCTTCTGCTCTATGGTGGTCTAACGATCTGCCACCTGCGCCTCCAACTCCTCCACCCTATCCTGCAACTCTATGTTACGATCATACACCTGTTCATACATCTGAACACTTAAGGAAGATAATGGTATCTCCTCAGGGTCTTCTTCCTCCTCCTCAATCTCCTCAGGATCCTCCTCAAGATCGGTCTCAGGCTCGTACTCAGGACCTACAACTGTGATCAACGGGGATGACTCCCTCTGCACTAGCTGCTCCCAAACTACATGAACATCTTGGGGCTCCTCCTCCCTAGCGTGACTGGATCCTCTTATATCAGACATCCTGCCACCAAAATTTTAAATTTAATTACTATTCGATACTACTTGCGAGCACATAAGTTATAACACATAAGTTATAGCACACAAAGTCTTTTATTATTAACCCTCAATAAATTTCCTTAATTCATTCCTTAGAACTCGATAAGAGTTTTAATACCACTAGATATTCGTTCTTAACAAGGCTAAAACTCCTAAGGTTCCCCACCTAAGATTCTTAACCTACTGCTCTGATACCAACCTGTGACACCCCCAAATCTAGGTACTTCAATTCCTCAGATTTGGTGTTTACTATATCATTCATTCATAACTAACTACCCATAATAAAGGACAATTAAATTAAGCTGAATGAAATATCTTCCCACAATAGGGATTACAACTTAAAATCTCTTAAATAAACAAATCCCAGGTCATCTACCTTTATTACATCGTTGCGAAATTAAAACATAAAAATCAAACAAGTCTTATTACAAAGAACTGAAACAAATAGACTAAACATCCAAACATCTTCATTTGTTCATCTTGCCCTTGCCCTTGCTAGTGGACGGCTCATCCGACTTTTCAGGTTTAGCTGCAATGTTTTATGCAAGCATGAGCAAACAATTGCCCACAAGTATGATAACAATAACCTTTATATGATTAACGGAATAGATCTTAACTGAGGAGTAATAGTCTTTCTGAAATCAATCAACAACAAATCAAAGATATGAAAACTCAATAGATAGCTTAGCTCAAGAACTGAGTATAGATTCAAGATTAAAAGTGTATCTGAGGGTCATAAGATCTCGAACTATGTCCTAGGTTAACAAGTATTTCTACCGTAACCTTTAACAGTCATGTAGACTATGGACTATCCATCTCGTACTCCGGGGGATCAGCCCTTTATACAATATATTGTGCATAAACATTTAAACGCTGTTGCGTAATTAATCCCCCATATTAGGGTTGTTCATCTCAGTTTAGCATCAGAATCCGTACCAAAAGAAACTTGGTTCGGAAAAACTTCAAGGTATTCTAAGTCTTTGAAACGCTCATCAACTATGGACTAGCTGAATCAATAAAGGTTTGCTAGTCACTAAAGCATTTGATCAACAATAAAAATTGTACAATAGGATTTATGATCAAAAATTTGAATAACGATCAATAATCGAATAACAAATGACTGAAATAAAACATAAGTACTTGACATGATAACAACCTTGCTTGAATAATAATAAGCTAAGGTTTATAAGCTTGCTTTATGGAAGTAAACTTGCTTTAAATGAAATGATAAGATTAAGGAAGGAAAAACTTGCCTCGGCGTAGATTACAGATTTAAATAACTCACGTTCCTTAATCACCCTATACATTTTGATTATAAAATGGTAACAATAATTAGTTACAGAATCATATACATTTTAAGTCTCGTTCTTATCCTATTTTATTGCAACATCTCGATTGTCATTCGATATTCAACAAATATTTGCTAACAACCATCGTGGTATCTCATTAATCATTTAATACCTTAATATAAGTTTTAAACATGTACATAGCAACATAACAAGATCACAAAACAAATATAAAATTTTCAGTTACTGTTCCACAACCGGGCCGGTGGATTTTTATACAAAACCGTCGTCGGGGCGAGGCTACCGCCGGGGCGAGGAATTTAGTTCAATTATGCCGCCGGGGCGACAAGACCGCCGGGGCGAGACTTCCTGTTCATTTCTACTGCCGGGGCGGTAGACTCGACTGACACCTTCTACAATTCGCGAACCAGTATAATTTCAGACCAAAATTTCCAAATTCTATCATCCGATACATAAAATAAACATACCTAGACGTCAAACATGGTGTAAAATAATTAACCATCATGTTTCTAACAATTCTAACCATTATGAACACATAATCAACCAACTAAAAACCCAAAAATTCACTGTTCATGCTCTTTTTCTATACTTTGGACACACCTAGTGAAATCAAACAATGTAAACTTGTTTCTAAACCATTTTGATCCATTTAAGTTGCACTATTCTCGTTTCTTATCATATTAACACAATCAACAATCAATTTACAATTTAATATCCGAATTGAACAACAAATTTTATACATTTAAGTCATACATGGAAGTGAAGCTCTGCAAAACCAAAAACTCTAATCTAAAGCATGCTTTCATGGATTAATTCCTTCAAATTGGTTTATAAACATTATATAATTGCTAGTATATGCATATTAACAATTACAACCAAGTAATTTATATATTGAGCAAATAAGTTCTTTATACAGAGAAGTGAAAACCAAAGTGAAGAATTTCTAACAAAACTAACAAGAATTATACCTTCAATTCGTTCTTGAACTTTAGCTAGATGATGAAAATCACTTAGAAATCCTCCTTTGATTCCTAGAACTCTCCTCTCCAATTTAGCAGAGAAATTCTTCTCTTTTTTCACACTCTCTTCTCTTTTCTCTTTGTTAAGCTCTGTGTTTTTTTTCTTTAAACTTCACCATTCACGTAAATAAAATAAACTGATGAACTAACTTTAACGTAGATTAGTTTTAATTAGTCAGTTAAAAGAAACAAAGAGTTAGGCCTTGTTTGGCAAACTCAAATGCAAAATAATCCATTTTTACCAACCAAGGGTCACAAGGCCTTGTTTGGTTTATCTAAAATAAAACCCTTTTCTCATTTATTTTAATAACTCATTATATTATATAGTTTAATTGTCACACTTCTAATTTAATTAAATTTATTATTAAATAAATCCAATTAAACCTTACTAATTTAATTATAACTCTTATTTGACCAATAACAATATTACCAAATAATGATCTTACTCAAATAAATCCTTTATTCAAATAAATCATTTTATCATCTAATTTAATTATTAAATTAAATTAGAATAGACACATCAAATTACATTCAAATAACAATTAACATAATTATACTTAAAATGAATTACTCCACAATAACTTTATCAATTATTTATGCTTACTCAATAAATAAATTAACAAAAATATTTATATAACTCAATAAATATTTTATTTATTCACAAAAATCACATTCGTTAGACTTCTCCCTTGTGATTTGTGTCGTTTGTGAAGTTATTGTTGTGCTCTCCTTCATGTCCTTGGGATGAGCCACTTCCTAGTTGAGCAACCAACTAGTGGGCCCACCTGATGGCAAGCAATTACATACATGAAACTTTCTAATAAGTGTTATATTCCTTATTATTCCTATTTAATATTATCATATATCTGCCATGTGGCCTCGTGTTTATGTTGCACCCTGAGGTCACAATTGAACCTGATCATAACCTGTTCCATCATTAACACCCTCCCACATTGACTACGGACCTCATGTGTCATCTTACATGTACTGAAACCCTTAAAAACAACCCCAATATTTTGGCGACTCTGCTGGAAAAAGTGAAGCTTAAGGTGAATGGTGGTTACTAGAGCTGCTTGTGTTTAGATGGAGCAGTCTCAATCTAGGCCTCCACCTTCTGTCCAACCTAGCAATGGGTGGGTATTAGTACATCCCCACTTTGCCTGTTGATCATCCTAATTAAGTTGTAGTGGAAGGTATGGAAAATAAAGGATCTAATGTGCCTCAAAATGATCAGCTGTGCCCTTTAGCGAGCTAAGACCTGACAATCACCCTCTGACTGAAGCAAATAAATGGAATCAACGAAACCGCCCTTATTCGGTTCTCACTAAATCTCTTTCATAATTATCGTCGAATAACTTCGACGCGTTACCTTAGTGTAGGTTTTATTCGGGTTGTCACATCCTTCCCTCCTTATAAGGATTCCGTCCTCGGAATCAACGAAACCGCCCTTATTCGGTTCTCACTAAATCTCTTTCACAATTATCGTCGAATAACTTCGACGCGTTACCTTAGTGTAGGTTTTATTTCATCATCTTCACTTAAACTTGAAACACTTCGAGTATTATATATTCTTTAACCCTCTAACGCATTTATTGCATATCATACTCGTCGTAATCATAAAATACCTTGATTCAGCATCGTATAAATATTCGGGATATCACATTCACCCCATCTTATAAGAATTTCGTCCTTGAAATTTTGATTTACTAATATTCGATCCTTTCACCTATTAAAATAAACTTTACGTTAATCTCTACTTATTCATTGGGTTCTACAACCAAATTCTTTCTCTAGGGACCTTTCTAAGGCCATTGCATTCTTCACATCTTCCTCTTCTAAAAATTTCTCATCATTACTCATCATCAGCTAAATTTATCTCTTCCTCTTCTGGAATTTCATTCAATTCTTGGATTTATTATAGTTTGTTTAACTTACTTATCACCACATGTTGCATTCTACAACTTACCTCTTCTTAAGGAATATTTTCTTTCCACTTCCACCTTTCAAGAGAATAAGAATCTTCCACAATTGTTCAATAATTGGGAAACAGTATGAATAACTCAAGAATTTAAAGATTCATTCAAAAACTTTCAATATTCTGCTGAGGAGTCGTAGAGACTTGAACCTTGTCCTCGGTTAACAGATATTTCTACCGTAACCTTTAACAGTCAAAGACTATGGACCATCTCTTCTCGTACTCCAGGTGATCAGCCCTTCGTACTATGTATTGTGCACATACATATTAACGCTATTGCGTAGCCCCTATTACAGGGTTGGTTCACCTCGGACTTAATACAAATTCCGCACTAGAATAAACTGGTTTGGCATAAAATCTCAAAGAACTCTTAAACTTCATAAATATCTTTCAATAGTCGTCTAGCCGAATCAATTAGCATAGACCTTGAACAACAATTCGGATATTAGTCAAACTATTTTTAGCCAACTCAATTGGCATATTTTTTTTCATAACTTAACAGAAAAAAATAAAATTCTCTTATGACTTCATGATACCGTACTGTCTTAATAGTATGTTGAAGATGCCGTCATTTAGGACTTTGTCATACTACATCATACCATAGTGGGCTGACGATCCTTCGATCACATCCAACACTAGATTCAGTTGCATTGATGGCTCAGTCGTTCAAAATACATTTTGACAATTTTAAATCATTTTTGTCTAGCTGAAACAATTAGCATAGACGTACATATAATAGCACCTTTTTAAAACTCATTGGCTCAAACATTGACCCAATATATTTTTGAGAATTTAAAATTGCGAATTTCAGCACGATGACAATAATTTTGAAAATCTATCATAGCTAGAAGAATTTGAATCTCCATTTTCTTTCCATCAACTTCAATCTTTACTCCATTGCTTCTTCACTCAATCATTCTCTCATTCTTCAATATCATCAATACTCTCTATACCATAACTTTTCTATACCCAATATAGTTCATCAAACTTACCACACTTTGGAAGTTCAGGAACTTACCACAATCATATGGGTTCAGGAACTTATCCTAGTCAGACCAAAATCGCCCATTCGCTGAGGGGTTCCACCATACGATTATGAGTCACGATCCTACCATAAGTATGAGTTTTAAGAACCGTACCTAATCTTAATATTCTCTAACTATCAAATATAAATATGAGAAAAGAATCACCTTCTCGTCATATGTATATCGATAGTGCGACTCTAATATTTCAATGATTATCAATATAGGAAGCTAAGTGGTTGTCGAACCAACTCGATCACTAATCAATATAGGAAGCTGTGCGGTTTTTAAACCATGGACAAATCCTGTCCCATACCAGGACCTGTTCAACTCAACCACTATATTAAGATAGGAAGCTAAGTAGTTTTCAAACCAAGCACAAATTCCCGTCCCATACCAGGAATTATACAACTCAGCCACTAACATGAGTCCTCGATTGAAATCCCATCTAATTTCATCTTGCTCTTAACTTAACTCTTTGCTTGATACGAATTTCTCGTACTTCATCATCCATAACTCCTCGTGAGTTTATCTCGTACTATTTTATAGTACCATCTCTTTATAGCGTCATGCTATTACTATTCAATCATTTAAGATCCTTTGATATTTACAACTTTAGTAGACCACTTCGTGATCTCATTCTATCATCAACTCTTCTTACGATTCTTTCTTATCTCATGATCATCTCATCCTACGATCTTCTTTATTCTTCTCTTTAATCACGTTATCTCATGATTAATCAACTCAGGTGTTCCCTGATCTTTTAGCTCTTCAGGTTCTTCTTTGAACTTAATCATTTTATCATAATCTTGTCTCACATGAATTTTCTAAACTCTATTTGAGTTCATCCTTATCATTATACCATTCTCATCTTATAGTTATCGTCTATTTATTAACACCATCTTTATTACTGGAGTCAGGTAGCTCCTAGTTCTCATCTTTCATAACTCTTCAAGTCTCTTCTTTGAATATTCTTGTTTATATATCAATTCTTCCTTTAAGAATCTCTAACTTCATTCATATACTTATTCACTTTGCGTCATTCACATCTTCTTCTTGTATCGTTTCTAGGTCTTAACTCATCTCATATATACACCTATATAAAAGAATCACTTCTTAATCATATACATCCATAATTCTATACTTGATATACATCGAGTCTCTAACAGTGTTCTGTACAACACCTGAGTGGTTTTCCACAAACAACCAACAAACTAGTCCCCGTCTCGTCTACACTGTCTTGCACAGTGAGTTAGATCGGTCGCTAGTTCGTATCAACCTCCGCTCTCTGAAGGAATTGTTTAGCCCAGATACCATACATCAACCATTAAAGAATACGATTGTACCATAACTTACATTTAACTTCTTATTCTTATAACCCTGCGGAATACTTATTGTACATGTTTTAATCTCTTCTTTATAAATTTCTTAAATTAATCCTTATTGTTCAAATTCTATCTAAGCTTATTCTTTATCATCTTCACCTCTCTTCTCTAAGGTTATAGCCTAAGGTACTCGTACCTAAGGTTTCTAACCTATCAGCTCTGATACCAACTGTAACGACCCCAAAATTCATACAATGTCAACTCTCGACTTCGGTCGTTAACAATACATCTAAATTCTAACTTTACATCATTAATCGATAATAAACTAAATAAAATGCGGAATAAATAAAATCTTTTCAGTTTTCTTTCCCTGCTTTCCCTGAATCATAACCTTTAAACATATACGTAATCTAGAATCATATTTGATTCGCTTCATCAAGTTATAATAAAAATAATACTTCTAGATTCAATACCCTTTATACATCGAATAATATTAAATTACAACTCAATACGAATTTAACATCTCTACATCTGCTACACTTATTACATAATCAGATACATTTTCCAGAACCACAATTATGGTTCAAGAATATTAATTTAAGCTAAAACAATTAATCTGATTGCATTACATCTGAATCATGCCACTGAAGCAGTAATTAACTTTACCTTGTATCTTTAACCTGCAAAAATGGTTATTTGCAAGAATGAGCTCGACAACTCAGCAAAATCTAACAGTTTACATGCATCACATAGCACATAGATAACATGCTCATCATCTAAATCATAATCATCTGACTATACATGTCATATATAACGATCAACACGTAACAATTAGAGATTAAGTTCCATAACTCAATCAGCATTCTTTACTCAACGAACATAGTCATATACACGAATATATAATTCTCTTCACATTAAAACATATATTTCACAAAATATATATCACATAAACAAGCAATTAACTACAAAGTCAAAATATGACTACGTTCGTTGAGTAAAGAATGCTGATTGAGTTATGGAACTTAATCTCTAATTGTTACGTGTTGATCGTTATGCATGACATGTATAGTCAGATGATTATGATTTAGATGATGAGCATGTTATCTCTGTGCTATGTGATGCATGTAAACTGTTAGATTTTGCTGAACTGTCGAGCTCATTCTTGCAAATAACCATTTTTGCAGGTTAAAGATACAAGGTAAAGTTAATTGCTGCTTGAGTGGCATGATTCAGATGTAATACATGCATATTAATTGTTTTAGCTTAAATTAATATTCTTGAACCATAATTGAGGTTCTGGAAAATGTATCTGATTATGTAATAAGTAGCAGATGTAGAGATGTTAAATTCGTATTGAGTTGTAATTTAATATTATTCGATGTATAAAGGGTATTGAATCTAGAAGTTTTATTTTTATTATAACTCTGATGAAGCGAATCAAATATGATTCTAGATTACGTAAATGTTTAAAGGTTATGATTCAGGGAAAGCAGAGAAAGAAAACTGAAAAGTTTTTATTTATTCCGCATTTTATTTAGTTTATTATCGATTAATGATGTAAAGTTAGAATTTAGATGTATTGTTAACGACCGAAGTCGAGAGTTGACATTGTATGAATTTTGGGGTCGTTACATCTCAAGTGTTAGCCCCACTAGTGACCTGGATCTAGTGATCTCACTTAGACATGGCTAGAGAAATGGGGACTTCAATGGAAGCCTTGAGGAAGGAGATGGAGAGGGGAAAAGGCGCACGTGTATCACCTTCTACTAGATTGCTGGTACCTCATCCTACACCTAACTATTATCCTCCTTCAGCACTTCAGGCTAAAGTCAATTATTGTATAAGTAATCAGAGGCCAACTATTGTGCATTAAGTAGACCATGTTCCCTCTGTGAATCCTACTCGTCACACATGTAGGAACCCACCTCGGTAAAAGAGATCTCACCTCCTAACTTGGCATCCAGAACCTTCTCATAGAAACCTCAAAAAGTGCCCCATGGTAGAAAGAGATGCTACTAAACCCACTTCAAGAGTGTCTTTTTGGACTGATTTTCATGCTGGAAGAGAAATGGCTAGATCTCAAGAGCACCTAAACTTCTCAACATCATCAGATAGCAGGGATTACAGTCGGAGAAGTGATCATCCTTACTGGCCCCAGGGAAGTGCTCGTGATGATAATCGCAGTACTGAGAAGGATCGACCTGCTCGCCCTAGGAGGAGTGATGAGTATAGAGAACCTTAAGTATTGCCTCTTGTTAGGGGCCATGACACTAGACTTCCTATTAGAGCTAAGGTAGCTATAACTAACCCTCCAAATCATCCTCCCTATGTACCCTAGTTACTACCCTTACCCCTAGTGCATCTATCTCCGCCATTTGTGCCTACGGTGATCCTTGAACTAGGGGTATCACTGCAGCCTCACGTCTAAGCTCAACATCCCATGTACCTGCTGTCGTTGCTATAGTAGCCCTAGTTTTAATTGTTGCTCAGCCACAACCAACTATTACTCTGGTTGCTATTGAAGAAATCGTCAAAAAGTTTATTAATTAGAAGACAGGGGGATGAGAGCTAGATATTCTCCCCAAGTACCCTCAAGAGTTGGTGCTTGCTCCTTACCCAACAAAGTATAAACCTCCTATCTTTGAGAAATATTATAGAGTTGAAGGGAATGCCAGGGAACATGTGGCACGATATATAGATGCTCTGGGCACATTTGCATCTAATTGCGATCTACGTTTGAGGGAGTTCTCCAAGTCTCTAAGCTCTCATGCTTACAAGTGGTATCATGCCTTGAAACTAGATTCGGTTAAGACATGGGATGAAATGGTGAGCTTGTTCATAGGGAAGTATAAGATGGAAGGGCATCAACACACTATGATGGACTTGGCACTGATGGTGTAACTCCTTGGGAAAAATCTTATTGATTACGTTAAGCGTTTCCCTGGAGTAGGAAATTTTTGTTTGGAAATCGTTTAGGATAGCATAGCCACTGCCTTCTATTTGAAGAATATGTCATTAGAATATAAGATGGCTGGCCTGGAGAATTTGGATATCACCACCTATGAAGAATTGATGAGAAAAACTTGAAACACTCAGGATACTATGAAAGTTGCTCAAGCCAAAGAAACTAAAGCATTGAGACCAAGAGGAAGGATAGTGCTTATAGTGGCCATTACTGAGACTTCTCAAGAGCAAGGTAAGAGGCTGTACGAAAATAATCATACAGAAGAAGAAAGAGGGAAAAGGCCTGACGACATACCTGACCCTTGTGATATGACCAAAGTCAATTAAATGGTGGATGAGTGGATTACAAATAGGACTCTGACCTTACCAGGAGTTGTAGTGTTGCATACCCCTGAGCAAGTTAGCAACCTTAATTACTTCAAATACCATCATCACAATCGTTACCCCATGAGCGACTATTAGTCAGTTAAGAGGTTCTTTGCAAGGAAGTTAGCTACAGGGGAAATAGAGATTACCCTTCCCGTTAATGTTCAGAATGTACCTCTCCTTAAGCATGGGAATTAAGGTCAAGCGTTGACAATATCAATGCAAGAAGAGGGTAAAAGTTTCCAAGCCTACGGTAAGCCCTGTCTGTGGTTGTTCTAAAGGGGCTTCAGGCACTCTAGTCATCAAAATCTCTGTTGATGGCATTACCTCCACTACGGCCCAGTCGCTCACCCATTAAGAGTTGATTGAGATGATACAAAGGAGGGACAGGATTAAGAAGTTCTTTAATAAGATGGGATTTTCTCATGAAGCTAGTAAGATGTTGGCTGAATCCTTTTGACGACGTATGCAACTTTGGGGGCTGAGTGCCACATGGGGGGAAATCTCTTTTCAGTCTAGGAATTTTGTGTTCAGTAATGAGGACTTTCCATCCTCATAGATTCATAACCAACCCTTATATCTAGAAGCTTTAGTTAATGGGACTAAGTTCAAGCATGACCTCATTGATGGGGGATCTTCTATCAACATCATACCTCTCACTACTTTGCAAAGGGCAGAGATACCTAGGAAAAGGATAGTGAAGGAGCCTATGAAAGTTATTGACTTTGGAGATGGAAAACATACCACCTTAGGCCATGTGAGAATTATGTTACAGATGTGCCCATTGAAGGCCAACATCAAATTCCACATCATCAATGTCGATCCTTCACACCACCTGTTTCTGGGGAGACCATGGATCTATGTCTTCAAGGTAGTCCCGTCCACTTACCATCAGTGCCTTAAAGCCAAGTATATGGGAAAAGATGTTACCTTAAAAGCAAGTGTGTGATCTTTTGATTAGGAAGAATCTCATTTTGCAAAAGCGACATACTTTGATGAAGTTGTTGAGGATCCTTTATCTACCATGATACATTTGTTGGGTCTCCAGTTTTTAGGTATTTAATTTTGATGATAACAAATAATAAGTCTTTAGGATAGAAAAATAAATTATAATCTTCTCCATAGGATTTATATTTATATATACTTTATGTCGACGCCGGGTTTTCTCGTCATCCTGGTCTTTTCCAATTTTAGCCTTTTGGTTTAGATGATTTTTTGGAAAAGGTCGGCATTGATGTCGACGGGGTTTTGAAAGATCGTGTTTTATGATGAGCCAATTAACCAGAGTCGCCAGTTGGTATATTTGAAATGGATGTACCAACTCATCCGAGTTTTCGTTTTTTTATAAATCGCTGGCTCATATGTGACTCCGAATTAATTGGTCTGCGAATCGAGATTCATAGAGTTCGGGGGCTTGCTTAAGCGAGGGGAAGGTGTTAGGCACCCCTCGACTCCCGTGAAACACGGTTACCGCAATCTTGATACTTTCCTATCCTTTATTTCATAAAATGTGTATGTGTGCGTGTGTGTGTGTATGTGTGCCTGAATGAATGTTGTGGTGAGTTTGTATGGAAGAAATTCTTTTGGGTATTTTATGAAAGAGGCGTGTTTTATTTTGGAGAGTGCTTTAGGATGTCTTTTCCTTTAATACGAGAAAGCTTTATTTTTTTATGGGAAAGGTTCGATTTTAAATGGCAAAAATTATGAGATTTTTATTAAGTGTCGTTTTGGGAAGACATGAATTCGTTAAACCTTAGCCAAATAGGAATCGAGATTTATACGTTGCTTTCATAATTGATGGGCAATTTCTAGAATCTCTTTCACCCTATGTATTAAGGTTTAATAAAACGTTTCGTTCTTTTATAAAACCCATTTTCGTGACATTTGAAAATAACCTCTTTTAGCTTTCCCGTAGGATAGGAATCGACTTTCGTTAGCATTTCCAAATTTTTAGCCTCGTGATGCTAATATCCTACTTTGATTGATTTTAGAAAAGATCTTTATCGTTTAATCTTTTTGAAATTCTTTTGGCGTCTCAAAATCTAATCAAGCATAAACATGCGTCGGGGCTATCCATGGGCATGTAAGCCATCAAAATATCCCCGAACGCCAACAATCACATATTCCACTAATACGGGGCCTTAAACCCGATTCTCGCCTTAGCGTCGTTTTAAGGCCCGACAGTTACACATTACAAAACAAGCATCTTGAATCTATTACATACACCAAAACGTCCATCATCGGATTTGAACCACGGGGTCGCTTTCCTGGGCTCACAACCATGATTACTACACACTCACAAAATGAATACTACAATAATAACAACGTAGATTGCCTAACACATCCTAAAAATACAATCAATTAAACTACGCCTAATATATATCCATAAACAAGCTAGAAATTTCACCAATTAGATATCATCGGATTATTAGGAAGAATTTTGTTCCAATGGAACCCTCACCAATAATCCCTAATCCATGATTGTTCAACAATATTCTTGAAAATTACAATTAAATTTAGCCAAATGACATGATAGAAGTTGCCAAAATAATGAGATTTTCACCTTGCAAATGATACCAAAATTGTGTAGAAACTTGTGTATTGAGTGAAATATGAGATGTATTGATATAATCTAACAATAAGGAAATTCCTCTCTTTTTTTCTCTCAATTGTTGCAAGAATTTTTGCTATTTCTCTCTATTTCCGAGCTAAAACTGCTGCTGATTTTCTTCTTCTTCCGCCAAACTGCTGACCTCCTGTATGCTGCACGAAACTGGGCTGAAATAGGCTGGCTGGCCCACCTCCCATCGCACTCAGCTGATAGTGCTGATTTCCTGGTTTCCGTGCTGGCGCACCCACTTGGCCGCAGATCAATCCGCGGCTGGCTGGCTTGACTTTCTCACTTTTCGTGCTACGCCTCGATTTTCGTGCTGTGACGCTGCTTTTCGCTGACAGGTTCGTATTTTACAGTCCGGGAATCATTGGGAGGCGTGCCACACCTTACGGGAATGCCAAATTCGGATAGCCTTGCTGTCATGTCGATTTCGGTTGCAAATTGTCGTGGTGGCGTCGAGCGTCCGTACCTTTTCTGTCTTTTGCTCTCGCAGGCCGGTCCATTTGACGATTTTGCCCTCCTGTCAAGGTTAGTATACGAAGTGCAAAATTTGGGTGTCTACAGCTGCCCCTCTTTATCATGTTTATGAAATGTTAAATGAAATGAACAGGATAAAGAAACAGACACCCGATGTCTGAATGACAGTGCACAGATATGATAATACACACACGATGCAACGCATGTAGTTTATGGTACAACACAAGATGTAGCGCATGCAAACATTCGAAAGAGTGTCAATGCATCAACCCTCTGACCGTATTTGTTGGTCGTTAGGTTCACTCTTCCAATCTATCATCTCGTTCGGGGCCGGGTATCGTTGCCGGTCACCCATCACGTAACCCCCGGTTATCGTCGCCGGTTGGTTATCTTGTCGGAGCCGGTTTCGTCGCCGGACATCCATCTCATGATCGCCGGTTATCGTCGCCGGTCGATCGTCTCGTCGGGGCCGGGTATCGTCGCCGGTCACCCATCGCGTAACCCCCGGTTATCGTCGCCGGTTGGTTGTCTTGTCGGAGCCGGTTTTCGTCGCCGAACATCCATCTCGTGATCGCCGGTTATCGTCGCCGGTCGATCGTCTCGTCGGGGCCGGGTATCGTCGCCGGTCACCCATCGCGTAACCCCCGGTTATCGTCGCCGGTTGGTTATCTTGTCGGAGCCGGTTTTCGTCGCCGGACATCCATCTCGTGATCGCCGGTTATCGTCGCCGGTCGATCGTCTCGTCGGGGCCGGGTATCGTCGCCGGTCACCCATCGCGTAACCCCCGGTTATCGTCGCCGGTTGGTTGTCTTGTCAGAGCCGGTTTTCGTCGCCGGACATCCATCTCGTGATCGCCAGTTATCGTCGCCGGTCGATCGTCTCGTCGGGGCCGGGTATCGTCGCCGGTCACCCATCGCGTAACCCCCGGTTATCGTCGCCGGTTGGTTATCTTGTCGGAGCCGGTTTTCGTCGCCGGACATCCATCTCGTGATCGCCGGTTATCGTCACCGGTCGATCGTCTCGTCGGGGCCGGGTATCGTCGCCGGTCACCCATCGCGTAACCCCCGGTTATCGTCGCCGGTTGGTTATCTTGTCGGAGCCGGTTTTCGTCGCCGGACATCCATCTCGTGATCGTCGGTTATCGTCGCCGGTCGATCGTCTCGTCGGGGCCGGGTATCGTCGCCGGTCACCCATCGCGTAACCCCCGGTTATCGTCGCCGGTTGGTTATCTTGTCGGAGCCGGTTTTCGTCGCCGGACATCCATCTCGTGATCGCCGGTTATCGTCGCTGGTCGATCGTCTTGTCGGGGCCGGGTATCGTCGCCGGTCACCCATCGCGTAACCCCCCGGTTATCGTCGCCGGTTGGTTATCTTGTCGGAGCCGGTTTTCGTCGCCGGACATCCATCTCGTGATCGCCGGTTATCGTCGCCGGTTGATCGTCTTGTCGGGGCCGGGTATCGTCGCCGGTCACCCATTGCGTAACCCCCGGTTATCGTCGCCGGTTGGTTATCTTGTCGGAGCCGGTTTTCGTCGCCGGACATCCATCTCGTGATCGCCGGTTATCGTCGCCGGTCGATCGTCTCGTCGGGGCCGGGTATCGTCGCCGGTCACCCATCACGTAATCTTTTTTCACTCAACACGTCAATTGGCTGCAAGGGAGCAAGGTGGGACCCACCAGGGCCAGCCGCAGATGGATCTGCGGTCAGCCGCAGATTGATCTGCGGCCAGCCGCAGATACATCTGCGGCCATGATCGGGTTTTATAGCCAGCGCGCCTCCTCCAGATCTGTCACTTTCAACCTCCAACTCACATAGATTCTCTCAATTTCTGCTTGTTCGCAAGGGTCTTTTGTCGATCTTTTCAACTTTCCTGCAAAAACCGCTCCGGTAGGATTGATCTACGCGCTACAGGTAACACTTTGACCGGTCACTTTTCAATTTCGTCAATGTTTTGCTATACATTTGACTATTTGCATGTTTAGAGATAAAATGTATGCTTTAAAATGCTATGCAATGTACTATCATATATACATGCTATGTATTAACTGTGTGAGACCTATTCTATGTTCATGAGGCGGTCCCACGTATATGTTTGCTCCTTTTTGAAAGAAATCATGCATTTATGGCACTTTTCATGCTTTATTTACACATATGAATGCAATATGATCTGTTGTGGCTTGGGTTCTTTGAAAAACATGCTTGGATATGCATGGGATGTCCATTTTATAGACGGAACTCTGCCGAATTTTTTTTTTTTTTTGAATATGCATCATGCTGCATTAATTATATGATGAGGATAGGAATTTAGAATATTCATTGCATAATTTTTAAAGGGAACTTACCTTCCTTTTCGTCTGTTCTATCCCAGTTATGGATTCTGATGCGCCCACTAGCTCTTCTGCCTCTCGGACTTCGGGTGTTCGCCGTCGTAGGGCTGCACCTGCCCCTGTTCCTCCTCGGACCCGTCAGGCTCGTCGCTTGACGGAGGCTGTCATCCGTCCTGATCATCCGGTCGCTGAGGAGGTTGTTCCTCCGGAAGTTGCGGTGGAGGAGCCGTCTTCCAGCACACCGGCTCCCCCTTCTCATCGCGCTTTATCTGGCGCTTCTGTCCAGATACCCGACCTATTGGGTCGGGATCTCAGCCGTCATCCCTTGGCATCCCTTGTTGCTAATGAGGTATATTCAATTCTGCCTTGAATTTGCTCTCAATTCCTCAATTTCTGTTCTATCTGGACTGACCCATTGGTGATTTTCACAGGTGCCTGAGTTTACCCAGCCGAGGGGTAACTGGTTCAACATTTACTCCCTTTACGCGGCCTTGCACAATGATTACCGCGCGGTGGTGGACTCCTGGGGTTTTCGCCACTTCTTCACCATCATTCCCCGCCAGTGCCTCTGGGGTTATATGCGGGCTTTGTCCGAGAGGTGGTTTCATCAGACTCAGTCCCTTCATACTCAGCTGAAATAGGCTGGCTGGCCCACCTCCCATCGCACTCAGCTGATAGTGCTGATTTCCTGGTTTCCGTGCTGGCGCACCCACTTGGCCGCAGATCAATCCGCGGCTGGCTGGCTTGACTTTCTCACGTTTCGTGCTACGCCTCGATTTTCGTGCTGTGACGCTGCTTTTCGCTGACAGGTTCGTATTTTACAGTCCGGGAATCATTGGGAGGCGTGCCACACCTTACGGGAATGCCAAATTCGGATAACCTTGCTGTCATGTCGATTTCGGTTGCAAATTGTCGTGGTGGCGTCGAGCGTCCGTACCTTTTCTGTCTTTTGCTCTCGCAGGCCGGTCCATTTGACGATTTTGCCCTCCTGTCAAGGTTAGTATACGAAGTGCAAAATTTGGGTGTCTACAGCTGCCCCTCTTTATCATGTTTATGAAATGTTAAATGAAATGAACAGGATAAAGAAACAGACACCCGATGTCTGAATGACAGTGCACAGATATGATAATACACACACGATGCAACGCATGTAGTTTATGGTACAACACAAGATGTAGCGCATGCAAACATTCGAAAGAGTGTCAATGCATCAACCCTCTGACCGTATTTGTTGGTCGTTAGGTTCACTCTTCCAATCTATCATCTCGTTCGGGGCCGGGTATCGTTGCCGGTCACCCATCACGTAACCCCCGGTTATCGTCGCCGGTTGGTTATCTTGTCGGAGCCGGTTTCGTCGCCGGACATCCATCTCATGATCGCCGGTTATCGTCGCCAGTCGATCGTCTCGTCGGGGCCGGGTATCGTCGCCGGTCACCCATCGCGTAACCCCCGGTTATCGTCGCCGGTTGGTTGTCTTGTCGGAGCCGGTTTTCGTCACCGAACATCCATCTCGTGATCGCCGGTTATCGTCGCCGGTCGATCGTCTCGTCGGGGCCGGGTATCGTCGCCGGTCACCCATCGCGTAACCCCCGGTTATCGTCGCCGGTTGGTTATCTTGTCGGAGCCGGTTTTCATCGCCGGACATCCATCTCGTGATCGCCGGTTATCGTCGCCGGTCGATCGTCTCGTCGGGGCCGGGTATCATCGCCGGTCACCCATCGCGTAACCCCCGGTTATCGTCGCCGGTTGGTTGTCTTGTCGGAGCCGGTTTTCGTCGCCGGGTTTTATAGCCAGCGCGCCTCCTCCAGATCTGTCACTTTCAACCTCCAACTCACATAGATTCTCTCAATTTCTGCTTGTTCGCAAGGGTCTTTTGTCGATCTTTTCAACTTTCCTGCAAAAACCGCTCCGGTAGGATTGATCTACGCGCTACAGGTAACACTTTGACCGGTCACTTTTCAATTTCGTCAATGTTTTGCTATACATTTGACTATTTGCATGTTTAGAGATAAAATGTATGCTTTAAAATGCTATGCAATGTACTATCATATATACATGCTATGTATTAACTGTGTGAGACCTATTCTATGTTCATGAGGCGGTCCCACGTATATGTTTGCTCCTTTTTGAAAGAAATCATGCATTTATGGCACTTTTCATGCTTTATTTACACATATGAATGCAATATGATCTGTTGTGGCTTGGGTTCTTTGAAAAACATGCTTGGATATGCATGGGATGTCCATTTTATAGACGGAACTCTGCCGAATTTTTTTTTTTTTTGAATATGCATCATGCTGCATTAATTATATGATGAGGATAGGAATTTAGAATATTCATTGCATAATTTTTAAAGGGAACTTACCTTCCTTTTCGTCTGTTCTATCCCAGTTATGGATTCTGATGCGCCCACTAGCTCTTCTGCCTCTCGGACTTCGGGTGTTCGCCGTCGTAGGGCTGCACCTGCCCCTGTTCCTCCTCGGACCCGTCAGGCTCGTCGCTTGACGGAGGCTGTCATCCGTCCTGATCATCCGGTCGCTGAGGAGGTTGTTCCTCCGGAAGTTGCGGTGGAGGAGCCGTCTTCCAGCACACCGGCTCCCCCTTCTCATCGCGCTTTATCTGGCGCTTCTGTCCAGATACCCGACCTATTGGGTCGGGATCTCAGCCGTCATCCCTTGGCATCCCTTGTTGCTAATGAGGTATATTCAATTCTGCCTTGAATTTGCTCTCAATTCCTCAATTTCTGTTCTATCTGGACTGACCCATTGGTGATTTTCACAGGTGCCTGAGTTTACCCAGCCGAGGGGTAACTGGTTCAACATTTACTCCCTTTACGCGGCCTTGCACAATGATTACCGCGCGGTGGTGGACTCCTGGGGTTTTCGCCACTTCTTCACCATCATTCCCCGCCAGTGCCTCTGGGGTTATATGCGGGCTTTGTCCGAGAGGTGGTTTCATCAGACTCAGTCCCTTCATCTTTTGGACTGTGAGGTCGTGCTGACCCCTTGGGATTGGCGGTATATCACGGGGATCAAGTTCACCGGGTCTCGTGTCCCCCTGGACCTCGATATTACTCCAGCAGAGGTCCGCGCTCTTTTGGGCTTTGCTGCCGATGACCGGGTCTTCAAGGCCCGCAGTATCCGGTCCGGAGCATTAGCTGTTGATGCTGTCGGAGGTTTATACGCACAGCCTATCCCAGCGGATCAGGGCACTCGTGACATCCTGCTACGGCGCCTGTTCCTGACTATCATGAGGGGTTGTTTCATAGGGAACAACTCATCTACCATCCACTTCAGCGTCGTAGGGGCTGTTCGAGATGTAGACCGGATTGGTGACTACGACTGGGGGTCGTTCACCTTCGCTTATTTCCTCCACGGTCTGCGTCTACGCTCAGAGGGACAGACCGATGCCTGGCTCGGTTTCTACCACTTTCTGTTGGTAAGTCTTCTCCTCCTTTTGATTTATTGCACTTATCTTTATTTCATTTCTCTTTTTTGCATTTTAATAGTTACTCACGCCCTACCTTGTTTCCGTTCACAGTTCTGGGCTTACGAGCGTTTTCCATGCTTGAGGCCGGTCACCACCCTTGGCCCAGACACTTATCCCCGGGGTCGGCGATGGCATCACAACACCTTAGAGGAGGTCCCGGTGTCGGGCAGCTTTGCCCATTGCCGTATTCAGCTGGAGCTGATCACTGCTGCGGAGGTCGTCTGGACTCCCTATCTTTCGGAGCATCTGGCCGTGGGGTTCACCGATGGACATCCCTCCGGCCTGGAGTTTGTACTTTCCACCCGTCGTCTCACCCTGCAGAGCGTTGGAGGCTGGGTGATGTACCTAGGGGAGCGCGCCTTCAGATGTGTGACCGGAGAGATTCGCATCCCGCATTCCCTTTCTTTCACTACTTCCTGGCCGCTGGATTCTCAGCCCTCGGAGATCATGCTCGCCGGGGAGGATGGTCGGATGCTTTCCACAGGCCCCAGTACGAGCGAGGCTTTCAGGACTTGGTGGGTACCTCGTACCATCGGTCCCCAGACCCGGGCTACCTTCTTCCTCGGGGATATGGTCCCCGGCTCGGTGATGATGACTGACTGGGCAGCCTGCGTTCGGAGTCCCACCCACACTGAGCAGATAGACACTTTGACCCACCAGGTGGAGCAGTTGTCGCTATTTCTTCGGGTGTTAGGCCGGACCCCGAAGGAGGCTTACGCCTACGATCCTGACGGTGCGGGCTATGATGCAGGCCCGAGCTCATCTGATGCCACCGCTCGGCCATACATCCCCGACATGAACTTTGGGCCCTCGACTTCGACGACCCGGGGGGATCAGTTCGAGGACCCTGATTTCATCGATGAGATTGATTTTATCTAGATCAGGATAGGATAGGGCTTTTGTACCTGTACCTGTTTAGATTTATTTTTCATTTCATGCACTATGTACTAAACTCATTTATTTATTTATGCACAGTTCTTTATCTTTTATCTCCATGAAATTCATTTGCTTTATTATTGTCTATACGATGCATGCTTTTTATTCATGGATAGAAAATGACCCCTGTACAGTCTTTTTGATACTATTTTTCCACAGATGACGTCCTCAGATGTCGTGGTATGCTTGGATTCCATTCCTCCTACAGGGTTGGTTGGCAGCCTCCTCCGTTGGTTAGACAGTTTATTGCCGGCAGACAGGGTTATCGCAGATGGTCTTTTGAGCCATTCTTTGTCCTTATTAACCTTTCAGGTGCCAGCGGGCTTTGTGGATGGTATTTTGAGATGTTGGGCCCCGGCTCGTCAAGTGTTCAGGCTAGGGACAGTAGAGCTGACCCCCACCCTCGAGGAGTATGGTCGCTTCACCGGCTTGCCTTTGGATAGACCTTGTGCCAGGATCACGTCTGGTCCCATGCGCCGTCAGTTCTTGACTTTTACTGGGTTGCGGAAAGCGGTTCTGCTATCGGCGATCACATCAGATCACCTGGTTCCTCTTCATTTTTTGATTGACCGATTCGGCTCACCTAACAGTTTTCGCCACTTTTCTGGGGATTTTTCTGTATCGGAGAAGCGCTGGGGCGTTTTGAGGCTAGACGTTTTGATGGCCTGTATCCTCTCAGTTCTGTACTTGCCCGCGGGACCCGATCATTTGGACATGCGGGTGGTCGCGGCCGTTGGGGCCCTTCAGGAAGATCACACCATTCTTCCCATGATATTGGCGGATACTTACATGTCAGCCTCATACTGTCAGTCCTTCCGAGGCAGAGTATTCCGAGGGAGCTCGACTTTGTTGTATGTGTGGTTCATGAGTCATCTTAGTCCCATCGGCCACCTCCGTCGCCAAGGGTTTTGCTTCAGTCATGACATAACCACGCAGTTTTCATTTCGTCCTGTGAGCTGTACTGATGCGGCCTCCTGGACGG
Source organism: Aralia elata (assembly GCA_034770075.1). Classification (NCBI taxonomy): domain Eukaryota; kingdom Viridiplantae; phylum Streptophyta; class Magnoliopsida; order Apiales; family Araliaceae; genus Aralia; species Aralia elata. The sequence goes on from JAVJAP010000056.1 coordinate 359,364, forward strand.
TATTTCTGTCGGTCATCGAGGATCCCTTTCATCTCCTGGTTTATTCGGGTTATTGCTCCTTTATGAGCTTCTTGACTCATGTGCCCGACCTGGACTTCATTCCCATTGTTGGCTTGAGAGGTGTGACGACTTATCATCCCATGGCGGTGATGGGGCAGTTTGATCAGACACAGGATTTCCACCTCTTCACGGGTGCGGCCGACTACCGATTCCCTATATCATCTCAGACAGAGAGAGATCTACTGCGGGTATATGATCTTTGGCCTCGTAGGATACTGGCCGAGTATAATGATAGTTGCCCCATCCAGACATTCGCTTATGTGCAATGGTTGCGCAGAGATTCGGATGCGGTTGGTGTGAGTCAGACTGGGACTTTTGATGACTCTGGAGTGACTCTCCCAGACGATACCATATATCACTCGATCTCAGCCGCCTCTCTCCCTAGTCCAGACACTGAATATAGCCGGATCCGACTGTCTTTGATTGCTATTGAATCTGAGAGGGATGCCGCCATTGCTGAGAGAGATGCAGCTATTCTAGCCAGAGATGCTGCCATAGCTGACAGAGATGCCATTGTTTTTCAGGCTAGGACAGTCATAGATGCACACTCTGGGACTGTCAGCCGAGCCACTGCCTTGTTGGACCGCATCGACATGATGGGACAGCAGATGTCAGGGGATGCTGATGCCTCAGATCCATCCACCACCCTATCCATCCTGCTTCAGTTAGTTGCAGATTTGTAGATTGTTTTATTTCCTGCATAAACTATGTTAATTTCATCGGTTATTGAGAAAGAAATCTTGTAACAAAAGACTTATATATGTAAACAGGTATTTTAAATTTAGTCATTTTCCCTTTTTGTTGCATCGTTGCCCTTCATTGGATCATCATTTTATCCGGTTGATCATGATTTTGACATTTCGCTTTCTTTCTCTTCTCAAGTCTTGATGGAGATTTGACAGATATTATCGTACCCCTGTCGATTTCATTGGATTGAGTTTCAGACTTTGGCTAACTGTTTGGTTTGATCGGGGTTATGCCAATTTGGTATAGAAATGATTGGTTGGCTGGTTTCGGGAAAGTTTTGAGGGTTTAGGAAGGTTTATCTGGCTGTTGGGGATTGGTTTTGTTTTAGGGGAAGGATTATTTTAAAAGGGATCGGACCGCGCCATGATGGCTGCCTACGTACCCCCACAAGTTGGGAGATCAGGTCCTACGTAGTTCGCTTCTCAAAGGAAAAAAAAGGATTGATGATTTAAGCGTAGAATCGCTTCACTGAGTCAGCATTTAGGGGTTGTGGAAATGTCTCACCATCCATTTCTCGCAATATGAGGGCTCCTCTGGATAGTACTTTTTTAATCACAAAAGGTCCCTCCCAGTTTGGGGCAAACTTCCCCTTAGCTTCGTCTTGGCAAGGCATGATTCTCTTTAGCACCAGGTCATTCTCCCTGAATTTCCGAGGTCTTATCCTTTTGTCATATGATCGGGAGATCCTTTGTTGGTATAACTGACCGTGCCAAACAGCAGCCACCCTCCTCTCATCAATTAGGGCCAACTGGTCGTATCGACTTCGCATCCAATCCTCCTCGCCTATCTGAGCATCGATCATTATTCTGAGGGACGCCATCTCAACCTCAATTGGCAGGACGACCTCCATTCCATACACCAAAGCGTAAGGGGTTGCCCCTGTAGAAGTACGCGTTGATGTTCGATATGCCAGTAGGGTGAGGGGTAGCAGATCTGGCCATCCCCGATGATTAGCAGACATTTTTGCCATGATCTTCTTGATGTTCTTATTGGCAGCCTCCACTGCCCCATTCATTTTGGGACGGTAAATGACAGAGTTGAGGTGCTTGATCTTAAACTGGTCGCACAATCCCTTCATGAGGGCGTTGTTCAAATTCTTAGCATTGTCGGAGACCAAAACCTCAGGTTGCCCGTATCGACAGATGACTTTATTCCTGATGAACCCCCAGATAACCTCCTGAGTGACTTTGGGGAAAGAGGCTGCTTCTACCCATTTGGTGAAATAATCGATCATGACGAAGATGAATCGGTGCCCGTTGCTTGCTTTGGGCTCTATTGGTCCGATTACATCCATTCCCCACATTGAAAATGGCCACAGGGAGGTCATACAGTGCAGTTCATTGGGAGGCGTATGGATCACATTACCGTGCGCCTGGCATTGGTAACACCGTTTGACATGATCATCGCAATCGGCTTTCAGCGTTAACCAATAATGCCCTGTCCTCAAGATCTTTTTGGCCAACATCGGTCCACTCATGTGTGGCCCACACACTCCGCCATGGATTTCATTCATAATCTTTTGGGCCTGCGTTTCATCTACGCATTGCAACAGTCCCAACCCAACATCCCTTTTGTAGAGAGAATCCCCACTCAGGTAGAACTTCATTGCCATTTTTTGAATTCTGATCCTTTCAGCTCGGTTTGCCTGGTCGGGAATGGATCTATCCCTTAGATACTCCCTTATGTCGTGATACCAAGGCTGATTTGGCAGAACCACCTCGCCTGATAATACTGCAACATGTTCTTCGTATGCCGGGGCACTCTGTACGGCTATCTCAACCTGTGGAATGTCCCTTCTTTTGATGATATGGATTAAGGAAGCCAGAGTTGCCAATGCATCGGCAAAATCATTCCGTCCACGGGGAATATATCGGAAAGCGATATCTTCGAACTCTTGCATTAATTGGACAACACATCGGTGGTATGGGAGCAACCGGAGCTCTTTCGTGTTGTACACCCCGATCGCCTGTCTGATTACCAGTTCTGAATCCCCAAACACCGCCAGTCTCTTCACTCCCATATCGCGTGCAAAACGGAGTCCCAAAATACATCCCTCGTACTCAGCTGTATTATTCGAATTACTGAACTGCAATTTAGTGGCTACAGGGTATTGCTCCCCGGTGATAGAGACCAATACCGCTCCGGCTCCTGCCCCTTCAACATTCATGGCACCATCAAAATACAGCTTCCAAAATTGTCCCTCATCATTGCATTTCGTGTCTGACACCCAAAATATATCTTCGCCCGGTAGAGGAGTTTCTAACGGCTCCATCCCTCCTGACGGGGTTTCTGCCAATTGATCTGCAATTCCCTGCCCTTTCATGGCTTTTTGAGTTACGTATACCATGTCGAACTGTTGTAAGATTAACTGCCATCTTGAAAGTCGATAGTTCAACATGGGCCTTTCAAAAATATATTTCAGGGGATCCATTCTTGATATCAGGTACGTCGTATGCCCCTGTAGGTAGTGCTGTAATCTCCCTGTAGCCCAGGCTAGAGCACAACAGGTCTTCTCGATGGGAGTGTAATTTTGCTCACATTGGCTAAATCTTTTGCTGAGGTAATAGATGGCCTGCTCTTTACCCGCCTCATTTTTCTGTCCTAACATACATCCCATCGCGATGACATTTACCGATATATACATAAACAGAGGGATCCCATCCTTCGGGGGTACCAGCACTGGTGCTTCAGTCAATTGCTTTTTAATGGTCTGAAAAGCTTTCTGACATTGCTCATTCCATTCTTGGGAAGCTCCCCTTCTTAACAGTTTGAAAATTGGCTCACATGTAGTCGTCAGGTGGGATATAAAACGGCTGATGAAGTTTATCCTCCCGAGGAATCCTCTTATCTCCTTCTCTGTGTGAGGCGCCGGCATATCCACAATGGCCTTAATCTTTGCTGGGTCCAACTCAATGCCCCGATCACTAACCAGGAAACCTAAGAGCTTACCCGATTGCACTCCGAAAGCACACTTAGCTGGATTGAGTTTCAAATTATACTTTCTGAGCCGATCGAACAGCTTTTTGAGATGGGTTACATGATCAGATTCTTCCCTCGACTTTACAATAATGTCATCCACGTAGACCTTTATCTCCTTATGCATCATATCGTGGAATAAGGCCATCATGGCTCTTTGATAAGTGGCCCCCGCGTTTGTGAGGCCAAAAGCCAATCGCCTATAGCAGAAAGTGCCCCAAGGGGTGATGAATGCGGTCTTTTCCTGATCTTCTTCTGCCACCATTATCTGATGATATCCCGCGAAGCAATCCACAAAAGAGTACATTTCGTACTGGGCTGTGTTATCTACCAGGATGTGTATGAAGGGCACCGGGAAGTTATCCTTGAGACTGGCCTTGTTTAGATCTCTGTAGTCTACACATACCCTTACTTTTCCTCCAGGCTTAGCCACTGGGACTACATTGGACAGCCATTCCGGATAAGTAGACACCATAATGATTCCCGCCCTGAACTGCTTGATGATTTCTTCCTTTACTTTTAGGCTCCACTCCGGTTTTAACTTTCTTAATTTTTGTTTGACAGGCCGGAAACCCTCCTTGATGGGTAATCGGTGTACCACAATGTCGGTGGACAATCCGATCATATCCTCATGAGACCAGGCAAAGACATCCTCATATTGCTTTAGTAACTCAGTCATTTCGGCTTTTTGGTTGGGGGTAAGGTTCGTCCCTATCTTGAGTTCTTTTGGCTTGTCTGGGGTTCCAATATCAATGGTGATGGTTTGGTCCAAATTGGGTTTGGGTTTATCCTCGACCCATCCTTTGATCTCTTCAGGCGCGTCGTCGTAATCTGTCTCGTCTTGCTCAATGCCCATCAAATCGAAATCCAGCTCAATGTCAAAATCATAATCATCATTCAAATTTGAAAGATCGTTTGTTAGGCAAGGATTACTCAATTTGGTACACCTGACATGAAACAAAATACTTGTCATATATAAATCATTTTCACGACGATTGCATTTTCAAATAACACGAAGGAACGACATAATTATGCAAAAATAAGACAACAACAACAAAAATAAACTTCTTCATTCCCCCGTTTTCTGGGGTCCACCACTCTGACGTCGGGTTTTACCCTTGTTTGGATATTATTGGCCTCACTGTCCAATTGTCGATGGTCAGGTGAGACGATATGTGCTCGATGAGAGGTGGCTTTATACCGGACACCTCCCCGATGACCACGGCCACATCGCCTGAGTCTTCTCTCATACCTTCCTTAGGAATAATCAACCCTGCCCAATCGATGATAGGCACATTTTGTTGAGCTCCTGGTGTGGCAACATTCGTCCCCTCTTCATTGCTTATTAATTGTCCGGGGATATAGCACTGGGTTTCGAACTCTTTTGCGATCTCCTGCAGGAAACTTTCCCTTTTGGCTAATTCATCATTTGTGAGGGACAAATCTTTACCCCCTGTTCCAGTCACAGGCTCGCTAGTCCCCTGTTCATTGTCGACTTTGGTTACTGGATTGCCGGCTAGTCGAATTGGAGCCGCACCTCGACGGTGTCTCCGTGCTACGCCCTCATGGTATCCCAAACCTGCTTTGCCTATCTGCTGTGGTAGGTGGATGGGCTCGGTGATCCCCTGACTGCTTCTCCCTAATCCCTGTCCAGGCTGGAAGTTCATTTTTATCATTTCCTTTGCCACAAAGGTGAGTTCGGGAGGGATCCTAGGTTTCACAGTTGGAGTTCCCAGGCACTTATAGTGGGGAGTGCTAATCTCCAGTGCTTGAAAGCTGGCAGGTGCTGCCGACTCATCCACATTGATCACTGGCAGGTCACTCCTAGGAGGAGAAGGGTCATCACATTCGGCCGAGATTGTTACCAGATTCCCATCGATGATTAGCTTGATTTGTTGGTGAAGCGTGGAGGGAACTGCCCCGGCCATGTGTATCCATGGCCTCCCTAACAGCAGGTTGTAGCTGGCCGCGATGTCAAGGACTTGGAAAGAGATGTCAAAAGTGCAGGGCCCTATCTCCACCGGCAATTCTAATTCCCCAATGGTATCCCTCCGGGATCCGTCAAAAGCCCGGACCACCACATGACTGGTCCGTAGGCGCTTGGAACTGATGTTCATTTTCTTTAGCGTACTGAGAGGGCATATATTCAATGCCGATCCCCCATCGATCAGCACCCCATTCATGACATATCCTGAGGAGATTACCGCAATGTGTAGCGGTTTTCGGTGCCCCCTTCCCTCCTTGGGAATGTCCTCATCCGTAAAGGATATTGCATCGCTTTCCAATAGGTGGCCCACCAGCTGGCCGAAACCCTCCTCACTAATTTCTTTGGGCACGTATGCCTCCTCCAGAACCTTCGCTAGGGTTTTGCAATGCTCACTGGATGACAACACCAAGTCCATGACTGATGTTAGGGTTGACTCCTCATTTAAAATCTGGATCCCTCTTGTTTCTGGGTGATCCATCCGTTTCAAAAATTCTATGGCCCTTTCCTCGGAAACCTCTTCATTTTTTCTCCTTTGGCTCTCAAGGACTCGCCCGGGAAGATATAAGGGGTTCCCCTTTGTTGTCACGGAAGCACAACTGGCCGCTTCCTCTGGTATTCCCCCATAATTCCAGGGTACAGTCTTTAGACTACTGATAGGGAGTTGCGGCCTTGCCGCAAGGATGATGGGCCTCGGAGCCGTCAACTTGACCGGTCCCTCCGTGCTATTCGTACCTACCCCTATCAACCTGATGGGCGCTCCTCGTGCACTCCCATGATCATGTATCACATTGATCATTTCCTCAATTTTCTGCACATAGTTCAATCTTGGCGGCCCCCCAGCCTCACTTGCCTCCGTCACATTGACTCCCCCTCCATCATGTCTTGGCAGGGGATTTGCTTTAACATTCGGGGAGTCTGGTTGTTCCACCATAATTTCCCCATTGTCGATCATGTTCTGAATTATATGTTTCAATGTCCAACAATCTTGTGTATCATGACCCGGGGAACCCGAGTGGTAGGCGCACCGCTTGCTTGGGTCAAATCTCCTTCCCTTCGGGTCACTTGGGGGAGCCAAATTGATTATCTTCTTTTGGGCCATCAATACCGCCAAAATCCGCTCGAGAGGCTCCCCGAGTGGGGTGAATACTCGATTTTGCGAGGCCTCATATCTTCTTCGCCCCTCTGCCCTTTGATCTGTGAAGTTTGGCTGTCGGGATGTGATGAGTGTGTTTTATATACACAAATTGGATACTTTTAGCCTTAATAATTTGTAAGTCTTTAGCTATTTCGTTTGGTTTTATGTGTTTTCATCTTATTGTTGTGTAATGTAGTTTTGTATTACTTTTATATGTATTAGTGTGCTTTTACGTGTTTTTACTTTGTTTTGTAGGAATTTAAATAAAGGCTCATTGGATCGTTGCGTTTTCGGCGTGAATTTGGTATTTCAGCTGCTTGTTTCTCAATTTCACCCATGATACAATCCGAATCTCTCCAAACTCAAAGAACGAAAGTTGTAGATTTTGATCTTAGCTTTCAAGAACATCCGGAATCATCCAATTTGAAGTTAGTATGAGAGAGTTATGGTCATTTTACCATCGGATTTTGCATGACTTTTACACAGTAGTTGCTTCGGGATCAATTTGAACCTTTCTCCGGCCATTTTCTCGATGAGCTCCAGTTATGAAAGTTGTAGAGCTACTTCTTAGCTTTCCATAGCCTACTTAATCGCCTTAATCCGAGTTCGGACGAAGAAGTTATGGTCGTTTTTCCAGAGCTCGCCGGGGCGGGAATTTCCTACACAATTTCCTCGCCGCGGCGAGAGCTCGCCGGGGCGAGAATTCTTAGGCCAAAAAGCTCGCCGGGGCGAGCTCGTCGCGGACAGCAGCAGATTTTTTGGGGTTTTTGGTCATTTTTGATGGCTAAGCTAGGTTAGGGCATCCAGGGGGTTTACATACTGATGAGGGGCTCGAAATTAGGGGTTCCATACATTCATAGGAGCACTCTAGGTATTGAAGAAACACATTCAAAGGGAGCAAAACCTAGATTTAGTTAGGGTTAGAAAGTGAGTTCTAGAGAGGGGGAGCTACAAATTTCATCACCAAGAAGAGCTTGAGCTTTGCAATTCAAGGACTTTCCAGCAACAAGTTAAGGAGCAATTGAAGAAAGGAGTGCTAAAGGAAGAGGAGAAGCTAGAGATTGACAACAACCAAGCAAGCAATTGATGAACATCTCAAAATGGGGTTTATTCATTTTTAGCTTTCCTTTGAATTTGTATCTCTATTTCATGATGAATACCTTGTGTTTGATGTTATTTGTAGCTACCATGAACTAGAGCTAATTTTCTAAGATTTCAATGGAACCCAATATGTAGTTTGAATTGAATGCTCTCTCTTGGATATTGGTTATTCATTTGTGAATTGGGTATCATAATTTATGCTTTATGGATTAATTGCCTAGCTAGTAATTACCTTGGGAACTTATATGGAATTGAGAGAGGAAGTATAGGTTGAGACCTTGTTATGATATCATGTGAAAATTAGATATCCCTATGGGTAATTTATGAAATTAAGTGACGTGTGTTTTATTTATTACCCTCATGAATGGATAATTTGATTGTATTTAGGATAGACATATACCTAAATACCACATGTATCCATTTGAGAATCATGCTTAATGATTTCCATTGCGAAAGTTGGTAATTGATAGGGTGATTAATGAGATTTGGTGACACGTGTCTTGTTGATTATTCTTGATATTGGATTCTTGCTAGTGTGTAGAATAGAGATATTTATACACCGCATTGGGAAATACGTATTTGACCATCGAGAGAGGCTTGTATATACTTGTAAATTCTCGGATAACAATCCTTGTGATTTAACTAGTTGAAAAGAGAGAGCTAGGATATTCAAGTGAAGTGTTGGGGGAAATTGTGATCTTAGACTTGTTAATATTTGATTTCATTATCTTAAAGCTTTCCATAGTTATTTGATTATTTGTTATCTTCATTAATGCAAAACAACAAAAACAATTATCGTGTGGTGATTACCTCAATAACTATCCTTATCCCGATTATCACCAAGATTGGGGGTATCACCCGGATTCTACATGGAACTACAATTATGATGATCAATGTTATGCTCCAAGTCCAACTTTTGCACCGGAATTCTCATGTCCACCTCCTATTCAAGAAGAGAAGATGTCAAACTTTGAGGAACTTGTAACCAAGATCATGACTTCGAATGAGGAGATGTTGAAAAGTCAAGACCTATCAATTCAAAATCTTCAGAATCAGATTGATCAAATGTTCAATGCTTTAAACAACTGTCCTCAAAACAATTGGTGTAATGACATGGATTCTGAAACTTATGGTGAGCCCATGTCAAATCTGCAACTGGATGAGCCACAAGATGTCGATAGTGGGGAGACAAGTGGGGAGCGGGAAAAAAGAGGCCGAGGATCCAGCCTTGAGTTCCAACAAAGATGAGACGATTGTATTATTAATACCTCAAGTGCCTTCTCCACCAAAGTTCAAGAATCCAGTCAGTTTTACAAAATCGTGTCCACTTGGTAGTCATTTCTTAGGCGAGGCTCTATGTGACGATGGAGCTAGTATGAATGTGGAAAACACGGTGGACCGAGGAAATGAAGATAAAAGAAGAGCCTGTTGTGCTTGACAAGCCCCAATGCCTCAATCTTATCACAGCCACAACGGATGATGCACCTAGCTATTTGACATTTGAAATTGAGAGCTTATCTATAGAAAGCAAGCTAGGTGCCTTTAGTTCCATGGCTATCACCAATGAGGAGAAACCCTCAAATATTACATGGCTATCAATGGAGGGTGGGTTCCTCAATTATCGAAGGGGAATTGGATAAAAGTAGGGAGTTAGTCAGGCCGAAGACTTTAAAACAAGCGCTTCTTGGGAGGCAACCCAATTTTATTGTTTTGATTTTAATTTTTTTCAATTGCTTTTTAGTTTGTTTAATTGCATTTTAATTTCTTTAGTCAATTGCTTTCAGGTACCGAATACTAAGCAAATTGGGGTGCGCTCCCAACTTAGGGGACTTGAAAGATGATATTAATAGCGTTTGACACGTTCTCAGGGAAGTCTTCTATTTTAATTTTTCCTATATCATACATTGAGGACAATGTCAAGTTTAAGTTTGGGGGTAATACTTCGTATTTGTGTGTTTTTAATTTAGTTTTTTATATGATTTAAGTTATGTGTTTTTGTTAAAAAAAAAAAAATTCATTTATTTTTAGGATGTGTCTCTTGAGCATTGTTTTAATTTGATTTGAACTACAATCCACGGTCTATGATAAGAACTTGATTGAATAGTTTCTAACTCATGGAAAATGGATAAATGTTGCTTAGTCTTTGTGCTTAATTGTTATTATTGGTTATTGTGTTGCTTATGCGTCCTTTCACTCTTTTGCACTTACCCATGAGTATTGAGCTAGTTGTATGCTTAGAGAAGGCTTTTATAACCGAATGCTTATGGGAAATATCTATAAACTCTAGAACTCGTTTAAACATCACTCGAAACAAGGTGTCCAAATTTGTTGTGTTTGAATTTTTGGTCATGTGGTGAGTTGAGATGGAGCGTAAAACGCACTCACTCATGGACACATGTTTAGGGGAGAGATAGAGCGTAAGACGCACTCTCTTATAATTTGATGACAAAAGAAAGAAAGTTTTTTATATCAAATATTGTGTTGGGTTGAGATGGAGCGTAAAACGCACTCACCCACAAGAGTGGACTTAGGATAAGATGGAGCATAAAATGCACTTACCTAGAGTCCTTTGATTTCATATTTTTGGAAATTGCGATTTGTATATACCTTTGTATTGAGTGATGTGTTAAACATGTTGTTTCGGGGTTTATTTTGATTATTTTCATAAGGTAATGTGGTTGCATAGCTTCATCCGAGCTTGATTGGTTTAGTGCCATTGGGTATACTCACACACACACGGAAGGGACCTAAAGCAAGCTATGACTAACTAAATTGTAATTCTAGACTTGCAACGTTTTGAGAGTTTCCTTGAGTTTTATTGTGTTTATGCTTTGAGACCATTGGTTAGCTTATTAACTCATTGCTCAAGATAGTTTTTATTTAGAAATGTTTAATTTTTATAGTTTGTGTGTTTTGCTTGAGGACAAGCAAAGGTTTAAGTTTGGGGGTATTTGATGAGTGTGTTTTATATACACAAATTGGATACTTTTAGCCTTAATAATTTGTAAGTCTTTAGCTATTTCGTTTGGTTTTATGTGTTTTCATCTTATTGTTGTGTAATGTAGTTTTGTATTACTTTTATATGTATTAGTGTGCTTTTACGTGTTTTTACTTTGTTTTGTAGGAATTTAAATAAAGGCTCATTGGATCGTTTGCGTTTTCGGCGTGAATTTGGTATTTCAGCTGCTTGTTTCTCAATTTCAACACCCATGATACAATCCGAATCTCTCCAAACTCAAAGAACGAAAGTTGTAGATTTTGATCTTAGCTTTCAAGAACATCCGGAATCATCCAATTTGAAGTTAGTATGAGAGAGTTATGGTCATTTTAACCATCGGATTTTGCATGACTTTTACACAGTAGTTGCTTCGGGATCAATTTGAACCTTTCTCCGGCCATTTTCTCGATGAGCTCCAGTTATGAAAGTTGTAGAGCTACTTCTTAGCTTTCCATAGCCTACTTAATCGCCTTTAATCCGAGTTCGGACGAAGAAGTTATGGTCGTTTTTCCAGAGCTCGCCGGGGGCGGAATTTCCTACACAATTTCCTCGCCGCGGCGAGAGCTCGCCGGGGCGAGAATTCTTAGGCCAAAAAGCTCGCCGGGCGAGCTCGTCGCGGACAGCAGCAGATTTTTTGGGGTTTTTGGTCATTTTTGATGGCTAAGCTAGGTTAGGGCATCCAGGGGGTTTACATACTGATGAGGGGCTCGAAATTAGGGGTTCCATACATTCATAGGAGCACTCTAGGTATTGAAGAAACACATTCAAAGGGAGCAAAACCTAGATTTAGTTAGGGTTAGAAAGTGAGTTCTAGAGAGGGGGAGCTACAAATTTCATCACCAAGAAGAGCTTGAGCTTTGCAATTCAAGGACTTTCCAGCAACAAGTTAAGGAGCAATTGAAGAAAGGAGTGCTAAAGGAAGAGGAGAAGCTAGAGATTGACAACAACCAAGCAAGCAATTGATGAACATCTCAAAATGGGGTTTATTCATTTTTAGCTTTCCTTTGAATTTGTATCTCTATTTCATGATGAATACCTTGTGTTTGATGTTATTTGTAGCTACCATGAACTAGAGCTAATTTTCTAAGATTTCAATGGAACCCAATATGTAGTTTGAATTGAATGCTCTCTCTTGGATATTGGTTATTCATTTGTGAATTGGGTATCATAATTTATGCTTTATGGATTAATTGCCTAGCTAGTAATTACCTTGGGAACTTATATGGAATTGAGAGAGGAAGTATAGGTTGAGACCTTGTTATGATATCATGTGAAAAGTAGATATTCCTATGGGTAATTTATGAAATTAAGTGACGTGTGTTTTATTTATTACCCTCATGAATGGATAATTTGATTGTATTTAGGATAGACATATACCTAAATACCACATGTATCCATTTGAGAATCATGCTTAATGATTTCCATTGCGAAAGTTGGTAATTGATAGGGTGATTAATGAGATTTGGTGACACGTGTCTTGTTGATTATTCTTGATATTGGATTCTTGCTAGTGTGTAGAATAGAGATATTTATACACCGCATTGGGAAATACGTATTTGACCATCGAGAGAGGCTTGTATATACTTGTAAATTCTCGGATAACAATCCTTGTGATTTAACTAGTTGAAAAGAGAGAGCTAGGATATTCAAGTGAAGTGTTGGGGGAAATTGTGATCTTAGACTTGTTAATATTTGATTTCATTATCTTAAAGCTTTCCATAGTTATTTGATTATTTGTTATCTTCATTAATGCAAAACAACAAAAACAATTATCGTTTGTTTAAATAAGATTGAGATGATAAAAGGTTAATACTTGGAAAAGACTAGTAGCAATTCCTCGTGGGATCGATACTCTACTTACTCTTTATTACTTGTTGACCGCGTATACTTGCGCGTAAATTGTCGTTATATAAATCGGACAACAGGATGGCCCTACCCTTTGCACCTGTACCGGAAGATGGCTTTCTGTTTTTCTGGATGACCCCTGTAGGATGAGGGAGACATCCTCCTCCTTTTTCTTTTGGACCCTTCGGGAACTGCTGCCATAGTTTCCATTCTGTATTTGCTCGGCAGCAGTTTCTAAAGCAGTAAAGTCCCGGATTTTACCCGATTTCAACCCCATATCTACCATCTCTCCATGTTTAATCATTTCAGCGAAGGGTCTTCCAATCCCCGAGATGACTCGTTCATAATACAGTGCCTCTTGAATGTCTACAAAAGTCATCACCATCTCTGACTCGGTCATCGGGGGGTTCACCTGTGCGGCCATGCCCCTCCATCGTTGCGCATATTCCCGGAAAGATTCCCTAGGTTGTTTCTTAACCTTTGTCATTTGATACCTGTCAGGGGTCATCTGGGCCTGAAAGCTGTATTGGGTTAAGAATGTATGGGCCAATTCCTCCCAGTTGTGGATTCGGGCGTTGTCAAGGCGGGCATACCAAATTCTTGCCTCACCCGTTAAGCTTTTCTGGAACAGCTGCATTCTCAATCCCTCGTCCTCGGCATAAGACCCGAGTTCTCCAATGTATATTTTCAAGTGTGTGTAGGGGTCCCCCTTTCCATTGTATTTTTCAAACTCTGGGATTTTGAATTTCTCCGGGTATCTGGCTCTGGGGAAGACACATAAATCTGAATAGTTAACCCTGCCGAGGGACCCTATGCCCCTGATAGATTGGATGGTTTCTTCCATTTGTCTCATTTTCTTCCGCAAGTCATCTGTATCTCCCTCTTCCGGGATAGTAATCACTGTTTTATTGGGGACGGGAATGGCCTTTGGGATGACTGGCTCGCCCTTAGGTGGATCCTCTTTAGGTAGTTCCTGCCTGGGTATCAACTGCTCTCTTAGCATTATGGCCATTTCTAACATCTGCTTCTTAAAGTCATCAAATTCCTCCCTAGATATGGCACCGGAATTGGTAGATGGAATATCAGCCATTTCAGATATGGGGTTTTGGGCCCTTTTAGACTGCGAACAGGTTTGAGGAGCAATCCTGCGAAACAACGGTTCGAAGTTTAGTCCCGGGAAATGAAAGGATATGGACACATGCTAAAGCTGTAACTTTTGTGTTTTGGGTTTTTTAATCTTTTTCTGCAAAACAGCATGTTAGTAGTCCCTTATTGCAATAATAAATGCCATTATGACTTATTATGCTTCCCCAGCTGTTCCCTGCAAAACGCAGCGGTTAGTAATCCTTTGACAGAAAGGGAGGTATATATGAATGGGACCATGACATTTATACGCATGAATGTAAAAGGGCATGAAGAGACTTTGCCTGCGTTGGGTTAATCTGAGGCTGACCTATCCTAGGGTTACTCTCACGGGCTTTTCGGCATGAAGGTCCCCAAATCTTCGCAATCTACTCGTCTGAGCCCTTTCGATTGGAGCGGATTTGGGTGGTGCGTTTCCTGAGTCCAGTAATAAGCAACCGACGGGTTCGCCTCAGGAGGAGGTACTCTCTCAGCATACATTCACATTCATCGTCCTCACCGCATGCAAATGATTACTTGAAAGTAAAGCAATTCCATTCAATCATTCATTTATTGGACAGAACACACATTCACACAACAAAACGTTCAAAAGATCACAATATCGCACACACACACATATTCATGAATTTTAAAGGATAAGAAAGCATCAAGATTTTAAAAGTGGCTTAAGCCCTCTACTTACTCCCCAGCAGAGTCGCCAGCTGTCGACGCCGGGTTTTCTCGTCATCCTGGTCTTTTCCAATTTTAGCCTTTTGGTTTAGATGATTTTTTGGAAAAGGTCGGCATTGATGTCGACGGGGTTTTGAAAGATCGTGTTTTATGATGAGCCAATTAACCAGAGTCGCCAGTTGGTATATTTGAAATGGATGTACCAACTCATCCGAGTTTTCGTTTTTTTATAAATCGCTGGCTCATATGTGACTCCGAATTAATTGGTCTGCGAATCGAGATTCATAGAGTTCGGGGGCTTGCTTAAGCGAGGGGAAGGTGTTAGGCACCCCTCGACTCCCGTGAAACACGGTTACCGCAATCTTGATACTTTCCTATCCTTTATTTCATAAAATGTGTATGTGTGCGTGTGTGTGTATGTGTGCCTGAATGAATGTTGTGGTGAGTTTGTATGGAAGAAATTCTTTTGGGTATTTTATGAAAGAGGCGTGTTTTATTTTGGAGAGTGCTTTAGGATGTCTTTTCCTTTAATACGAGAAAGCTTTATTTTTTTTATGGGAAAGGTTCGATTTTAAATGGCAAAAATTATGAGATTTTTATTAAGTGTCGTTTTGGGAAGACATGAATTCGTTAAACCTTAGCCAAATAGGAATCGAGATTTATACGTTGCTTTCATAATTGATGGGCAATTTCTAGAATCTCTTTCACCCTATGTATCAAGGTTTAATAAAACGTTTCGTTCTTTTATAAAACCCATTTTCGTGACATTTGAAAATAACCTCTTTTAGCTTTCCCGTAGGATAGGAATCGACTTTCGTTAGCATTTCCAAATTTTTAGCCTCGTGATGCTAATATCCTACTTTGATTGATTTTAGAAAAGATCTTTATCGTTTAATCTTTTTGAAATTCTTTTGGCGTCTCAAAATCTAATCAAGCATAAACATGCGTCGGGGCTATCTATGGGCATGTAAGCCATCAAAATATCCCCGAACGCCAACAATCACATATTCCACTAATACAGGGCCTTAAACCCGATTCTCGCCTTAGCGTCGTTTTAAGGCCCGACAGTTACACATTACAAAACAAGCATCTTGAATCTATTACATACACCAAAACGTCCATCATCGGATTTGAACCACGGGGTCGCTTTCCTGGGCTCACAACCACGATTACTACACACTCACAAAATGAATACTACAATAATAACAACGTAGATTGCCTAACACATCCTAAAAATACAATCAATTAAACTACGCCTAATATATATCCATAAACAAGCTAGAAATTTCACCAATTAGATATCATCGGATTATTAGGAAGAATTTTGTTCCAATGGAACCCTCACCAATAATCCCTAATCCATGATTGTTCAACAATATTCTTGAAAATTACAATTAAATTTAGCCAAATGACATGATAGAAGTTGCAAAAATAATGAGATTTTCACCTTGCAAATGATACCACAATTGTGTAGAAACTTGTGTATTGAGTGAAATATGAGATGTATTGATATAATCTAACAACAAGGAAATTCCTCTCTTTTTTTCTCTCAATTGTTGCAAGAATTTTTGCTATTTCTCTCTATTTCCGAGCTAAAACTGTTGCTGATTTTCTTCTTCTTCCGCCAAACTGCTGACCTCC
This sequence comes from Aralia elata, assembly GCA_034770075.1. Taxonomy (NCBI): domain Eukaryota; kingdom Viridiplantae; phylum Streptophyta; class Magnoliopsida; order Apiales; family Araliaceae; genus Aralia; species Aralia elata. Next base: position 375,666 of record JAVJAP010000056.1, read on the forward strand.
TATATGCTGCACGAAACTGGGCTGAAATAGGCTGGCCAGAGCCAGCTGCAGACTGGCCGCAGATCCATCTGCGGCTGGCTGGCCCACCTCCCATCGCACTCAGCTGATAGTGCTGATTTCCTGGTTTCCGTGCTGGCGCACCCACTTGGCCGCAGATCAATCCGCGGCTGGCTGGCTTGACTTTCTCACTTTTCGTGCTACGCCTTGATTTTCATGCCGTGACGCTGCTTTTCGCTGACAGGTTCGTATTTTACAGTCCGGGAATCATTGGGAGGCGTGCCACACCTTCCGGGAATGCCAAATTCGGATAGCCTTGCTGTCATGTCGATTTCGGTTGCAAATTGTCGTGGTGGCGTCGAGCGTCCGTACCTTTTCTGTCTTTTGCTCTCGCAGGCCGGTCCATTTGACGATTTTGCCCTCCTGTCAAGGTTAGTATACGAAGTACAAAATTTGGATGTCTACACTTTATTTATTTTAATTACTTAGTTTGATCACTTTGCCCAATTTTTTTTCCAACTATTGAATTGTGTTTTTCAATTAACCTTGATAATTTTAATATCAAGTGTTAGAAATAATTTATAAAGTAACATTTTCTAAGGTAAAGAAACTCCTATTCACCATAAATGATCTTTTATATCCCAAAAAACCTTTTTATACAATATATATATATATATATATATATATATATGGGCAATGATCCATAACATGTATTTGCTATGAATTAAAAAATAGCAAATAAGATCTCTACCTTTCATTATAGTTATCAATGGCTGGGATATAAAAACCATACTTGCCATCCACTAGAATAACTAGCGGACTGGATTAAAATTATTTTTGGACAAATATGGCCCCATCATACCCCAAGTTAAAAAAAAACCTAATCCGCTAGAATTTCCAGCAGACGCGTATTAACCTAACCAAAGCTCTGAAAGTGAAAAGGAATTGCAGAACTCCCTACTGCGAATTGGGGCAAATCTCTTTGCTGTTGTGAAGTGAATAGGAATTACTGAAAGTGAAAAGGAATTGCAGAACTCCCTGCTGCGAATTGGGGCAAATCTCTTTGCTGTTGTGAAGTGAATAGGAATTGCAGAACTCCCTGATGCGAATTGGGGCAAATCTCATTGCTGTTGTGAAAGTGAAAAGGAATTGCAGAACTCCCTGCTGCAAATGCAAATCTCCCTGCTACAATATTTTATATGATGCAAGTAGTACAACTATAAGATTCTAATGGAATCACGTTCTGCAATCAACCCACCTCTCTCTCTCTCTCTCATCTACTCTCATATGATGATCATTATCATCTTTTCCTTTTCTATTTGCTCCTCTTGGTCTCTAGCAACATAGAAGAGAGAGAAAGTGTCGAACCAGCAAAATGTCCAAATCACTGGAAGAAGAACAAAATCCTAAATATTTCTCACTCCTAATCCCAATTTTAGTTTTTTTTGTCCCAATTCGGTTTCGATTTCACAGCTTGTTAATAGAGCTTCAGAGCCCCAATTCGATTTCACAGTGAAGCCTTCGATTTCACAGTGGTCGTCCGCTAGAATAACTAGTGGATAGGTTAAAAATCATGCTTTGACCTGCGATGACTTGCTCGGATTAGGGGCATAATCATCCAAAATTTATTTTAATCCAGTCCGCTAGAATGACTAGCGGACGGCAACCTATCATTTTTAATCCTATCCCTTTATTTATGTAATGGAAGGTAGAGATCTTATTTGCCATTTTTTGATCCATAGCAAATAGATGCTGTGGATCATTGCCCTATATATATATATATATATATATATATATATATATATATATTCAGACACCTAATATTTTGCACCTGTCCTCTAACCATGGCAGGAGGGTAAAAAGGTCATTTCACTCCAACGACAAGATATCTGAGTGAAGATTGCGAACCTCAGAACAAGTATGCAAAGCCATCACAATGACTTCTAAGCAACAGACTACTCAAGGCAAGATGGTTGACTAGCCGACATACGTAGAAAGATGATCTTATACCTTTTTCTCTATCTTCCTGGATTCGGAATTGGTTAAACTTTATGTCATTGCGTAGCTCTTGGAAAGAACTTTTCAGAATGGTATGACACGTCTCCAAACTCTTCTCAAATTAAAAGTTACGGATATTTTACCGCGCAACACGAGAAACTGACTTCACAACGACAAAACCCGACCAGGTGGGCCCCAATCCAAGCCAGTCGCAGGAATACCTGTGGCCAGCCAAAGGTGGACCTATGGCCAGCCACAGGTGGACTTATGGCCAGGCACGGGGCCTATATAAGGCAAATTTTTAGCATTTTTTAAAGAGGAGTAGGAATTTTAGAGAGAGAAATTGTTATCTAGTACGAGAAATAGGGAAATTCTCTCTAGATTCAATCTAAATCTAGTCTATTGTATCAAATTTCTTGTTAATCTAGAGTGATTCCTTCTAGATCAAAGCTCAATCAGGCATAATTCACCATCCCAAGGTGTAAGATTCGATCTTTATGTAATTTTTATATAGATCTAGCTTAGATCTAATATATTATATCAATTGTTGTGTTTAGGATTTACTTGCTTTTTGATTAATATTTTGTTAAGGCTCTCCTAGCATCCTATATCATTGACTGGGGTGCGTGGATCCTATTTATGAGAATTTGGATGATTAGAGAGGATTTCCTATGGATGATATCTCCTTTTAGTCACCCGATGATATCCTTTTAACTAATTTATCCATTTTTCTTGGATTCGACTCCTTTTTACTAATTGCTCTGCCTGGGAGTCGATTCATATTGATTTGGTTCACCCTGAAAAATTGTAGATTCATATCTAGTGGTAAGGGGGTCCCACCTTTTGGCCCGCAAGGGATTCTAATAAATTGAATCTCTTGATAGTCAATCTGGGATATATTATCGATTAAATCCCGATTACGTCATTGTCTAGATCTACGAGATCTTAGATCTACAGATATCCTTTCCTAGATTCTAAGTCTTTTCTCCAGATCTCGTTGGCACGTAATAGTCCCTCGGAATGTCGGTTTCGTTGTGCGATCTATGGATTAGGGTCGTCGGGAGCCCTTTTCCTAGATTTTAAAGTCTGTTTATATATTTCGAAGTATTTTGTTGTGACTCTGATCATATGAGCCTAGGAATGGAGTCAGGGCCATAAACATTCTATTTAATGGACCTTGACGTAATTCCCATGATGGACAAAGTTTACCATTGTAACATTTGCAATGTGACCCTTTTGTATATGTAAACTCGGGCCATAAAACGGCATCGAGGGGTCTACTCCACGAAAAATCAGATTTTAGGGCCCGTCATAGTGGATATCATTATTGCGGATGCTTGGGGCTATTTAGATGGCTTACATGCCTGCGGGATAACCCTAACCCCATGTTGATGCTTGGTTTTATCTTTTGACACAAAAAGCAATTTTCGAACAAAAAACGACAGAGATTTTATAAAATTGAATCAATCTAGGTTATTAGATTAATTAGACTAAAATTGAAAGTAATAGAGAATCTTGATTCCTATTTGGCGAAGGGTTTGAAAATTATGTTTTCTCTAAAAACGTCACCCAAAATATTTTATCAAATGAAATCTAAAAATAAAACTTTTCTTTCTAATCAAATCCTTTGTGCATAGGTTCAAAGAGATTCAAAGTTACTTTTAAGATAACGTACATATCACGACTTGACCTTAGGAGACGACCCCTAGGTTATTCATACATTTTCAAAAGTAGGAAGCAATATCATAGACTTTTCTCCAAATCCATATAGGCATCACATGTACACACACACACACATCAAAGGCATTTAAGAATAATATTAAGAAAACGGTAACCGTGTTTTCTCGGAAGTTGGGGGGGGGGATGCCTAACACCTTCCTCTCGCTTAAGCAGGCACCCGAACTCTATGAATCTCAATTGCAGACCAATTCTTCGGTGTCACATATGGGTCATCTCGATTGTGAAATTCCTAAAAATTCAGATGAGTTGGTGTAACGACTAGGAATTCTGAAATTTCCTTGTAATTCGAATTTTTGAATATTAATGAATTTATTATATTTTATCAATATTATTTTTGTGTTGCATGTTTAAAAGTTGTGTGACAACCTGGATTAAGTGAATGCATGAAATTTTACGCGTTACAGTGTTGTTTAAGTGAATAATTGATTTCGCGTAGCGTCGCTAAATCACTATTCACGGGGCACGTTTCCTGAGGTACTATTCACGCCATAATATTTTTGTATTTTTTTTATTTTAATAAACCTCATAAATACGTGTATGCATACGAATAATTTTTCTAAGCGTCGGAAATTTTATTTGAGATGATACATGATTTTATCCGTATCCGAAATGTATTCTATGGGTGTTCCGAATAATTGGACAAAATCCCATAATAATTATTTTTATGCGTCCCAATAATTTATGGGAGTACCTATTTTAATTTTGGGTAGAGTTATTTACCAGTTTTGGTACAAAAGTGGGAGTTTTCGGATATATTTTTGTGTATTTGGGTATTTATTTTGGCTTGTTACTCCAAGAGGGAACCAACCCCCAATTTTAGACCAATTAAATGAGAGCAAGAAGGGAGGTTGCCGACAAGTTTTGAAATTTTGGCCTCCTTGAGCCACAAGCCCATTTTCTCCCAAATTTACTCCTCCACTTCTCCCAAATCATTCATTCTTTCTTGCATTCCATCAAACCAAGTTGCTTCAGCAGATAGAAAGAGAGAAAGGGAAAATCTGCAGTAAAGAGGAAGAAGAAAGAAGGAGAAGGTCGCCAGAAAAGTCGCCGGAAAAGAAGAAGAGTCGCCGGAAAAAGAAGAAGAAGAAGAAGACACACGGGAAGAAGAAGAGAAGAAGAAGAAGGAGGAGGAGAGCCATAGCAACCTTGCACCATCTCCACCTTCATCTTCATTCCCCACATTCCATTCTCCCGTGTCCCATTCCATTTCCAAGTTGCTGCAGAAAATAAGAAAGAAGAAGAGAAAGGTTCGGGGAAAGAAGAAGAAGAGAAGAAGAGATTTGGGTGAACCAAAAAGGAAGAAGGAGACTCAAGCCAAGTCCTAGCAAAGCTTCATATCATCTAGGAGGGATTAACAGAGGTAAATCATTTACTTGAACCCATTTCCATTTGATTTGGTTAAGGTTTTCAAGCTTTTCATGGTTTTAGAGCTTTTATGCTCATGGGTTGGTTTTCTTGCGAGTCTTGTTGTTATTGTTTGTTATGGATGATTGTTGATGTTGTTAAGAGGTTATGTAAGCTATTAATAACATCAACGTGGAACGAAAATGGAAGAAATTCGTACCTATGCTTAAGGAGGATGAAGAACATGAAGAACAATGGACATTTTGGATAAATTTTGAACCTATGAACTGTTTTGGACAATATGTAGCTAATTTTTCGTGTTGGATTAATTTATTTGTTGTTCTGGCATTGTAGTTCCATGGATTACCAAGTTAACCCAACTGTAATCGAGTAAAAAGGTGTTAAAACAAAGATTTGGTGATGATTTTAGTGAAAAACACTTAGAACATTCAAAACAAAGTATGAGTTGATACTTTGGCCTAAGATTTGGCCATGTTAATGTTAATGGGTAGCTCTGAATTTTTGATATGTTGTAGCTCTATGTCTTAGGAGTCCATAGAGTCCGGAACGGACCAATTTGAAGGTCTAGAGAAGAAGTTATGAGGATTGGAGTGAAGGAGGGTCAAAATTGCGATGTCTGACGCGCGCCCGTGCGCGGGCGCTGCCGCACGTCGTGTGCCTGGTGCCGCCCGCCGCGTGTGCGCTGCCCGACTCAGCTTCGACGTCTGTTGGGAAAATGACCATAACTTTCTCATACGGACTCAGATTTGGGCGATTCAAGATGATCCGGAAAGCTTAGAGATAGACCTACAACATCCATTAATTAGAATTGAAATTTTTTAACTGGAGAAATTTTGAAATTGACCATTTTTAGGACTGTTGTGCAAACAGAAGGCGTCGGTCATGCGTGTGTGCAACGTGTAATACTTCCGGTAATAAAAGACATTCTTCTAAGTCCTAAAACATGAATGTTATGAATTATAATGATACTTAGGATTATCCAATGAGTATTAGATAAATCGAAGGGCGTGCTAGGCGTACGCAATTGCGTGTCGCTTGGGCATTCGAATTGGCAAGTTTGGCGTACGAATGTACAAGCGTCGTAACGCCGTAACTAGTGGATATAACCTTGTTTAAAATTTTGTTTCTAATATGAATGAGATGTTATAGAGTAGTATAAACCAATATTTGGTATCCGTTATATCACTGATTGTTATATAAATATGTATTTACACGTGTAGGATATTAAGGAGCGTGTGTTGTAATATTGTAGCAGACACACCAGGCAAGTTCTTTCTTTAACCCTTGTCTAACCCTTGTGTTGGGCAAGTTTCTAAACCCTATGCACTATTCTTTTTATTTCGTGCAAACATGTGTATGTTATGCAAGTTTCCCTAACCTTACTCGAATTATGTTGAGCATGTTTCCTATCTTATACACATGTTGAATATTGTGCAAGTTTCCTAACGCTTGTCTAACCTTTGTGTTGGGCAAGTTTCCTTACTAACTCAATTTAATATTGGGCAAGTTTTCTCAACTGTGCAACTTTTATTTATTGTGCGAGTTATTTATTGATTAAGCAATCATTTTATATTATTGCAAGTTCCTTACTCAACTATTTTTATTTGAGCAAGTTTCCTATTTTATACAGATGTTATATATCATTGTATGTTTCATGACTCAAATCGAGTTATTACTTCAAATTATATTAGTGGATTAATTATTGTAAATTACTCCACATCAAGGATAATTATTGATATTCGCACCTTGTGCATTTGAATTCATGATTTGTTGTTGGACTGTGAAATATTTAAGTTATTCATTCATGAACTGTCTAAGGAAATAGTATACGCCATTTGTTTTGGCTAGACATGTACAAGTTATTATTTTAAAAGCTATCTAAACCGATTGTTGGTGCGGATTCTTGGACTGAGAGAGCAACCCTTATTAGGGGATTTTAATGTGTCGGTGATTCGATGCAGTCAGTGTTAAATGTTATGCATATACATAGGCTACGAGAGGCTGATCCCCTCGAGTACTGCTGACAGGCCAGGCGTTTAAAAGGGTTAGTCGAATGACTGATCCTTTGGCCAAAAAGTTCATGGTCTGTTGGACCACTCAGCAGTAAATAATCAATATTCATTGTTTCATTTGAACTTTGATTATATTGTCAGTTACGTCTTCAATGTTCTTAAATTGTTGAATTATGCGATTATTGTTCTCATTCATTCATGATATATCCTCTTTATTCATTTTAAACTTGCTGAGCAAAGTAGTTGCTCACTCTTGCTATATCATGAACCTATTGCAGTTAAGCCGGGAAGTTCTAAAGCGGACAAAGGCAAAGGAAAGCTTACGGAGTAGTTATATGTACTATCTTTTTATGTAATCGTGGAATCATTTTGTATTATTATTGTATTCTGCGATGTATTTATTTAAGGTTATAGACCTTGGGACCATAGTAAACCTTTTGTAATGAACAACATATGTTTATTTATTCTACATTAGTTAATTTATGTTGTTTAGAGGTATATGGATGTATTTTATCGTGAACACCAAATTCGAGGTATTGGTACCTAAATTTGGGGGTGTTACAGGTTGGTATCTAAGCTATAAGTTATAAACTTTAGGAATGCGAAACCTAGGTTATAACCTTAATATTAAACTCGTATCGAGTACGCTAGGTGATGGATCGCGGAGATTCATTTGGTGATCATGTCTGGAGGTGGATTGTGAAAATTCATCGAGCCGAGTTGTGCATGATAAAATATCACTTCATTTTATTAATGAATATATTTTATTGTGACACTGACATCTTGCTGTCTATTTGTTTTTGTTTGTGGCTGTAGGATGTCTGAGATGGGAGAGTACAGTCCTGCTAGAGAGGTAGAGTTCATAGACATTCATGTGGACGCAGGGCATTTAGTGGAGCTACAGCCGAGTGAGCCAGAGCTGATGGACACTAGGGATGAGTCTGAGGCCGAGTATGGTTCTGAGGAGGAGCCAGTTACCGAAGGAGTGCTGAGGTTGTTAAGCAATGAGGGGGAGGATGAGGACCCCGAGGAGGATCCAATGACAGAGGATGATGAGCCACCTGAGTATGCAGATGGCATGAGCACTACTACTAGTGATATCATCGAAGAGCTGACAAATAGGAATGAGGAGCTCGAGAATCGAGTAGCCCACTTAGAGGAGTAGAACCAGGATCACCAGGACCGAGAGGAACATTATAGGTCATTAGCGTATCAGACTTTGGGGGAAAAGGCTGAGTTGGCCCAGAAGCTACAGGAAAAGGACCAGAGGATTGTCGAGTTTGAGGCAGAGGTTCACGGTCGGTGTGGGGCTTCTGTTCAGCTTGGTGTGATGATTTATGACCTCTTAGAGAGGAATGTGGTGTTAGCAGGACAGATAGAGTGGGTAGAGGATCAACTGGAGACTACTCGTCTGGAGTGAGATGAGGCTATGAAGCAGTTGGCAGCCCTGACTGCAGAGATTGATTCCCTCCGTTTAGGCTTGACCACTTTTATTGGCGGGTTGAGGGACAGGGTGAGGAGGTACCCTAGGGATGAGGGGAGCAGCAGGCGCGTGATTAGGCACCGAGTGGTCGACAGGCTAGCTCGACAGGAGCTCAGGGTTGCAATTCGCCACAGCAGGCGGTGATGTGTTATTTTTGACAGTATTTTTGCAGTAGGTCCCACTTTTGTTATAATAGGGGCATACTTATGTTGTAAATCCCTATGCTTGTAGCGTGCATGGGATAATAGTTGAACCCCAATTTTGTTTCTGATAGAGGGGTGGAAGGTTACTATTCCCCACTTTTGTTTGTTAGGTGATAGTTAATGGTTGGTAGGCTATGTCAGTTAGCGTTTATAGATGTATGCCACATGTTGAGTCTGGTTGTATTAAAATAGTGACATATGGTTATAAGTGCAGTTGTTTTATTTAAATCAAATGTGTTTGATAGATGCTTTTACTCCAAATTGCTGACTTAAATGACTTATTGCATGAGACCTAGATCTATAAGTAAAAGTCGATGGTTTTCTTTTATCAGATCATGGCGCCAAGAGGACGACCGCGTAACCAAAGGGTTGAGGAATCGGTTAATAACACTCAGGGTCACCCAGACCCAATGAGAGCGTTTGCTGAGTTGCTGGCAGAAGCCATACGAAATAGACCCCCACCTGTTGGAGAACAGCCAGAGAGGCAGCCTGCGCAACATTTGGCTAGCTTCAAGGATTTTAAACTAGTAGGACCTCCTGAGTTCAAGGGAACACTAGACCCGATTGAAGCCCAAACCTGGATCGAAGAGATAAAAAAAGTGTTCGAGGTTGCCTGGGTGGCCGAAGAACAGAAGACAGGGTTCGCCACTTTTATGATGAAATGTGAAGCAAACTATTGGTGGAAGGCCAATAAAAGCCGTGCTGGAGATGGTGTGATACCATGGGAACGTTTTAAGGAGCTATTCTTCGAGAACTATTTCCTGGAGAGTATGGAAGCAGAACATGGAAGTGAAGTTTTTGGAGCTCAAGCAGGGGAGCATGTCAGTCACAGAGTATGCAGCTAAATTCAATGAGTTAGCCCGATTTGCATCGTACCAGGTAGACACTGAAGCCAGAAAGGCAAGGAGATTTGAATTAGTCCTGAAACCGTGGGTGTACAGTAGGGTGGCAGTTTTAAGGATTGACACATTTTCTACGTTGTTGGAAAGGGCCATCATCGCTGAAGGAGGCAACGAGGCTCTAGTAAAGTTCAATCAAGACAAAAAGAAGGGTCACGAAGGAAGCAATGGAGGAAGCAGTGGGGGAAGTAACCCAAATAAAAGGAAATGGAATGATAGCCAATCTTTCGGGGGCAACAAGTTCGGAGGAGAGGTTAAGAAGGGTAACAAGTGCAATAATTGTGGAAAGAATCACTCTGGAGAGTGCAAGAAAGGAAAAGGAGTTTGTTTCAACTGTGGGCAACCGGGGCACTTTGCTCCTCAATGCCCAAAAGGAAAGAAAACGGGATGCTTCTCATGTGGAGCATCAGATCATCAAATCAAGGATTGCCCGAGAAGGAAGGGGGATGCAGCAAGTGGCAACAAGGACAACAACAATAGCAACAATAACACTAGTAGGCTGAGCATTGGAAGGCCAGCTAGCCAAGCCAACAGACCAATTGCACGCACTTTCAACATGACCGTGCAGGATGCGGTAGAGTCAAAGGGCGTGGTGTCAGGTATTATTTTGATCAACAATATCAGTGCGTATGTATTATTTGATTCGGGTGCTACCTGTTCATTTGTTTCGGAAGATTTTGCTAAACGGTTAGATTTACCTCGTGAGAAATTAGAGAATCCAATGAATGTGGAAGTAGCTAATAAGGAAGTTATTCCTGTAGAACATAATCATAGAAATTGTTGTGATGAGATAAATGGGCATAAGTTGAGCGTAGATTTAATTCTGATATAACTAGGACAATTTGATGTAATTCTTGGGATGGATTGGTTGTCTAGTCACGGGACTGTGATTGACTATCAGAAGAAATGTATACACCTGAAGACTCCAGATAAGTCGAGGGTTGTATTCTACGGTAGTAAATCGCCGAGACAATCTTGTTGTCTGACAATGATGCAAGCGAAGAAATTGCTAAGGAAAGGTTGTATAGGTTATCTGGCTCACGTGATTGATACCCGAAGAGTACAGGGTGAGTTGGGTCAGATACCTATAGTAAAGGAATTTCCAGATGTTTTTCCAGATGAGTTATCGGGTTTACAGCCGGATAGAGAAGTGGAATTTGTGATCGACTTGGTATCGGGAACCGCACCGATCTCAAAGGCACCGTACAGGATGGCACCGGTAGAGATGAAGGAACTGATGGTTCAACTATAGGAGCTTCTAGATAAAGGGTATATTTGTCCGAGTGTATCTCCGTGGGGAGCGCCAGTACGGTTCGTGAAGAAGAAAGACGGATCACTGAGGCTTTGTATCGACTATCGGGAGTTGAACAAAGTCACGATTAAGAACAAGTATCCGTTGCCTAGAATTGATGAGTTGTTCAATCAACTAAAAGGGAGCGAAGTACTTTTCGAATATTGACTTGAGGATGGGGTATCACCAACTGAAGGTGAGGCAGGAAGACATACCGAAGACAGCATTCAAAACTCGATATGGACACTTTAAGTTTTTGGTGATGTCATTTGGGCTGACGAACGCGCCAGCAGCATTTATGGACATGATGAACAGAGTATTCAAGTAGTATCTAGATAAATTTGTTGTCATTTTTATAGATGACATTTTAGTCTACTCGAAGACGGAGGAGGAACATGTCGAACATTTAAGGATAGCCCTGGAAACACTAAGAAGGGAGAAGCTTTATGCAAAGTTGTCCAAGTGTGAATTTTGGCTACAAAAGGTGCAGTTTTTGGGGCACGTAATTGACAAGGATGGTGTATCAGTGGATCCTGCAAAGGTAGAAGCAGTAATAAACTAGGAACATCCAAGGACACTGACAGAAGTCCGAAGTTTCTTGGGATTAGCGGGTTACTATCGGAAGTTTATTCAGAACTTTTCAAAGATAGCGACACTGTTAACAAATTTGATAAGGAAGACTGTGAAGTTTGTATGGACGGATAAGTGCGAAGAGAGTTTCTTGGAGTTGAAGAAGAAACTTAGTGAAGCACATGTGTTATCATTGCCAAATAATACAGGAGGAATTGTGGTGTATAGTGATGCGTCACACAAAGGCCTTGGGTGCGTATTGATGCAGCATGGGAAGGTCATTGCATACGCGTCACGACAGCTGAAGGACTATGAGAAGAAATATCCGACTCATGACCTGGAACTAGCGGCAGTGGTGTTTGCTCTGAAGATTTGGAGGCACTATCTGTATGGGGAGAAGTATGAAATATACACAGACCACAAAAGTCTAAAGTATATCTTCACTCAGAAGGAGCTAAATATGAGGCAGCGACGATGGTTGGAGTTGATCAAGGACTATGACTGTGAAATTCTGTACCATCCCGGTAAGGCTAATGTAGTAGCCGATGCTTTAAGTAGGAAGGGCAGAGATAAGTTGATGATGCTAACAGCTCAAGAGGAACTGATCAAGGATATGGAAAGACTGGAGTTGGAAGTCAAGTATCCGACAAATGCAGACGAGAAATTGTTCACAGTGGAGGCGAGTCCAACTTTATTAGACAGGATAAAGGAGGCTCAAGAAAAAGATGATGAATGTGTTGCCATAAAGAAGCGAATCTCGGAAGGAGAGGAATTAAAGTACAAGTCTGATAGCACGGGATTACTAAGGATTGAAGGGAGTATCTGGATACCGATGGTTCCAGAGTTGAGAGAAGAGATTTTGCAGGAAGCTCATTCTGCAAAGTATTCGATACACCCTGACAGTACCAAGATGTATCAGGATTTGCACTAAAAGTTCTGGTGGCTGAACATGAAGAGGGAGGTCGCGGAATGTGTTGGGCAATGTTTGACATGTCAAAGGGTAAAAGCAGAACATCAGAAACTGAGCGGACTACTACAACCATTGGAGATTCCAGAGTGGAAGTTGTAACGCCCCCGAAACTCGGGTCTTACCTTGAACCCGATTCCAGCGCGTCACGGTACAACCCATGCAACATAGGCTTACTACAAATATGTAATTACAATAATATTACAACATATCCTCCTCTAATCCCAGGCACGAAGACCTTCAATAAAACACTTATGATCAAGGTTGAATAAATACCATGTGTGAATGCAAGGTTCAGATTCTGACTTTATCCAATCCCTGAATATTCTCAAAGTTATTCAATAACCTAACAATCATTATAAAAGTGCCCTTTATACATCATCATCATCCTTGTAGGTTACTATAACAAGTAACTAATATAATCGCGTCCTATCTACTATAATAGATAACCTTTATTTTAACTCAAGGTTTACATAGTCAAATTTACGTACATCATGTACTGTCATCACAGCTAAATAATTACAATAAAGGAACATTTAGCAACCTTCCTGTTTCCATGCGCCTCTAATCCTTGTCATCACGATATCAAGATAATTGCATTGCATCGTAAATCTGCAAAAGTTTTATTTTTGCAAGAATGAGCACGACGGCTCAACAAAAACTAACAGTTTTCACATTCCATACTTCACGTAACACATAAGTTTGCACTTTATCCATGCATCATGATTCTCATACTATACATCTTTCTCATGCATTATAAATCTTATGCAATACATCTATATATATGCATCATGCGTCTCATAGCATACCTCATGCATCTCACATTGTATGTTTACAATAATTCAAGTTCCACATAAAACAATATAGTCACATAATTGCACATTGTGCACATTTTAATCATGCTCGCATATAATTCACATAACAGTGAAAGATTTAGTAATCAAGTCATGTATATCAATACATTTAAACAAGTCAACAAGTTACTGAAAGAACTTGCCTTTAAGCGTTCCTTGCCAAATTATGATGGCTCGTCCTTCAAATATCCTACACAATTTATTTAACAATAAAATACCAATTAGCCACTAAAAAGGCTTCATATAATGGTTTACAATATAACAACTCTTATCTCATATTGTTCGCGCATTATAAATTAATAAACGCGATTAACTCTAAAACGTTACTCGGTGTCGCGTCGTTTGAAAACGTTACGACCCTTATCATCATCAATACTTATTGGTTACACTAACCCCATCCCATATCTTATAATGTTTGTTTCATTTGAATCGAAACATTATTTAAGTTCATAAACACTTTACACGGCGTTTCGACGTTTATACGTCACACGCCTAATTCGCCTCTTTTCGACACGTTTAGCATGCTCATACATTGGGTTATAACAGTCTATCATGTTTCATTATTATTAGAAACCAAAAATTAAACAAGGTTATACACACTTGTTACGGCGTTACGACGTTTGCATGTCCGTACGCCACACTTGCCTATTCGAACGTCCAAGTGACACGCGATTGCGTACGCTTAGCACGCCCACTCGAATTGTCTAATACTCAATGATTAATATTAAGTATCATTATAAATCATAATAAATCATGTTATAGAACTTAGAACATCATTTAACATTGTCGGGAGCATTACGCGTGCTTACGCGCATGCCCGACACTCTCTGATTGCCTCTAAATACACATCAGTCTTATAAATGGCCAATTTGAGAATTGATCCTGACCTCAAATTGAAAAATTTAAAGAACAAAAGTTGTAGGTCTACTCGTCCTCTTTCCGAATCAACTTGAATCAACTCAATCTGAGTTCGTATGAGAAAGTTATGGTCATTTTACTAAAGGACGTCGGAGTAGTTTTACACAATTTCATTATCAGCGCCTTAGGTGCTCAAAATGGCATTGGAGCAGCGTCCTAGGCGCTCTCATACAGTAGCTGGGCTCATGGCCAGCGCCTAGCCAGCGCCTTAGGCGCTTGGCCTGAGTCTCCAACCCGTTTTGCTTCCCGGAATGCTCTGTTTTTGGTGTTCTAAACCTATCTTGCTTCCAACCACCATAACTCCCTCAATACACGCTCAAATTGGTCCGTTCCGCACTCTATGGACTCCTAAGACAAAGGGCTACAACATATCAAAAATTTAGAGCTATCCATTAACATTAACACGGCCAAATCTTAGGCCAAGGTATCAACTCATGCTATATTTTCGTGTTCTTGGTGTTCTTCACAAAAATCATCACCAAAACTTTGTTTTAATCCCTTTTTACTCCATTCCAACTAGGTTAAAATCATAACCCATAGAATTACAATATCATAATAACAAACGAATTAAACAAACACAAAATCATAGCTACAAGGTCCTCTAAATCGTCCAAATGTCCAAGTTCATGTCCAAAGTTCATTGTTCTTCATGTTCTTCCTCCTCCTTAAGCATATGTACGGATTTATTGCGTTTTTGTTCCATTTTGATGTTATTAATGGCTTCTATAACCTCTTAACAACATTTACAAACATCCAACAGAAACAAAACCAACAAGAATCGCAAGAAAACTAACCCATGTGCATAAAAGCTCTAAAACCATGAAAAGCTTGAAAACCTTAACCAAATCAAATGGAAATGGGTCCAAGTTAATGATTTACCTCTGTAAATCTCCTAGATGATATGAAGCATTGCTAGGGCTTGGCTTGAGTCTCCTTCTTCTTTTTTGGTTCACCCAAACCTCTTCTTCTCTTCCTTTCTTCTTCTTCTTTTTTTTCCGGCGACTCTTCTTCTTTTCGGCGACCTTCTCCTTCTTTCTTCTTCCTCTTTACTGCAGATTTTTCCCTCTCTCTCTCTATCAGCTGAAGCAACTTGGAATGGAAGAGCAAGGGAATGGAATGGTTTGAATGATTTAGGAGAAGTGGAGTAATTTTGGGAGGAAATGGGTTTGTGGCTCAAAGAGGCCAAAAATTCAAGCTTGCCAACAAGCTCCCTCATCTCTCAATTCTAATTGGTCTAAAATAAGGGGTTGGTTCTCTCTTGGAGTAACAAGCCAAAATAAATACCCAAATACACCAAAATTATATCCGAAAACTCCCACTTTCGTACCAAAACTGGTAAATAACTCTACCCAAAATTAAAATGGGTACTCCCATAAAATATTGGGATGCATAAAAATAATTATTATGGGATTTGTCTAATTATTCGGAACACCCATATAATACATTTCGGATACGGATAAAATCACGTATCAGCTTAAATAAAATTTTCGATACTTGAAAAAAATTATTCGTACGCATACACGTATTTATGAAATTTATTAAAATCGAAAAAGACACAAAAATATTATGGTGTGAATAGTGCCTCAGGAAACGTGCCCCGCAAATAGTGATTTTGCGATTCTTCGCAAAATCAATTACTCACTCCTACGGTTCAACAACGCATAAAAATTCATACATTGACATCATCCAAGTTATAAAATAACCTTTCAACATGTCACATAAAAATAATATTTAATCCATTTAATAATATTACTTAACCAAAATTACAAGGGTATTCACGGTTCGCGATCGCTGCTCTTCACGATTAACTCCCCATAATCATATATATCATCGCACATATATCTCGCTCATAATTCGAGTTAGCGCCTTTACAACAAATAACTCGTTCAATATTATTAACCATCAACTATATATTTAATCCAATAAATAGTACTCGAGCGATATTTCTCGAAACCACCAAATTAGCTTATACGAACACTTTCATACTTACTAATCATCGTCTATACATAGTCTAGGTTATAATATAACCTTTAAACGCTTAACACATAATATTATTAATATTCAATAATATCCATAAGCTCGAATTACCAAGCTACCCACGACTCGCGGTCGTTACAATAATTAACTATTAACTCGTTCATTCTAAATCTACGTATATATTTCACATTTATATATATACATATTAAGCTCACCAATTAAATCACATAAATATATTTAACACACATATATATATATATATATATATTCAAACGCGGCTCATAATAAGAATTATTCTATATTAAATTCTTATTATAATTATTCTTGAAAATCCGCGTTGTCACATTCTTCCCTCCTTGTAAGGATTCCGTCCTCGGAATCACAAATATAAAACCTCTCTTACTCGGTTTTCATCTACTTTCCTCCGAAATTTTATCATTGAATAATTTCAACGTATTACTATAACATAGGTTTCATATTACCTATTTAATCCACTTTTCTCAACCAACTCTCGTAGGTTTTTATTATATAACCTTTATCAACTCAAATATACTTTGAGTATTATCCTATGTTTAACCCATCAATTTCTTTTTCTAAGGATCATTGTATGTGACAATCATCATAGTAATCCAATAAATAGTACTCGGGCGATATTTCTCGAAACCACCAAATTAGCTTATATGAACACTTTCATACTTACTAATCATCGTCTATACATAGTTTAGGTTATAATATAACCTTTAAACGCTTAACACATAATATTATTAATATTCAATAATATCCATAAGCTCGAATTACCAAGTTACCCACGACTCGTGGTCGTTACAATAATTAACTATTAACTCGTTCATTCTGAATCTACGTATATATTTCACATTTATATATATACATATTAAGCTCACCAATTAAATCACATAAATATATATAACACATATATATTCAAACGCGACTCATAATAAGAATTATTCTATATTAAATTCTTATTATAATTATTTTTGAAAATTCGGGTTGTCACATCCTTCCCTCCTTATAAGGATTCTGTTCTCGGAATCACAAATATCAAACCTCTCTTACTCGGTTTTCATCTACTTTCTTTCGAAATTTAATCGTTGAATAATTTCAACGTATTACTATAACATATGTTTCATATTACCTATTTAATCTACTTTCCTCAACCAACTCTCGTAGGTTTTTATTATATAACCTTTATCAACTCAAATATACTCTAAGTATTATCCTATGTTTAACCCATCAATTTCCTTTTCTAAGGATCATTGTATGTCACAATCATCATAGTAATTTAATATCATGATTTACTAACTCACAAACATTCGGGATATTATATTCACCCCTTCTTCTAAGAATTTCGTCCTCGAAATTTCAGCTTAATCATTTCTACTCATTCTACTCATCATAACTAGGTTTTCAATCTAACCTTTAGACTATCCTCTTTCAAGGATTCACTTAAAATTATCGCATTTTACGACTACTTCTCCCTGGGAAAATTACCCTTCCCACAATCAGTTTCCCGAATAATAGGAACCTTCAACAATTGTTCGATAATTGTGAAGTAACTTGAACAAATAGGAAATAAAATATTCCTTAAAAACTTTTCATATTATGCTGAGGGGCCATAAAGACCATGACCACAGAGGTTTACGGGTATTACTACCCCCGCCGATTTCAATTATGAAAAAAGTAATCTACCCCTGCTGGGGGCCATAAAGAACATGAATATTGAGGTTTACGGGTATTACTACCCCTACCGATTTCAATTAAGAAAAGGGTAATCTACCTCCATACGCCAGGTGATCAGCCTTTTGTACTTTGATGTTGTGCACAACATTTTTGCTAAACGACTATATGCGTTTGTTTGACCACTATAGGATCAGTCGGGATTTTTCCGACATCAAATACCCCAATAATAGGGTTGTTCACCTCAGCTTACTACAAAATTCCTCACCAAAACAATTTGGTTTGGCATAAATTCTCAAATAATGCTTGAATTTCATAAACACATTGCAACATTCGTCTAGCCAAATCAAATAGCTTAGACTTTTATTAACAATTTGGACATCAATCGAATTATTTTAGCCAACTCAATTGGCATAGTTTTTCATACATTAAAGAAAGCAAAAATCATTTTATGACGTCATAATACTGCACTGTTGCAATAGTGTGTTAGGATTCTGTCATTTTGTGACTTTGTCATACTACATTATAACATAGTGGGTTGACGATTCTATGATCACATCCAACACTAAGTTAATCTGCATTGATGACTCCATCATCTGTCATTCTACACCAAGTTCCATGATGCATTGATGACTATTTAGAAATACATTTTGATATTTTTAAATCATCTTTGTCTAGCCGAAACTATTAGCATAGACATATGAATAATGATACTTTTAAAAAAAAAATCATTGGCCCAATAATCTGGCCCCATATATTTTTCAAAGACACAAAAGTGCAAATATCAGTACGAAGTCAATAAATTTCGAAATCTAGCATAGCTAGAAGATTTGGAATACCTACGCTTCCACCATCAACTCTAATTTCTCTCATGATCATCCATTGCCTAATAATTATATCTGTTTCTATCATCCTTAAAGTTAACTACACTGAAAATCCTCAAATCTCAATACACAATTTTTTTTCTATACCCCAGTACAGTTCATCAACTTACCACACATTATGAGTTCAGGAACTTGCCATAATAATATGAGTTTAGGAACTTGTCCTAGCAATACGTAGTCCAAGAATAAATCAAGGACTGTCCGTACGCTGAGGGGCTCAAAACATACCATATGATTATGAGTCACGATGTAATGTCCAGAAAATTCTAAATATTGTATTAATATATTTTAATATATGGAATTCGTTTTATTTAATTTTACGATTTTAATTGGATCCATGTGGGTATTATTATTTAATTATATAAATATGTGGTCCACTAATTTTCTTTGCATTAAACAGGCTCATCAATAGTTTAAATAAATTAATGACTTAATCCCTAACAATTGATTTGGTAAGAAAATTTGGAAGAAATTAATAAATAATTTTATCATTATCGGATTAAATAATTCGAATAAAAAATTATGGTTGAAATAAATATTTTAAATAAGTAATTAATTGGATTAGTTATTTAATGTAAATATTAGATATATAATGTTGATTAACTTAAGTGAGCCACTTTTCTTTTATTTAAATTGGCCTATTTCTTTTTATTTATTTCTGGATTGGACCCAAAACTTTATAATAAGCTGAACCCAAATCTTCTTTTAATTTCCTATTGGGCCCAATTCCCTTATCCTCTCCATTCATTAGCCGACCCAACCCCATTGGACTAAGCCCATTCCTTATCTCTGCCGGTTAAACCACTTGCTCAATCGGTAAAAACATTTGGGGAGGGGGGTCAAACCGATCAAAGAGGCAATCCTAAACCCTAGGCTCGACTCAGACAAACGGGAAGCAGGAATTGGGGGAAACTTCGATCGGTAGCAAATAGGGGAGTAGCCGGACCTAGCAACCCTAACATCTCAAATCAAACAACCGAGCAAAAAGGGGGAAACCCAAACCCAGTCAATCGAGCGAGACAAGTGAGAGACGGGACGGGAAGGAGGTGTCGCCAGGCGTGCACCGGCGACGACTCGAAGCGAACGAACGATTCAAGGGGCAACCGAAGCAACCAAGGGTTTGGCGATCGGACCAAGAGTCCCAGGATTTCAGCGACACGACCGGTGAGGGCACGCGTGGCTCGAGGCTGCCGGCGATGTCAGTCGACTCGATGGGAACGACCAGACGACATTTCCCTCCGACCGTCGGTCTTTAACCGGCCAATTAAGGTAATACCCAAACCAATTTGGGTAAAAATCTCCACTATAAATTGACACCTTCCCAAACCCTAATCGAAGGCTGTCGAAAATTTGTAAGTAGGGAGAGGAAAGCAAGTCGTAGAGAAGAAAGGCAACTAGCCGATCAAACCCAAGGTACAGCCCTGGGAATTTTAATGAGCTACTGTAATAATTTTCTTTTTGGTTTTGTAAATTTTTTTTTCCTTCAGTGCTCGGATTAGTATTAGGTTTTGTTGGATTGTATGGTTTTGATTTGGGAAAACAAAATTTGGAATTTACAGAACCTTATGGTTCGGGTAGCATAAACTCTGTATTGGGTGATTTGTTTCTGGGTGTGTATTGAATTGAATTGTTTCTCTGTATTGGGGTATTTTGTTTCTCTGTATTGGAATAGATTGTTCTTTTGTATTGCTTGGGTTGTGTTGTCCCCTCATATTGGATTGTTGTGCTGAAACTCTGGATGTCCAGGAACCATTAGGTTCTGGTAGTTAAACTGATGATGTATATAGATCAGTATTAATGTTTAGGGAATGCCCAGCATATGTTGTTATAATGCTTGAAACAGACAGTTTTTATTTTGGGGTATAAAGGGTTCGAGGGGTAGTATAAAAATATTAAGAGTCAAACTTTGGGTTCCTGTATGTGATAATACTTGGATAAACTTAGTATATCATGTGAATATGTGAGGAAATTACTGCCTATTATGTTGGTTAATAAATTCTGTTAGATTGAAAATAATTACAGGAGCTTGGTACACTATTGGTAACTGATTGATGCAAATTAAGGAATGGTTGTGTAATTCATTTGAGTTGTTCAAATAAATAACTGACAAGTGGTAGTAGCATTTGGCTAAATTGTTGGTTATTAAATTGAGCTGATAACACGCTTGTAAATTAACTAGTCACTATAACTAATAAATAAAATTAACAAAGTAATTATTTATTATTTATCAGTAAATAATAAGTAAAGATAATAAACATTTAATCATTATTTGATACTAATTAAATACAAATAAATTAGTAAATTAATTATTTATTATTTATCAATAAATAATAAATAAAGATAGTAAATATTTAATTATTATTATTAAATAATAATTATGTATGAATAAAATTAATCAAATAATTATTTATTATTTATCAATAAATAATAAATGAAGATAATAATTTTAAGCAATTTTAAATTTATCATTTATTATTTGATTAACTTTAAATAATAAATAAACATAATGAGTTATTATTTATTACTAAATAATAACTCAAGATAAGTTCATTAATAATTATTTGATTAACTTTAATTGATGAATAAGCCTAATTAGTTATTATTTACTATTAAATAACAACGACAGGTAACTCTTACTCACTAATTAATTATTTATTATTTAATTAACTTTAAATAATAAATAAATCTAATTAGTTATTATTTATTATTGAATAATAACTAAAGATAATTATTACTCACTAATTAATTATTTATTATTTGATTAACATTAATAATAAATAAATCTAATTAGTTATTATTATTAAATAATAACTAAAGATAATTCATATTTACTAATTAATTATTTAATTTTTATTTTTTCGATTAACCTTAAATAATAAACAAACCTAATTAATTATTATTTAAGCTTAAATAATAATTAAAGACAACTAAAATTTATAATTCGATTATTATTTAATTAATAATTGAATAATAAGCGAATATAATTAGTTATTAATTACTATTATTAATAATAACTAAATTAATGAATTACTATTAAATGAAGAAAGAGTTAATAAAATAGAGAGAGTTTAAATAGCTCATTAATTAAACAATTATAATTAATTATTTAAGGGATTAATAAGTGTTTATTACTTAAGGGATACATGGTTGATTTATTTAAACCATCAACCTAAAAGTCAATTAAGTGCCTTATAAAATTTGCTATAGTTTATTTACTGTGTGCTATGTAAATTTCTTAATTGTTAAATAAATAGCATAAGTAAGCGTATCGGCGTACAACTACGCAGTACTAATTGATAGACCGACATTATCTATGTTAGGTTCTTCAAGGCAAATAGTTAAAGCTAGAATTATTTGTAGCTGAGCAAACAGGCAAGTTCCTAACCCTAAACTTCTTACATTATTGCAAGTTCCCTAACTCAAACTCGAGTTATTATTTTTGAAGCATGTTAGTGAATAATTATTGTCGATTATTCACATCTATACTATTTATTGAGATTCGCACATTGTGCAATTGAATTCCTATCCTATTATGATTGAACTGTAAATTTAATTAAAGTTCTTTCAAGTATGAATTGTTTATGAGATCGATCTATGCTATTTGTATCAGCTAGATCTAGCATGTCTAAATTGGTTAAGACAATGGTATTTTAAAAGCTGTTCTTATTAAATTGTTGTGGTAAGAACTCTTGGCTGAGAAGAGGATAAACGTGTTTAAGGCATGATATCAATGCTGGTTATTAAGTGTTTATGCATAAATCACGGGGTATGAGAGGCTGATCCCCTCGATTACCAAAACTTTTTAAGAGGTCCAGCTTACATGCTGAGAACCTTGAAAAACGTCCTTGGTTATTTCAAACCACTCAGTAATTGTCATTCAATTATTCGGATATTCAACTGTTGTTTACTAATTCATGTTCCTTCACACCCTTATACTGTTGTTGAACATTGAAAGCAAAATTTCCTTCTATCATGATATATCTCTTGTGTATATATTTGCTAAGCAAATTAGTTGCTTACCCTTGCTATATCATGATCTTTATTTCAGCTAAGGCAGAAACGTCTAGAGGAGACAAAGGAAAAGGGAAGGTGCAGGAATAGATGCCCGATAGTGCCTATGTACTAGTTATTATTGAATGTTGTTTGATTAGGTGAACCTTTTGTTGCATTAAGGGTACGTTTTATGTTAAGGTTAAAGAACCTTGGGACCAGAATTGTAAGACTTTATTTCCATTCGATAAACAATGTATGTTTATTATTCCGCATTTAGTTAGATAGTATGTTTGTCGTCGATTATCGTGAGCACCGAATTCGAGGTTTGGAAACCTGGATTTGGGGGTGTCACACACGAACTTACCATAAGTATGAGTTTCAAGAACTCACACCTAATCTTATTATTCTCTAACCATCAAATATAGATATGAGAAAAGAATACCTTCTCGTCATATGTATAACGATGGCGCGATACCAAGTTCCAACGATTATCAATATAGGAAGCTAAGTGATTGTCGAACCCATCACAATCCCCTGCCCATACAAGGAATCGATCAACTCGGCCACTAATCAATATAGGAAGCTAAGCGGTTGTTGCACCAAGCACAAATTCCCCGCCCATACAAGGAATTGTTCAACTTAACCACTATACCGATATAGAAAGCTAAGTGGTTCTCAAATCAAACACGAATTCCCCGCCCATACAAGGAATTGTACAACTCAGCCACTAACACGAGTCCTCAATTGAAATCACCCCCAATCCTAACTTACTCGTTGCTCAACAAGAATTTAATTCGTGTTTCATCATCCATAACTCTTTCCGAGTTTTACTCGTACTATCTCATAGTACCATCTATCTATAGCATTGAGCTAACATTTTTAATCATTCAATTGATCATCTGCCATTCTATGTCTTAATCCAATCACTTCGTGATCTTACTCTACAATCGTTTTACATTACGGTCTTTCTTATCCTACGATTGTTTCATCCTACGACCTTCTATACTCTTCTCTTTAATCATAATATATGATTTTATGCCTTTACGTCTTATGGACCTCGTCTATTGATCAATACTTATCATCTATATCACTGGGGTCAGGTAACTCCTAATTCTCATCTTTTATAACGCATCAAGATTCTTCTTTGAATCGTCTTATATATATCTCAACTCTTACTATGAATTTTCTAAATTCATTTACTATAAATTAAACTCTATTTGAGTTTTATTCCTTCATTATCTTCATCATTATCATCTTTCTTCACTACAGTTATAGCCTAAGGTACTCTTACCTAAGGTTTATACCTATCAGCTCTGATACCAACTGTAACGCCCCCGAAACTCGGGTCTTACCTTGAACCTGATTCCAGTGCCTCACGGTACAACCTATGCAACATAGGCTTACTACAAATATGTAATTACAATAATATTACAACATATACTCCTCTAATCCCAGGCACTAAGACCTTAAATAAAACACTTATGATCAAGGTTGAATAAATACCATGTGTGAATGCAAGGTTTAGATTCTGACTTTATCCAATCCCTGAATATTCTCAAGGTTATTCAATAACCTAACAATCATTATAAAAGTGCCCTTTATACATCATCGTCATCCTTGTAGGTTACTATAACAAGTAACTAACATAATCGCGTCCTATCTACTATAATGGATAACCTTTATTTCTAACTCAAGGTTTACATAGTCAAATTTACGTACATCATGTACTGTCATCACAGCTAAATAATTACAATAAAGGAACATTTAGCAACCTTCCTGTTTCCATGTGCCTCTAATCCTTATCATCACGATATCAAGATAATTGCATTGCATCATAAATCTGCAAAAGTTTTATTTTTGCAAGAATGAGCACGACGGCTCAACAAGAACTAACAGTTTTCACATTTCATACTTCACGTAACACATAAGTTTGCACTTTATCCATGCATCAGGATTCTCATACTATACATCATTCTCATGCATTATAAATCTTATGCAATACATCTATATATATGCATCATGTGTCTCATAGCATACCTCATGGATCTCACATTGTATGTTTACAATAATTCAACTTCCACATAGAACAATATAGTCACATAATTGCACATTGTGCACACTTTAATCAGGCTTGCATATACTTCATATAACAGTGAAAGATTTAGTAATCAAGTCATGTATATCAATACATTTAAACAAGTCAACAAGTTACTGAAAGAACTTGCCTTTAAGCGTTCCCTGCCAAATTATGATGGCTCGTCCATCAAATATCCTACACAATTTATTTAACAATAAAATACCAATTAGCCACTAAAAAGGCTTCATATAATGGTTTACAATATAACAACTCTTATCTCATATTGTTCGCACATTATAAATTAATAAACGCGATTAACTCTAAAACGTTACTCGGTGTCGCGTCGTTTGAAAACGTTACGACCCTTATCATCATCAATACTTATTAGTTACACTAACCCCATCCCATATCTTATAATGTTTGTTTCATTTGAATCGAAACATTATTTAAGTTCATAAACACTTTACACGGTGTTTCGACGTTTATACGTCACACGCCTAATTCGCCTTTTTTCGACACGTTTAGCATGCTCATACATTGGGTTATAACAGTCTATCATGTTTCATTATTATTAGAAACAAAATATTAAACAAGGTTATACACACTTGTTATGGCGTTACGACGTTTGCATGTCCGTACGTCACACTTGCCTATTTGAACGTCCAAGTGGCACGCGATTGCGTACGCTTAACACGCCCACTCGAATTGTCTAATACTCAATGGTTAATATTAATTATCATTATAAATCATAATAAATTATGTTATAGAACTTAGAACATCATTTAACATTGTCGGGAGCATTACGCGTGCTTACGCACATGCCCGACACTCTCCGATTGCCTCCAAATACACATCAGTTCTATAAATGGCCAATTTGAGAATTGATCCTGACCTCAAATTGAAAACCTTAAAGAACAAAAGTTGTAGGTATACTCGTCCTCTTTCCGAATCATCTTGAATCAACTCAATCCGAGTTTGTATGCGAAAGTTATGCTCATTTTACTAAAGTATGTCGGAGTAGTTTTGCACAGTTTCATTAGCAGCGCCTTAGGCGATCAAAATGGCCTTGGAGCAGTGCCCTATGTGCTCTCTCATAGTAGCTGGGCTCGTGGCCAGTGCCTAGCCAGCGCCTTAGGTGCTCGGCCTGAGTCTCTAACCCGTTTTGCTTCCCGGAATGCTCTGTTTTTGGTGTTCTAGACCTATCTTGGTTCCAACCACCATAACTCTCTCAATACACGCTCAAATTGGTCCGTTCCGGACTCTATGGACTCCTAAGACATAGGGCTACATCATATCAAAAATTTAGAGCTATCCATTAATATTAACATGGCCAAATCTTAGGCTAAAGTATCAACTCATGCTATATTTTCGTGTTCTTGGTGTTTTTCACAAAAATCATCACCAAAACTTTGTTTTAATCCCTTTTTACTCCATTCCAACTAGGTTAAACTCATAACCCATGGAAGTACAATATCATAACAACAAACGAATTAAACAAACACGAAATCATAGCTACAAGGTCCTCTAAATCGTCCAAATGTCCAAGTTCATTTCCAAAGTTCATTGTTCTTCATGTTCTTCCTCCTCCTTAAGCATATGTACGAATTTATTGCGTTTTTGTTCCACTTTGATGTTATTAATGGCTTATATAATCTCTTAACAACATTTACAAACATCCAACACAAACAAAACCAACAAGAATAGCAAGAAAACTAACCCATGAGCATAAAAGCTCTAAAACCATGAAAAGCTTAAAAATCTTAACCAAATCAAATGGAAATGGGTCCAAGATAATGATTTACCTCTGTAAATCCCTCCTAGATGATATTAAGCTTTGCTAGGGCTTGGCTTGAGTCTCCTTCTTCCTTTTTGGTTCACCCAAACCTCTTCTTCTCTTCCTTTCTTTTTCTTCTTTTTTTTCCGGCGACTCTTCTTCTTTTCCGGCGACCTTCTCCTTCTTTCTTCTTCCTCTTTGCTGTAGATTTTTCCCTCTCTCTCTCTATCAGCTGAAGCAACTTGGAATGGAAGAGCAAGGGAATGGAATGGTTTGAATGATTTGGGAGAAGTGGAGTAATTTTGGGAGGAAATGGGTTTGTGGCTCAAGGAGGCCAAAAATTCAAGCTTGCCGGCAAGCTCCCTCATCTCTTAATTCTAATTGGTCTAAAATAGGGGGTTGGTTCCCTCTTGGAGTAACAAGC
Organism: Aralia elata; assembly: GCA_034770075.1. Lineage (NCBI taxonomy): Eukaryota > Viridiplantae > Streptophyta > Magnoliopsida > Apiales > Araliaceae > Aralia > Aralia elata. The sequence continues at coordinate 402,787 of JAVJAP010000056.1, forward strand.
CAAAAGAAATACCAAAATACACCAAAATTATATCCGAAAACTCCCACTTTCGTACCAAAACTGGTAAATAACTCTACCAAAAATTAAAATGGGTACTCCCATAAAATATTGGGATGCATAAAAATAATTATTATGGGATTTGTCTAATTATTTGGAACACCCATATAATACATTTCGGATACGGATAAAATCACGTATCAGCTTAAATAAAATTTTCGATACTTGAAAAAAATTATTCGTACGCATACACGTATTTATGAAATTTATTAAAATCGAAAAAGACACAAAAATATTATGGTGTGAATAGTGCCTCAGGAAACGTGCCCCGCAAATAGTGATTTTGCGATTCTTCGCAAAATCAATTACTCACTCCTACGGTTCAACAACGCATAAAAATTCATACATTGACATCATCCAAGTTATAAAATAACCTTTAAACATGTCACATAAAAATAATATTTAATCCATTTAATAATATTACTTAACCAAAATTACAAGGGTATTCACGGTTCGCGATCGCTGCTCTTCACGATTAACTCCCCATAATCATATATATCATCGCACATATATCTCGCTCATAATTCGAGTTAGCGCCTTTACAACAAATAACTCGTTCAATATTATTAACCATCAACTATATATTTAATCCAATAAATAGTACTCGAGCGATATTTCTCGAAACCACCAAATTAGCTTATACGAACACTTTCATACTTACTAATCATCGTCTATACATAGTCTAGGTTATAATATAACCTTTAAACGCTTAACACATAATATTATTAATATTCAATAATATCCATAAGCTCGAATTACCAAGCTACCCACGACTCGCGGTCGTTACAATAATTAACTATTAACTCGTTCATTCTGAATCTACGTATATATTTCACATTTATATATATACATATTAAGCTCACCAATTCAATCACATAAATATATATAACACATATATATTCAAACGCGACTCATAATAAGAATTATTCTATATTAAATTCTTATTATAATTATTTTTGAAAATTCGGGTTGTCACATCCTTCCCTCCTTATAAGGATTCTGTTCTCGGAATCACAAATATCAAACCTCTCTTACTCGGTTTTCATCTACTTTCTTTCGAAATTTAATCGTTGAATAATTTCAACGTATTACTATAACATATGTTTCATATTACCTATTTAATCTACTTTCCTCAACCAACTCTCGTAGGTTTTTATTATATAACCTTTATCAACTCAAATATACTTTGAGTATTATCCTATGTTTAACCCATTAATTTCCTTTTCTAAGGATCATTGTATGTCACAATCATCATAGTAATTTAATATCATGATTTACTAACTCATAAATATTCAGGATATTATAAAAGTGGGAGCATATCACGACGGATTTTGTGACGGGGCTTCCACCAACTCAGAAGGGTTACGACACGATCTGGGTGATCGTGGATCGTTTAACTAAATCTGCACATTTTCTACCGATTAAGATATGGTACAATCTGGAGCAGCTAACAAAGTTATATGTGAAAGAGATTATGTCACGACATGGGGTGCCAGTGTCTATTGTATCTGACAGAGATCCGTGTTTCACGTCGAATTTCTAGAAGAGCTTGCAAGAAAGGTTGGGAACTCAGTTGAGGTTGAGTACAGCGTATCACCCTCAAACGGATGGGCAAAGCGAACGAACGATTCAGACGTTGGAGGACATGCTTAGAGCATGTGTGATGGATTTTAAAGGCAGCTGGGATAACCACCTACCATTGGTGGAGTTTGCCTATAATAACAGTTATCACACAAGTATTGGCATGCCGCAATATGAAGCATTATACGGAAGGAAGTGCCGAACACCTCTGTGTTGGGATGAAGTCGGTGAACAGAGACTGTTGGGACCTGAATTGGTACAGCAGACTGTGGATGTCGTCAAGGTGATAAGAGCTCGACTAGTAGCGGCTTAGGATCGACAAAAGAAATACGTCAATTTGCATCGTCAGAAGCGAGACTTTGAAGTTGGCAGCTTTGTGTTTTTGAAGGTATCTCCCTAGAAGGGGAAGATCAGATTTGGAAAGAAGGGGAAATTGAGTCCCAGGTTCGTAGGACCTTTTGAAGTTTTAAAGAGGGTAGGTGAGGTGGCGTACGAGGTAGCTCTACCTCCTGAACTTGAGCACATTCATTATGTGTTCCACATTTCGGTGTTGCGGCCATATAAACCCGACTACAAGCATGTGATATCCTATGAACCGATTCAAGTTGAGCGAGACTTGTCATATGAAGAGATTCCTGTCCAGATACTAGACAGGAAGGAATAAACATTAAGAAATAAGGTTATCCATTCGGTCAAAGTACTTTAGAGGAACTACACAGCTGAAGAAGCTACGTGAAAACTGGAAGAGAAGATAAGAAAGAATTATCTGTATCTTTTTGAGTGAACCCATATTAAGTTTTTCGTACCTAGATTGTAATTCTGGGGACAGAATTCTTATAAGGGGGGAGGATGTAACGACTGGAAATTCTGAAATTGCCTTGTAATTCAAATTTTTGAATATTAATGAATATATTATATTTTATTAATATTATTTTTGTGTTGCATGTTTAATAGTTGTGTGACAAACTGGATTAAGTGAATGCATGAAATTTTACGTGTTATAGTGTTGTTTAAGTGAATAATTGATTTCGCGTAGCGTCGCTAAATCACTATTCACGGGGTACGTTTCCCGAGATACTATTCACTCCATAATATTTTTGTGTCTTTTTCTTATTTTAATAAACCTCATAAATACGTGTATGCGTACGAATAATTTTTCTAAGCGTTGGAAATTTTATTTGAGTTGATACGTGATTTTATCCGTATCCGAAATATATTATATGGGTGTTCCGAATAATTGGACAAATCCCATAATAATTATTTTTATGCGTCCCAATAATTTATGGGAGTACCTATTTTAATTTTGGGTAGAGTTATTTACTAGTTTTGGTACAAAAGTGGGAGTTTTCGGATATATTTTTGTGTATTTGGGTATTTATTTTGGCTTGTTACTCCAAGAGGGAACCAACCTCCAATTTTAGACCAATTAAATGAGAGCAAGAAGGGAGGTTGCTGGCAAGTTTTGAATTTTTGGCCTCCTTGAGCCACAAACCCATTTTCTCCCAAATTTGTTCCTCCACTTCTCCCAAATCATTCATTCTCTCATGCATTCCATCAAACCAAGTTACTTCAGCAGATAGAGAGAGAGAGGAAAAATCTGCAGCAAAGAGGAAGAAGAAAGAAGGAGAAGGTCGCCAGAAAAGTCGCCGGAAAAGAAGAAGAGTCGCCGAAAAAAGAAGAAAAAGAAGAAGACACACGGGAAGAAGAAGAGAAGAAGAAGAAGGAGGAGGAGGAGGAGGAGAGCCATAGCAACCTTGCACCATCTCCACCTTCATCAACATTCCCCACATTCCATTCTCCCATGTCCCATTCCATTTCCAAGTTGCTGCAGAAAATAAGAAAGGAGAAAAGAAAGGTTCGGGGAAAGAAGAAGAAGAGAAGAAGAGGTTCGGGTGAACCAAAAAGGAAGAAGGAGACTTAAGCCAAGCCCTAGCAAAGCTTCATATCATCTAGGAGGGATTTACAGAGGTAAATCATTTACTTGAACCCATTTCCATTTGATTTGGTTAAGGTTTTCAAGCTTTTCATGGTTTTAGAGCTTTTATGCTCATGGGTTGGTTTTCTTGCGAGTCTTGTTGTTATTGTTTGTTATGGATGATTGTTGATGTTGTTAAGAGGTTATGTAAGCTATTAATAACATCAAAGTGGAACAAAAATGGAAGAAATTCGTACCTATGCTTAAGGAGGATGAAGAACATGAAGAACAATGGACATTTTGGATAAATTTTGGACCTATGAACTGTTTGGGACAATAAGTAGCTAATTTTTCATGTTGGATTAATTTGTTTGTTGTTATGGTATTGTAGTTCCATGGATTAACAAGTTAACCCAACTGGAATCGAGTAAAAAGATGTTAAAACAAAGATTTGGTGATGATTTTAGTGAAGAACACTTAAAACATTCAAAACAGAGTATGAGTTGATACTTTGACCTAAGATTTGGTCATGTTAATGTTAATGGATAGCTCTAAATTTTTGATATGTTGTAGCTCTATGTCTTAGGAGTCCATAGAGTCCGGAACGGACCAATTTGAAGGTCTAGAGAAGAAGTTATGAGGATTGGAGTGAAGGAGGGTCAAAATCGCGATGTCTGACAAGGGCCATCAGGCCACCCACGCACCCGCACCAAGGCCCCGCACGCCCATGCGCGCGTGTTGCCGCACGTCGTGCGCCTGGTGCCGCCCGCCCGCGTGTGCGCTGCCCGACTCAGCTTCGACGTCCGTTGGGAAAATGGCCATAACTTTCTCATACGGACTCAGATTTGGGCGATTCAAGATGATCCGGAAAGCTTAGAGATAGACCTACAACATCCATTAATTAGAATTGAAATTTTCTAACTGGAGAAATTTTGAAATTGACCGGTTTTAGGGCTGTTGTGCAAACGGAAGACGTCAGTCATGCGTGTGTGCAACGTGTAATGCTTCCGGCAATAAAAGACATTCTTCTAAGTCCTAAAACATGAATGTTATGGATTATAATGATACTTAGGATTAGCCAATGAGTATTAGATAAATCGAAGGGGCGTGCTAGGCGTACAGAATTGCGTGTCACTTAGGCATTCGAATAGGCAAGTTTGGCATACGAACGTACAAGCGTCGTAACGCCGTAACTAGTGGACATAACCTTGTTTAAAATTTTGTTTCTAATATGAATGAGACGTTATAGAGTAGTATAAACCAATATTTGGTATCCATTATGTCACTGATTGTTATGTGAATATGTATTTACATATGTAGGACATTAAGGAGCGTGTGTTGTAATATTGTAGCAGACGCACCAGGCAAGTTCTTTCTTTAACTCTTGTCTAACCCTTATGTTGGGCAAGTTTCTAAACCCTATGCACTATTCTTTTTATTTCGTGCAAACATGTGTATGTTATGCAAGTTTCCCTAACCTTACTCGAATTATGTTGAGCATGTTTCCTATCCTATACACATGTTGAATATTGTGCAAGTTTCCTAACGCTTGTCTAACCCTTGTGTTGGGCAAGTTTCCTTGGCTTAACCAAATTTAATATTGGGCAGGTTTTCTCAACCGTACAACTTTTATTTATTATACGAGTTATTTATTGATTGAGCAATCATTTTATATTATTGCAAGTTCCTTACTCAACTATTTTTATTTGAGCAAGTTTCCTATTTTATACAGATGTTATATATCGTTGCAAGTTTCATGAATCAAATCAAGTTATTACTTCAAATTATATTAGTGGATTAATTATTGTAAATTACTCCACATCAAGGATAATTATTGATATTCGCACCTTGTGCATTTGAATTCATGATTTGTTGTTGGACTGTGAAATGTTTAAGTTCTTCATTCATGAACTGTCAAAGGAAATAGTCTACGCCATTTGTTTCGGCTAGACATGTACAAGTTATTATTTTAAAAGCTATCCAAATCGATTGTTGGTGCGGATTCTTGGACTGAGAGAGCAACCCTTATTAGGGGATTTTAATGTGTTGGTGATTCGATGCAGTCAGAGTTAAATGTTATGCATATACATAGGATACGAGAGGCTGATCCCCTCGAGTACTACTGACGAGCCAGACATTTAAAAGGGTTAGTCGAATGACTGATCCTTTGGCCAAAAAGTTCATGGTCTATTGGACCACTCAGCAGTAAATAATCAATATTCATTGTTTCATTTGAACTTTGATTATATTGTCAATTACTTCTTCAATGTTCTTAAATTGTTGAACTATGCGATTATTGTTCTCATTCATTCATGATATATCCTCTTTATTCATTTTAAACTTGCTGAGCAAAGTAGTTGCTCACTTTTGCTATATCATGAATCTATTGCAGTTAAGCCGGGAAGTTCCAAAGCGGACAAAGGCAAATGAAAGCTTACGGAGTAGTTATATGTACTATCTCGTTATGTAATCGTGGAATCATTTTGTATTATTATTGTATTCTGCGCTGTATTTATTTAAGGTTATAGACCTTGGGACCATAGTAAACCTTTTGTAATGAACAACATATGTTTATTTATTCCGCATTAGTTAATTTATATTATTTAGAGGTGTATGGATGTACTTTATCGTGAGCACCAAATTCGAGGTATTGGTACCAGAATTTGGGGGTGTCACAGTTGGTACATCCATTTAAACTTTTACCAACTGACGACTCTGGCTAATTGGCCCATCATTAAAATTAACCTTTCAAAACTCCGTCGGCATTCATGTCAGTCTTTTCCTAAAAAATCACCCTTAATAAATAAACCAAAATATAAATAAGGGTAGGTAAATCAAGTAGGAAAAGAGAAAGGATTTTCTCCCCGGCGTCGATGGATGGCGACTCTACTGGGGACACTAGAGGGCTTAAGCCGCATTTGATCTTAATGTTTTCCTATCTGTGTGTTACATGAAGATGGAATGTATAATGAATGCCTTATCTGTTTAGAAGTTTTTTAAGTGCTTTGTGCAATGTCATCATATGCATGCGGTGAGACACGATGAATGTATGTGAATGTATGTTGTGTGATTCCTCCATCAGGAGGCGAACCCGTCGGATGTTAATTACTGGACTCAATGGGGCGTTCCCTCGCGAGGCTCAGGAAAGGCACCACTCAGATCCGCTCCAACTGAAAGGTCGAATTTATTCCTATCAAGTAGCACTACAAAAAAATGGGGCTTCAGTAACAACCGATTTTTGTTGCTAAAGGTGTCCAAATTCGTTGCAAAAGGGTTTTCGCAACGACTTTACTGTCGTTGCGTCTTTCGTTGCGCAATGAGCGTTGCTAATTGTTCCGCAACGAACGTATTTTGTTCGTTGCCAAAAGTAATACTTTTTGTAACGACATTTGTCTTTCGTACAGAGACAGTTATCCTTTAGCAACAAAATGTATTGTTGCAGAATAATTTCAACTTCGTTGCTCAAAACCCTATTTCGTTGCAAAAGCCTGCTAATTGGCAACGAAATGAACTCTTTTTGTTTGCAACGCCTTGCATTTTCGTTGCAATTGACATCATTTTGCAACGACATTTGCGTTGTAGTAAATTATGAAAATTGTTGCCTAAGCTTGCTTTCGTTGCGGAATGTAAACTTTTTAGCAACGATTTTCGTTGCTAATTGTATTATTAGACGACATTATGCTGAATCAGCAACGAAAATGTTTGTTGGTGGTTATTTTGCAATAGCAACGAAAGTCGTCGATTAGCAACGACATTATATGTTGTCGTTTCTTTATATGTGCAACGAAAGTTGATATGATTTGCAACGATAAAAAATGTTACCTTTATTTTTGTATTAGCAACAATATCCTCTCCGTTGTTATTAGGTTAATTTTTCGTTGCCAAATATTATATTTTTAATGCCATTAGCAACGAAAATTTGTTGCTAAATGTATAAAAAATTGTTGCTATATTAAAACTTGGTCAATGCTTTGGTAACGAATTATATTGTTGCCAAATCAAAATTTGACATTCTTTTTGTGTACCTGGCTGGCTCAAATATGTCCCCATTGCAAATAATGGTAAAAATACAAAAAACTAAAATATTATTTATTTAATAAAATCATCCACTACATAATCATTCATTATCTTTACAATTAACCATCTAAAGCTACCACAGTTCTTCAATCAAAGTATATATCTACATATATATAGAGAGAGTACACTTCATAATTTCGTCCGCAGGTGGTCTGATTTCAATACTGTATAGGAATACAGAATTAAGCCTTTCACAATTTTTGAACCGAGGATCAGCACTGGTCCAGTTAATTTTTTCAACATTTTCTGGAACAAGATGTATATGCCAAAGCAACACACATAATCAAACAGACATCTACAATAATATGAAAGGAAACAATGAATTCATATCTATTCAATTCATCCCTTAAAGCAAGGAAAATGAAAATATCCAAGAAACAAAGGGCATATTTACATACCTACACACTATAATAACTGGCAATGGCTTATTCTTAAAGATTACTTCAAGGTCCTGTTGAGGCCTAAAGTTCTTCACACAATCCAGCATGACCTCAACTATATCTGCCCCTTCTTGTTTAGCCTTGTACATATCGTCCATCATCTGTTAAACGGAATGGCTCATTAATGGGGCACAAATCATTGCTGTATTTTTCAAAACCTAATTAATAATTAAATATGTTTTGCCAATTATTGCTTACTGAATTGAAAGGCAAAAATAGCATAAAGTGACATTAGGGATTTAGACTTGTATCTGTGGAAAAACTTTCAATAAAACCCTATAAACTGAATTGAAACCCATCTTCAACAGCTAGAGTATAAACCTGCAGAAATATCAGAAAATTATCTACAAACCAATAATGAACATCTCAAAAATTAAACAAAAATAAATAAATAAAACCAAAATAAAGAGTACTATGGCCAACACACAAATATTCAGTTAAGTGCCCATATTTCAAATTCCAAACCAAAAGGATTATTTAATACCTGTTATCATTTTGCAAGTTGCCATCTTACTACACGGTGAACAATATCCTTCCTAATATGTACATCAAAAAATTCACCAGCCAAAACCATAGCCTTTATCTTCATTATGAAAATTTGTTACGGGAATTACCAACTGCTGGTAGAGCCCTTCAATGAAATAAAAGAATAATCAATAAACAGTACTAGTGTAACGAATACAATTTTTGTGATTGAATAAAAATATTTATTGAATTATATAAATATTTTTATTAATTTATTGAGCTAAATAAATAATTTATCAAGTTTTTGTGGAATGTGTATATGTTAAGTTTAATAATGTTAAATGTTATTTGAATGTGATTTGTTATGTTATTCTAATTTAATTTAATAATTAAATTAGATGATGAAAAGGTTTATTTGAATAAATGATTTATTTGAATAAGAGAATTTATTTGGTATTATTGTTATTTGTTAAATGAAATTATTATTTGAGTTGGTAAGGTTTAATTGAATTTATTTAGTAATAAGTTCAATTAAATTAGAAGTGTGACATTTTAAACTATATGTTATATTGGTTTATTAAAATAAATGAAAGGAGTTTTAATTTAGTTTTTCCAAACTAGGCCTTATGACCTTTGGTTGAAAAAATGAGTTATTTCAATTGTGTTTTACCAAACAAAACATAAGAATAATAGGTTATTTTTATTAGTGTTTACCAAACAAAGCCTTATGGTTTTTGAAAATCCTAACTGATGATTCAATTTAAGGATTTTACGTTATTATCATTTAAAACAACAGTTTTTATTTTTTTAAAATCATTAGTTTATATTTTTAAGTTATATCAGTTTTCATTTTGTAAAAGAACGTCAGTTGAAAGAAAGAAAAGAAAAGAGAAGAACAGAGAGAAAAGAGAAAGAAGAACTAAAGAGAAAAGAGAGAGTTCTGTGAAATTTGAGAAAGAAGAGAGCTTGTGAATTTTGAAAAGAAGAGATTGAAGGTAGAAGTTCAAGCAAGAAGAGTGTTAATCAAGCTTTTCTTTTAATCAAATAGAAGGTATAATAACCATCTCTGTATATCAATATTTGGTTCTCTGTAAAAATATTCATTGCCTTAATATGTGATTTTTTTGATTATAATTGATAGCTATGTGAATTAGATGATTACGTGATGATTATATGATGATTAAAACTCTATTTGAAGGTTTCAATTCATGAAAATATATTTTAGAATTTAATTTTAGTTTTTACAGAGCTTTGTTTTATGAAAATGGCAAAAATATGGTTATTTTATAAAACAGTGAATTTTTGGTTTTTAATTGATTGATTATGTGTTTTATAATGTTTAGGTTAGTTAGAAACATGTTGGGTAAATGTTTTATATCATATATGATGTATGAGTATGTTTAATTTGTATTCTGGATGGTAGAATTCGGAAAATTTGGCCAAATTTGGCCTAAGTTTTCACTGGCTCGCGAGTTAGGAAGATGACTGTCGAGTATCTCGCCCCGGCGAGAAAATGTGAAGAAATCTTCGCCCCGGCGAGAAATTTTGTTCTGTAAATCCTCGCCCCGACGAGGACTCGCCCCGGCGAGCGTTTTGTTCAGTAAATTCTCGCCCCAGCGAGAATCACTGCTGGATAAAAAAAAAATTTATTATTATGTTTTCTTTTCTTGGTAGCTATGATGTATCATTGCATGCATAATTAAACTTATATTAATGAGATTAAAGTATTGTCAAGATGGTTGCTAAACTAGTACTTGTTGACTATGGTATGTTAAGTGAAATGTTATAAGAAAAGGATAAAAGCAAGCTTAAAGTGTATATTATTTTGTAACTAATTATGTTACCATTTTATAATTAAATGTATAGGTTGTTTAAGGATCGTGAGATATTTAATTTGTAATCAACGCTTGAGGCAAGTTCCTTATCTCAACTTATTACTTTATGATGAGCAAGTTTTCCTTCCTTAAGCTTGAGAATTATTTATAGCAAGTTGTTGTTCTCTTTTAACTTGTTAATTTATTCAAGACAAGTTTATTTATATTGAGCAAGCTTATTGACCTTAGCTTATTGATATTCAAGCAAGGTTATTATCATGATTATATACTCAAGCTTTATTCCAATCATTGTTATTATTCAAACTTCGAGTATAGTTTCTATTGAACAAACTCTATTGAATTAGACTAGCAAACCCTTATTGATTCAGCTAGTCCTTAGTTGATGAGCGTTTCAAAGACTTAGAATGTTTTCTATACTTGTTCCAAGCCAATTTCCTTTTTGGTATGGATTCAGACGATAAACTGAGATGAACAACCCTAATATAGGGGATTACTTACGCGACAACGTTAAAATGTTTGTGCACAATACATTGTATAAAGGGCTGATCCCCCTGAGTACGAGATGTTGGTCCATAGTCTATATGACTGTTAAAGGTTACAGTAGAAATACTTGTCAACCTAGGACATAGTTCGAGGTCTTGTGACCTTCAGATATAATTTCTAAATCTCGAAATCTATTTTTCCTTGAATCGAGCATTCAAACGAGCTTTTAGACTTAGATCATTTGTTGACTGAGATCCAGAAATCTATTATTCCTCAGTTGAAATCCATTTCATTTAAATGTTATTGTTATCATACTTGTGAGCATTCGTTTGCTCACTCTTGCACTACTCATTGCAGCAAAGCCAGAAAAGCAGGACGAGCCGTCCACGAGTAAAGGAAAGGGCAAGCTGCAGAAGTAGTTTAAGACTTGTTGTCTATGTGATGTTATTTGTATCAAAGACTTGTTTAAATTATATTTTATTCCACATTTGATGTATTAAGGTTAAGATAACCTGGGAATTGAATGTTTAATAGTTTGGTGATGTAACCCATTTTGGGTAGATGTTTTCTTTAAGTTTATTTAATTATTCTTAATATTGGGTAGTTAGTTTTGAATGAATGTTATAGTGAACACCAAATCAGTGGGAATTTAAGTACCTGGATTTGGGGGTGTCACAACTAGTCTACGACAGTTTGTATGAAAAAGAAACCATATGCAATCCTTTCCAAGGCAGTAATATCTATAAGATGACAAATGCTCTTGATGCTAGTTCATTCAAATATTTCAAGTTTGATATGACAAAAGTCATACCTTATTTGATGCTAGTTCTCACTATCTTCCTCGTCCATACTTCGTTCTTCCTGGCTATGATAATCCGCAGTTGTATCATCCTCGCTATACCCCTCCTCATCGAATTCTTCTTCCTCAAAATCATCCTCGTCGACATCATCATTAATGTCTTCATCCAATAAAATATTTTGTTCAATGTTATTTTTGTGATTTCTTTGTATTAAGACACTGTTGTTTATTATTTCTGGGTCAACGTCAACTCTATCCATTGGCCCTATTTCCCGATCCTCAACAACAATGTCAATATCGGGTGAGTCATCATCAAGGTTAACAACATCGTCAGTGGTATAATTTTCAATGTCGTCTATTTCATCCTCCGGAACATCAAATACATGTCGGTGGTTAAACCTTTGGACAATTTTCCAATTGCCTCCTAATTTCAAATCATCCAGAAAAAAACCTGTTTTGCTTGAGAAGCTAATATGTATGGATCGTTTTTATACCATGTGCCACTTACGTTTACACTTATAAAGTTTGTATCCTTCCTAATACCCAATCGCCGATTAGCTAAATCAAACCACTCACAAGAAAATATGAACACATTATAACCTTTTCCATACTCTATTTTGATAATACCATTTAATAAGCCATAAAAGTCAATACTTTTCCCATCGTGTTCTCCTTCACATGTTATTCCACTATTTTTGCTTTGCCTACGATTGTCACGATCTTTGACAAGAAACCTCATTATTAATTAAATATAATTTTAATTTTAATGAGTTAACTTTGTGTTCTTATTTAAACCTTTGGGGTATTGGTGGATTATGTGACTATGTGATTTATTGATATAAATTTGTGTTAAGGGAATCACTAGTAGTATATTTAAACTAGTGAGCAAACCCTAAAGCTTTATATCCATAAAGTTGACAAGATATTTACTAAATTAAGTATTCAAGTAAATTAAATATAGTTAGTAAATAAAGTGTGTGGGTTAATTAATGAAAGTAGTTGTTAATGAGATATGGTCCAAATTGGATAATAATAATTAATAGTTAAGTTAGTAATTTATTTACTAATTGACTAAGTTACTTAATTAATGAACCTAGTTCAATCATTTATATTAATCATGGATTTAGGTATTAATTGTGTGGCTTATTAAATGAGCTATCATGGGGTTAAATTAAATGACCCAATATTGCATTAAATAGATTTAGAATTTATTAGCCTAATCATTTAAATTGGAAGCCAATGGTATTTAATGTGTGGTCCAAAACCTAGGCACTTGATTTATTAAATATGTAACAATTGTTTATTTATTTAAAGCTATTTGGGACAACATTTTGGGATAAAATCCCTCCTTGCCGTGCACTTAGGAGAAAGGAGGAGTAAGTTGATTTCAAACTTTATTTTAATTAAGTAGCTAGCTTGTGTGGGAGGTTGAAATGGTAGACTTGATATCATAGCTTCCTATAATGTCAAGTAGCTACCTATGATGTGTCATAGCTTCCTAAGATGTCAACTAGCCACCCTAGTGACACAAGGCTACTCACTAGCTTCATGATGACAAAAGGTAGAGCTTTCTTGCTATTATCCAATTAGTAAGCCTTTATCCAAGGGACAACAAAGATATGGGGGATATTAGTAACTCTTACACAAAGGACAAGGATGTCAAGCTCCCATTGGTGGAAAATCTAATTAGCACACTTAAAGATAAGATTAAGGCTAAATGGAAGGGATAAGGTGAACTCTTATATCCAAGGGGCAAGAAAGATGTGGGGGATAATAGCATGAATTCTAATTTAGCATTATACTTGCAAGTATTCTATCATTTCATTTCATTTCAAGTTCATTTCTTCTTTTCATCTCCTTCTTTCATTTCTCCCAAGCAAGAACATAGAGTAAGAGCTTAGAGAGGTGATAAGTGCATAATATTCATTTATTTTCATTCCTTTATATTTAGTTTATTGCATGTTTTATTGTGTATATGCACTTATTAGGTTGTTTATTGATTTCAGGAGAATTCAGAGTCAAAAGTGGAAAAAGATGGAAAATCGGAGCTGAAACGAGAAAAAGTTGAAAAGTTGGAGAATTGAAGGTTCTCGCCCCGGCGAGAACTTTGTACTAGGAATTCTCGCCCCGGCGAGAAAGCCTCTGCCCGTTTTTGCCCCAGCCAATCCAGATCTCGCCCCGGCCCAGACCTCTCTGGAGTTTCTCGCCCCGGCGAGAAACCCAGTACAAAAATTCTCGCCCCGGCGAGAATGGCGGAGTTGACCAAGTTTGACCAGCTTTGACTTTTTGTAATTTTTGAGGATTTCTATTTCAGATTGGATTCTTAATTCTTAGAGACTTAGGATATTATCTTAGGATTATAAATAGATGTTTTTAATTTATTATTAGGGATTCTTGACAACTACAATTGTAACCCTAATTGGAGGAGATTGAAGGCATGTCAGGCTAATTTTCTATATTCAGTTCTAAAGGGAGGTGAAACCTTATTTACAAGTAATTGATTGATCAAGTTTTATTCTTTATTCCTTCTTGCATGAAACTTATTCTGATCATCTATTTCAATTGTTTGCATGCTAATTGATTTCATTAATTTAATATGGCCAATTGGATTAGTTTGATCATTAACATTTGCTAGATTAAGGAGTAATATTACGTGTAATTGATAGTATTTCTTGTCACCAGTAGCAATTAGTAATATTGATTGTGTCAGAACTTTTGATTATTACTAAGGTTTTCAAGAAGCAAGTTAAATAAACCGAGCTTGTGTGTTTATTGTTTGAATTAGCCTAATTCTCTAGTCCTTAATGTTGCTGTCACATTAAACCTAAAGAGCTTGTTTTAGGTTATATGATAGTTAGAATCTGGTAAAGAGCTTGTTTTATTTAGTGAATACCTAAGGAGAATTTCAGATAGCAGAGCTTATTGTTATCTAGGGCTAATAGTTTAATTGAAGGGTAAATAATAATAACTTGGTTGATTAATTACTGTGATTTGGTGAATCTGAACTAAAGAACTGAACTTGTTTATTTATTGGTTAAGCTTATTATTCGATTTTATTTAGTTAGATAATTGATTTTCAAAACCCCCCATCTTTGGTCATTGAATAGATTTTAAAACATGTACTCCCTGTGGGATCGATCCTTGCTTACTACTGTGCTAATTGTTGAATTTGAGAATAGAAAGTGAGGTAAATTTAGGAGTGTTAAACGACAGCTCCCAAATTTTGGCGTCGTTGCCGGGGAGTAAAACGATTGTTTTTATCTATTCATTTTTTTTTCTTTTTATTATTATTTTTTTTAGTTAATGACTCGATCCTCTCAAGTTGTTATAGATTTTGATCCAGAGATCGAGCGAACTGCAAGAAGGCTGAGAAAGCAAAATCGTAAAGCTCGACAGTCTACTACAGATCAAGAGGAACATTGTGCTTCATCACCGGGATTAAACATAGCACTTGAATTATTAGCCAACCACTCATCAACTGATTCCGAAGAAGAAGAGGAGATGGCATTTCAAAACAATAACAGGACTTTAAAGGAGTTGGCAACTCCTAATTTAAACTAACAACCTCTTTGTATTGAATATCCTACCTTAGATGCTGCGTTTGAGCTTAAATTTGGGCTAATCCATTTGCTACCTACTTTTCGTGGTCTTACAGGTGAGGACCCGTACAAACACCTGAAAGAATTCCATGTGGTATGTTCTACCATGAAGCCACACGGGATTACCAAAGAACAGATTAAGCTGAGAGCCTTCCCTTTCTCATTAGCGGATCTAGCCAAGGATTGGTTGTATTACCTGCCGTCAGGTTCAATACGATCATCGAATGACATGAAAAAGTTATTCTTGGAGAAATATTTCCCTGCTTCAAGAGTGGCTAATATCAGGAAAGAGATCTGTGGAATAAGGCAATTCAGTGGGGAGACACTCTACGAATACTGGGAAAGATTCAAAAAGCTCTGCTCAAGCTGTCCACCTCACCAAATAGATGACCAACATTTGATACAATATTTCTATGAAGGGTTGGTGCCAATGGACAGAAGTATGATAGATGCGGGAAGCGGAGGAGCTCTAGTTGACAAGACCCCAGAAGCTGCGAGGAATCTAATTGCAAATATGGCTGCAAATTCACAACAATATGCAACACGAGCAAGTCATGCACCAACAAGGGTAAATGAGGTGAGCACGTGCACTCATGATCAACAAATTGCGGAATTGACTGCTATGGTTAGACAGTTGGTTGCAGGGAGCATGCCAGTTGCAAAGACATGTGGGATATGTTTACAATCAGGTCATACTACAGATGCATGCCCAACTTTTCAAGATGACGAGGCTATACAACAAGCCAGTGCAATGGGGAATTACCAACCACAACCACCAAAAAAGTATGATCCCTACTCAAATACCTACAACCCAGGGTGGAGGGATCATCCCAATCTAAGTTATGGAGGAAATCGACCACCTGCATAACCTGTCTATCCAGTTAGGCAGCAAAGCTATCAACAGGCTCAACCTCAATACCAGCCCAAACAAGCAGCCCCTACAGGTTCTGGAACGTCCATAAAAGACATGTTCAAGGCATTCATGAATCAAACCCAGCAGTTCATGAACCAAACTCAGCAGTTCCAGCAGGAAACTAGAACGTCAGTGCAAGATTTAAGAAACCAAGTGGGGCAACTCCCGACTACAGTAGGGAGGTTGGATTCTCAAGGAACAGGAAAATTACCATCTCAAACAGTTGTCAACCCGAGGGAAAATGCCAGTGCCATCACATTAAAGAGTGGAAAGCAGTTAACGACTCCCCAAGCTACTGTGGAATTTGATGAAGGAAGAACCAAGGAAAAAACCGCAATACCTCAGGTAACTCCTAACCCATCCGTTCCTTTGAAGACTAATGTTTTACCTTTTTCACCCAGGAATCCTAGAACCTCACGGAAAGATGAACAAGAAAAGGAGATTCTTGAGACTTTTAGGAGGGTTGAGGTAAACATTCCTTTAATTGATGCAATCAAACAAGTGCCCAAGTACGCAAAATTTTTAAAGGAATTGTGCACTAACAAAAGAAAGCTAAAAAATGATGAAAAGATTACTGTAAGAGAAAATGTATCTGCAGTCTTACAAAGGAAAATGCCCCCAAAATGTAAAGATCCGGGCATGTTTACCATTCCCTGTAAAATTGGCAACATCAGATTTGAAAAAGCTATGCTAGATTTAGGAGCATCCATAAATGTCATGCCATTATCTATTTTTGCTTCTCTAAATCTAGGACCTCTTAAGCAAACTGGTGTTATCATACAATTGGCTGATAGAACTAACACTTACCCCGAAGGGGTAATTGAGGATGTATTGGTACATATGAATGAGTTGATTTTTCCGGCAGATTTCTATATAGTAAACATGGAGGATGATAAATCCTCAAATCCTGCTCACATCTTACTAGGAAGACCATTCCTGAAAACAGTAAGAACAATGATTGATGTTCACAATGGGACCCTCACCATGGAGTTTGATGGTGAAAAGATTCAATTTAATATATATGAGGCATTGAGGTACCCTAGTGATATTAATCATGTTTATGCTATTGGTGTGTTTGATTCTTTAGTACAACAATCTTTTGACCATTTGCACAAGGATAACTTGGAGGTTGCCATCACACAAAGCTTGGAGTTAGGAAAAGAAGGAGATTTTGAGCAAGAACAAGAGTTAAAGGAAACTATGGCAGCACTACATTCTTTGCCAAAAATCGCAGATAAAGGGGTGGTATTGTCCATTCAGTTACCTATGTCTCATACTAAATTATTACCTTCTGTTGAACAGGCACCTATTTTGGAGTTGAAACCTCTTCCAGCCCATTTGAAGTATGCATATCTTGGGGAGAATGACACATTACCTGTAATAATTGCTAATAATTTGACCTAAGCTCAAGAGGAGAAACTGTTACGGATTCTAAGGGATCACAAAACAGTCTTTGGATGGACAATTGCAGATATCAAGGGAATAAGCCCGACTGTTTGTATGCATAGAATCCTATTGGAGGAAGGAGCGAGACCTACCAGAGATGCTCAAAGGAAATTGAATTCACCCATGATGGAGGTAGTAAAGAAAGAAGTTCTGAAGTTGCTAGATGCAGGTATTATCTACCTAATCTCAGATAGCCAATGGGTGAGTCCAGTCCAGGTCGTTCCTAAGAAATCTGGGATCACTGTCGTTCAGAATGATAACAATGAGTTGGTGCCAACAAGGATGCAAACAGGGTGGAGAGTCTGTATTGACTACAGAAAATTAAATGCAGTCACTAGAAAGGACCATTTCCCTCTTCCCTTTATTGATCAAATGTTAGAGAGATTGGCTGGCCATACTTACTATTGTTTTCTGGATGGATTTTCAGGCTACAACCAGATTGTAATTGCCCCAGACGATCAAGACAAGACTACCTTCACATGCCCTTTCGGTACATTTGCTTATAGGAGGATGTCTTTTGGACTGTGCAATGCACCAGGTACCTTTCAAAGGTGCATGGTAAGTATATTTTCTGATCTTCTTGAAAGTTGTATAGAGGTTTTTATGGATGACTTTACAATCCATGGTGACTCATTGGATGCATGCTTAGAGAACTTAACTAAAGTACTTGACAGATGTTTGGAAACTAACCTTGTTCTAAATTAGGAAAAATGTCACTTTATGGTAGAACAAGGTATAGTACTTGGTCATGTAGTATCTGCTCATGGATTAGAAGTTGATAAAGCTAAAATAGAAATCATTACTGCTTTGCCTTACCCTGCAAATGTGCAGGAGATTCGATCTTTTCTTGGCCATGCAGGTTTTTATAGAAGATTTATCAAGGACTTTTCCAAGCTAGCTTTGCCCCTATGTAAGTTGCTGCAAAAAGATGTGCAATTCCAGTTCAATGATGAGTGCAAGGAAGCATTTGACGCATTGAAGAAGCTTTTAACCTTAGCACCTATCATCCAACCACCTAACTGAAATTTGCTGTTTGAGATCATGTGTGACGCTAGCAACTATGCAGTCGGAGCTGTTTTAGGGCAAAGGGTTAACAAAGTTTTACATGCTATATACTATGCTTCTAGGACATTAAATGCTGCTCAAATCAATTACTCTACAACTGAAAAAGAATTGTTGTCGGTTGTATTTGCTTTAGACAAGTTTAGATCCTATTTACTTGGTACTAAAGTGATTGTCTATTCTGATCATGCTGCTCTTAGGTACTTGCTGACAAAGAAGGACTCCAAGCCTCGAATCATATGTTGGATTTTGTTGCTGCAAGAGTTTAACCTAGAGATCAAGGATAAGAAGGGAGCTGAAAACGTGGTAGCAGATCACTTGAGTAGACTATTGCGGGTTAAAGATACACTACCATTACAGGATTCTTTTCCAGATGAGTATTTGTTTAAACTTGATACAACATTACCATGGTTTGCAAACATTGTCAATTACCTTGTTAGTCAACATATGTCGGATGGTTATTCTAAAGCCCAAAAAGAACAACTCAAGAGCGATGCTAAATATTATGTATGGGATGACCCATATTTGTAGAAATTTTGCTCTGACCAAATTGTTAGGAGATGTGTACCCGACCATGAGTTCCTATCTATTCTCACTTTTTGTCACTCATATGCTTGTAGAGGACACTTTGGACCTAAGCGGACTGCTCATAAGGTTTTGGAGAGTGGTTTTTATTGGCCTAGCCTATTCAAAGACTCTTTTCTATTTTGTAAAGCATGTGAGAATTGCCAAAGAACCGGTAACATAACACATAGGAATCAAATGCCACAAACTCCCATCTTAGTTGTTGAAATTTTCGATGTTTGGGGTATTGATTTTATGGGTCATTTTCCTGTTTCTTTTGGTAATTTGTATATCTTGTTAGCCGTTGATTATGTCTCTAAATGGGTGGAAGCAAAAGCCACCAGGACTGATGACTCTAGAACTGTTGCAGATTTTGTCAAGACTAACATATTTTACAGGTTCGGAACACCAAGGGCCATTATCAGTGATAGGGGTACGCATTTTTGTAATAGGATGTTAGCTGCGCTATTGAAGAAATACAACGTTTTGCATAAAATTTCTACATCCTACCATCCCCAAAGTAATGGCCAAGCTGAGGTTTCCAATAGAGAGATCAAATCCATTTTAGAGAAGGTGGTCAACCCTAACAGGAAGGATTGGAGTTTGCGGTTGGAGGATGCACTTTGGGCTTACAGAACGGCGTACAAAACACTGATCGACATGTCACCTTACAGGATAGTATATGGGAAGGCATGTCACTTGCCTGTTGAACTAGAACATAGAGCTTTTTGGGCAATCAAGCAATGTAATATGGAGATGGACAAGGCTGGTGAACAACAGAAGCTACAGTTGCAGGAATTGGAAGAGTTGAGGAACGATGCATATGAGAGTTCTAAGATATACAAGGAGAAGAAAAAAGCTTTTCATGATAGCAGGCTCATTCGAAAGAACTTTGTTGTAGGACCAAAAGTTCTTCTTTACCATTCCAGGCTCAAATTGATAGTAGTATGCACACAAGCTAATCATATTTGATATGATGTAGCATATACTTTGTAATCTTATTCATTTATTAATAAGAGAATTGATTTTCT
Organism: Aralia elata; assembly: GCA_034770075.1. Lineage (NCBI taxonomy): Eukaryota > Viridiplantae > Streptophyta > Magnoliopsida > Apiales > Araliaceae > Aralia > Aralia elata. Next base: position 423,054 of record JAVJAP010000056.1, read on the forward strand.
TAAAAAGGCATTTTATATTATCTACATAGTGCTGTTATATTAAATATGATAAACCCATAGTTTTGAGCAATGCTTTTAGAATCATTATGGTGATCATGCTAATGAGATCTAAATTCAAGATAGCTCACAAACTAAAATCGTTCCTAATCGTTGGATTACTAAATAGGGGATTAGTGAATCCGGATAGATTAGTACATACGTTGCTTGCTCTTAAGAAGAGGATGATTGATCTCATAATCATTTGTGTGGAGACACTAAAGCAAGTATGTAGGTGCTTATTAGAGAATAAGTTCATTGAACGTGGCTCGCTAAGGAATACCTAATGGAGTTTTACTCGTCTGTCAATAGGAATTCCTCTAGTGATAGTAGTGCAAGTGATCCTTGGACTTGAGATCATCATAATATCTTGTGTATGATGAGTTATACTTTGACATGTCCCTTAAGACCTTTAGGGTATATTAAAGGGTATGATTGGGTATAATAAGTTGTACATGGAGATAGGTGAATGATCAACAAAGAATCTACCACGTCTAGTAAAAGATGTGAATGTCTTATGTGATTCGATAAATGACAACTCAGTAGTCCTTGGCCAAGGCATAATGAAATTAGAAAGGAGTTTCTAATTTGCATTAATCAGAGTTGTGCATTTGGGAATCGAAATACATGTAATTAAATAAAATAAGACTTGACAGTAAATCCATGTCTTATATTTAATTGGGACATTGTATGGTAGAAGGATTGAATTGTACGGTAACTATTTACTCAAAGGTTCTTTTATGATTAATGTTGAAATCTATATTATCTGGAAAGTCGTTGATCGCTAAGGGGGCTTACTCTTATTGTAGAATAAATATTATTTATTTAAATAAATTAAATAGTTTAATTTATTTAAATAAGATTAGAATTGTTCTAATTGTTTTATTCACAACCGGTTTAATATGGAGAACCTAAAGGGTCACAACGCGAAAAAAAAAATATTTATTTAAGAAGTAAATGACATAATTGTAATAATAAGTTAAGTGTATTTAATTTAGTCTATGGAGATAGAATAAATTAAATAGCTTAATATTTATTATTTAATATTGTGGAAATATTAAATATAAATTAATAAGAGGAGTCTTATTATTTTTATTACTTTTACTATTATTTAATTCCTAATAGGGATTGGGAATTAATTAATAGAAGTACTCTTCCATGAATTGCTAATTGGATTAGGAGCATAAATAATTAAAGGAGTTTAATTATAATAGAAACCCTAATCCTAAATAGTTTAGGAAAGGGTTATTCCTACATCTATAAATAAGAGGAGTCTTATCATAGATTAGGGTTACACACTCTTGCATTAGATTGTGGAGAGTACTTACAATTTCTATAGAGATAGAAACTAGGGTTTTGCCAAATACCCAACTTCTTGAATACTTGTTCTTCCTTGGTGGATCACCTCTAGAGGCCAAACACTTGGGTGGCTAACGTTAATCAAAGGAAGGAATCACACCATAGCATTCGAGGAGAACACGAAGGACTAGGAGTTGAACTTGTACCCGAGGAAGCTTTGTTCTACGAGGGTATAATTTCTTATTCTATTTCTCTTTCGTTTATATCGTTAATTGAGCACATTGATCGATCATGGTGATGGTTTGTATAAAATTTTAAAATCCGTTTTATCGCGCTTCCGCTCTATTTATGTAATTTGATTGCATGCTCGCGTTATATACAAACCTAACAGTGGTATCAGAGACTAATCATGTGCTAATTATCGATCTAGATGATTCCATGTATGAATTGATATGCGAAACATTCGAATTTTTGGGCAAGAAAAATTTTTCTGAATCTACATCGCGGCGCGGCCGCGCCGCTTCCAGTTCATTCTGGAGCGCGGTCGCGCCCTAACCCAGAAAACATTTCTGGGGGCAGCGCAGCCGCGCCGCTCCTAGTTCAAATTAGAGCGCGGTCGCGCCGGTGTCCAGCCTTTGAAATTTTTTTTTGTTTTTCTCAATTAAAATAAATGGTTTATTTAATTGATAAAAGTTTAAAATAAAAGAGTTTATTTTATCTGGAATAGGATTTCAGATTGCTAAAATTAAAGGGGTTTTAATTTGGATTTGGTTTTTGATTAAAATAAAAGAGTTTATTTTGTTTCAAAACTAAATATTAGCAAAACTTTTGCCCATTAATTGATATCAATGTATATATGGAATGGTTTTATTATTCATGAGATGAATGTTATTTATTGATACATATAGAGATATGTATGATAATAAATAGAGATTGATTATGGACTGTTGACCAATGTGTGATTGGATTTATTTTAGTGGATGCTTGAATATATGGGTTTTTATAAATGGGTCTGCGTACCTCGTCTTCTCTAATTTTTCTTAATGTAAATTCTATCTCCCTCCTATATACTTCCCCTTGACTGCTGATCAAGGTTTCTATTTATTGTAAATAGTTTATGTAATAGGACTAGTTAGAATTAATTTTTTTTTGAAGAATTAGAGACAAAGGAGCCAGGAGCGCTTGAAGACCCGTTTATATTGGAGCCCAGGTTTAAATATAATAGTCATATTTAAATTTAATTCTTGCACCCTAGGTTTGTCCTTTTGGTTCACTTGGTGGCTCTAGTGAACCAAACTAGAATAAAAGTCCATAATCAATCCAGGTAGAATATAGTAGTCTATATGTGCATGCTTACTATATATATATTATATATTGTCCAACATGCTTTGCATGTAAAATAATATGACACGTATTTTATATATATATGTGCATGCGCGCTAAACAAGATGAGACTAATAATAATAAACCCCTCAAAGAAATTATATTAAGTCCTAAGCGTTCAAAGATATTTGGAATATCGAACGTCGCCTTCTAGCATGGTAAAGAAATAGAGTATTAAATATTTAATATGAGTTTGTTGTGCACACACAAGGCGAGTATTAAATATTTAAGATGTTGTTTTATCACATTTGATGCTTATTAAGGAATTGAACATTACTGCTTTGTTGTGCACACACAAGGGCGGTTTTTTTCTCTTCACATATATGGAAGTGCTAGGTTGGACTTAACTTAGATTATTTTAGTTCGGATGTGCACACTCTTGACCATTATAATCTAAGAGGCAAAATACAAGGAGTTACATAGTGATGTAATTGACAATAGTTGTCTACCTATTTATTTATATATAGTTTGTTGTGCACACACAAGGCTATATACATTTGAAATGGGATCCTTAATCTCACTAGCAAATCTTTAATTAGATTTGTCGAACTATATATATTGAGGGTAATATAGTTTGATGAAAATAGTGGGAGATACCAATTTAAATAAAGTCCTAAATTATTTTGGTAATTAATTAAATGAATGTATGCTAAAATGTTGTCTATTTCACATGCAGAATTTCAAAATGTCAAACTCACTATCACTGCGTAGCATACTTGATGCTAACAAAATGACCGGACCGAATTACACGGACTGGTTAAGGAATCTGAGAATTGTTCTCACTGCTGAAAAGATTTCTTATGTCCTAAATTCGCCAGTCCCTGCAAGTGTTGCAGAAACAGCCTCTAAGGAAGAGATTGCTACTTTCAGAAAGTGGCAAGATGATGCAATCCTGGCTCAATGCATCATGCTCGCATCCATGAGTAACGAGCTTCAGCGTCAGCATGAAACTATGGATGCTCCTACTATATTGCTGCACCTCAAAGAGTTGTATGGTAAGCAAAGTAAGACTGCTAGATATCAGATATCTAAGGAGTTCTTCCGATCTCGTATGACCGAGGGCACTGCTGTTGAGACTCATGTCCTAAAGATGATCAATTTGATTGAACAACTTGGACAGTTTGGGTTAGTGATGGATGGGGAGTTAAGCCAAGATTTGATCTTGCAGTCATTCCCGGACACCTTCTCACAATTTGTTGTGAATTTTCACATGAATAAGTTGGACGTCAGCTTGCCTGAGTTACTTAACATGCTGAAAACTGCTGAAGGTCACTTCTCATCCAACAAGAACTAAGTCTTACTAGTGGATGATTCTTCCAAGAAAAGGAAGAGGCCCAAGGTATCTTCTGAAAAGAAGAAAAACAAGAAGGCTAAGGGCAAGGCGAAGAGAAAGGATAATAAGAAACCTGATCCAGATAGCAAAGGAATTTGCTACCATTGCAATAAGCCGGGACACTGGAAGAGGAACTGCAAGGAATATCTTGCGGGACAAAAGAAGCTTGGAGAAGCTTTGACTTCCGATCTAGGTTTGTTCATGATTGAAATTAATTTTTTTGAAAGTCAAAATTCTACTTGGGTATTGGATACCGGCTGTAGTTCTCACATATGTAATAATATGCAGGGACTAAGCAGAAGTAGGAAGCTGAACAAGGATGAAGTCGTCCTACGAGTGGGAAATGGAGCAAAGGTTGCTGCATTGGCTGTAGGTACTTATTGTTTAGCACTGCCTTCGGGCAAGTTCATTAGTTTAAATAATTGTTATTATGTTCCAACACTCATTAGAAACATTATTTCAATTTCTGTATTGGATATGGATGGTTTTGATATTATAATAAAGAACAACAGTTGTTCTATTTATAATAAAAATGTTTTATATGGTGTTGACAATTTACTGAATGGACTTTACATACTTGACTTGCATGAAAATATACTTCAAATTGAACAAACTAAGAAAAGAAAAAGAGATGATGTTAATTATACCTTTATGTGGCACTGTAGACTTGGTCATATCAATGAAACAAGATTATCCAAGTTGCATAAAGATGGGCTTTTAGAGCTATCTGATTACGAATCATATCCAACTTGTGAATCTTGTCTCATGGGTAAGATGACTAAATCTCCTTTTAGTGGAAAAGGAGAAAGAGTTACAGAGTTGTTAGCGTTGGTACACACAGACGTTTGTGGACCTATGACAACGAATACACGAGGAGGGTATTCTTATTTTATTACTTTCAGTGATGATCATTCTAGATTTGGATAGGTGTATTTAATGAAATACAAATCTGAATCGTTTGAAAAGTTCAAAGAATTCAGAAGTGAAGTAGAGAAACAAACTGGTAAGATTATTAAGATTCTTCGATCGGATCGAGGAGGGGAATACTTGACCAATGAGTTTCTCAATTGTCTCAAAGAAAATGGTATAATCTCATAATGGACTCCACCAGGGACACCACAGTTGAATGGTGTATCTGAAAGGAGAAATCGAACATTGTTGGACATGGTTCGTTCCATGATGAGTTTTACCGACCTTCCAATATCCTTCTGGGGTTATGCCCTAGAAACGGTTGCATACCTACTTAACAAGGTACCTACCAAATTCGTCCCAAAGACCCCATATGAGATATGGACAGGGAGGAAACCTAGTCTTAGGCATGTTAAGACTTGGGGTTTTCCAGCTTATGTCAAAAGGTTTGAGCATGACAAGCTGAAGACTAGATCTGATAAGTGTAGATTTGTGGGATATCCTAAAGAAAGTTTAGGATATTATTTCTATCATCCTACTGATCAAAAGGTGTTTGCTGCGAAACATGCTGCCTTCTTGGAAAAGGAGTTTATCCTTGAAGGGGTTAGTGGGAGTAAGATATATCTTGAAGAAGTTCAAGAACCACAAAATACTACGGATCAAAGTCAGGTACCTGACCAAGTAGAAGAACCTACTGTACCACTACCTATTTGTAAATCTGGAAGAGTACTGAAGATACGTGAAAGGTATGGATTCATCATAGAGGATGATGATGAGGTACGCATCATAGATGATGATGATCCATTGACTTACGAAGAGGCTATGAGTAGTGAAGACTCAGAGAAATGGCTAGAAGCCATGAAATCCGAGATGGACTCCATGTATGAAAACCAAGTATGGACTTTGGTTTCACCACCTGAGGGCATTAAGCCTATTGGGTGTAAATGGGTCTTTAAGAGAAAGACTGGAGCATATGGCAAGGTAGAGACCTATAAGGCCCGACTGGTTGCAAAAGGTTTCAAACAAAGACAAGGAGTTGACTATGATGAAACCTTCTCACCAGTAGCTATGCTCAAGTCCATTCGGATTTTGCTTGCAATTGCAGCTTATTATGACTACGAGATCTGGCAAATGGACGTGAAAACGACATTCCTCAATGGAGAGCTTGAGGAGAATGTATATATGATACAGCCAGAGGGTTTTGTTTCAACGATTGGAACAAACCAAGTCTGTAAGCTACAACGATCCATTTATGGATTGAAACAAACTTCTCGAAGATGGAACATCCGTTTTGATGAGATAATCAAAAGGTTTGATTTTATAAAAAATGAGGATGAACCTTGTGTGTACAAGAAGGTTAGTGGGAGCGCTGTTTCATTCCTTGTATTATATGTTGATGACATATTACTGATAGAGAATGATGTTCCTATGCTACAGTCGATCAAAATTTGGTTATCTAAACACTTCTCCATGAAGGACTTGGGTGAGGCATCCTATATTTTGGGGATAAAGATCTATAGAGATAGATCTAAAAGGATGCTAGGCTTGACCCAAGGAAAGTACATTGACTTGATGCTAAAGAGGTTTAGCATGGAAGATTCCAAGAGAGGTCTCATGCCGATGAGCCATGGAATACATCTCTCCAAGAAACAGGCCCCAAAGACACCTGAGGAGAGAGACCGAATGACTAAGATTCCTTATGCTTCCGCAATAGGATCTATTATGTACGGTATGATATGTACTAGACCAGATGTCGCTCATGCACTTAGTGTAACAAGCAGATATCAGTCGAATCCAGGAGAAGAGCACTGAAAGGCAGTGAAAAACATCCTGAAGTACTTGAGAAGAACTAAGGATGTATTTCTTGTCTACGGTGGGTCTGAATTGAAACTAGAGGGCTATACAGACTCAAGTTTTTAAACGGGCCAAGATGATAGTAAATCCGTTTCAGGGTACGTGTTTACCTTAAACGGTGGGGCAGTGAGTTGAAAAAGTTCCAAGCAGTAAACAGTTGATGATTTAGTGACAGAGGCAGAGTACATAGCTGCAAGTGAAGCTGCAAAGGGAGCTGTTTGGATGAAGAAGTTCATAACTGAACTTGGAGTGGTTCCTAGCATTAGAGGAGCCATACCTTTATTCTGTGACAACAACGGAGCTGTTGCGCAGGCTAAGGAACCCATGTCTCATCAAAAATCTAAACACGTGTTGCGGCAGTTTCATTTGATTAGAGAGATCATTGAAAGAGGAGATGTCACCCTGGAATGTGTGGACTCTCAAGACAACATTGCAGATCCATTTACTAAAGCTTTAACACAACAGCAGTTTGATCGTCACTTAGAGAAGATGGGTATTAGATACCATGGCGATTGGCTTTAGTGCAAGTGGGAGATTCATAGTAGTATGCACACAAGCCAATCATATTTGATATGATGTAGCATATACTTTGTAATCTTATTCATTTATTAATAAAAGAATTGATTTTCTTAAAAAGGCATTTTATATTATCTACATAGTTTTGTTATATTAAATGTGATAAACCCATAGTTTTGAGTAATGCTTTTAGAATCATGATGGTGATCATGCTAATGAGATCTAAATTCAAGATAGCTCACAAACTAAAATCGTTCCTAATCGTTGGATTACTAAATAGGGGATTAGTGAATCCGGATAGATTAGTACATACGTTGCTTGCTCTTAAGAAGAGGATGATTGATTTCATAATCATTTGTGTGGAGACACTAAAGCAAGTATGTAGGTGCTTATTAGATAATAAGTTCACTGAACGTGGCTCGCTAAGGAATACCTAATGGAGTTTTACTCGCCTGTCAATAGGAATTCCTCTAGTGATAGTAGTACAAGTGATCCTTGGACTTGAGATCATCATAATATCTTGTGTATGATGAGTTATACTTTGACATGTCCTTTAAGACCTTTAGGGTATATCAAAGGGTATGATTGGGTATAATAAGTTGTACATGGAGATAGTTGAATGATCAACAAAGAATCTACCACGTCTAGTAAAAGATGTGAATGTCCTATGTGATTCGATAAATGATAACTCAGTAGTCCTTGGCCAAGGCAGAATGATATTAGAAAGGAGTTTCTAATTTGCATTAATCAGAGTTGTGCATTTGGGAATCGAAATACATGTAATTAAATAAAATAAGACTTGACAGTAAATCCATGTCTTATATTTAATTGGGACATTGTATGGTAGAAGGATTGAATTGTACGGTAACTATTTACTCAAAGGTTCTTTTGTGATTAATGTTGAAATCTATATTATCTGGAAAGTCGTTGATTACTAAGGGGCTTACCCTTATTATAAAATAAATATTATTTATTTAAATGAATTAAATAGTTTAATTTATTTAAATAAGATTAGAATTGTTCTAATTGTTTTATTCACAACCGGTTTAAAATGGAGAACCTATAGTATGGAGAACCTATAGGGTCACACCGCGAAAGGAAAATATTTATTTAAGAAGTAAATGGCATAATTGTAATAATAAGTTAAGTGTATTTAATTTAGTCTATGGAGATAGAATAAATTAAATAGCTTAATATTTATTATTTAATATTTTAGAAATATTAAATATAAATTAATAAGAGGAGTCTTATTATTATTATTACTTTTACTATCATTTAATTCCTAATAGGGATTGGGAATTAATTAATAGAAGTACTCTTCCATGAATTCCTAATTGGATTAGGAGCATAAATAATTAAAGGAGTTTAATTATAATAGAAACCCTAATCCTAAATAGTTTAGGGAAGTGTTATTCCTACATCTATAAATAAGAGGAGTCTTATCATAGATTAGGGTTACACACTCTTGCATTAGATTGTGGAGAGTACTTACAATTTCTATAGAGATAGAAACTAGGGTTTTGCCAAATACCCAACTTCTTGAATACTTTTTCTTCCTTGGTGGATCATCTCTAGAGGCCAAACACTTGGGTGGGTAACGTTGATTAAAGGAAGGAATCACACCGTAGCATTCGAGGAGAACACGAAGGACTAGGAGTTGAACTTGTATCCGAGAAGCTTTGTTCTATAAGGGTATAATTTCTTATTCTCTTTCTCTTTCGTTTATATCGTTAATTGAGCACATTGATCGATCATGGTGATGGTTTGTATAAAATTTTAAAATCCGTTTTATCACGCTTTCGCTCTATTTATGTAATTTGATTGCATGCTCGCGTTATATACAAACCTAACAGAAATTATTTCCGGGTAAGTTGAGATCTAGATGGGTAGGACCTTTTGTTGTTACTAACATATTTCTTCATGGTGCAATTGAAATTCAGAGCTCAAGTACAGGAAAAGTTTTTACGGTGAATGGACACAGGTTGAAACCCTTTCATGAGGGTTTTCAAGTGGAAAATATTGAGGTAATGAATCTTGAGGATCCAATGGAGACGGAGTGAAGAAAGATGAAGGATGTCGAGCCAATGACAATAAACAAGGGCAGCTGCTTGGGAGGCAACCCATGATCTCAGATTTAATTTTTCTATCCCTTTCCTTTTTAGTTTTTTTTAGTTGCATATTAGATAGTAGTTACTTCATCTTTACATGATTGACTTACATTGGGGACAATGTAAGGTTTGAGTGTGGGGGAGGGGTTTAGGTTATTTAGGTTTACTCTAGGAGATTATGATCCAATGGTGCTTATCTGTGTAAAAATTTGCTTGAGATTTTATTTGGTCAAGTTTTCAAAGGTTTTTGGTTTTAGAATGAAGATTGATGCCATTGATTGAATTTGTTTGATGCTGAATTAATTGATAGATGATGATAATGAAGTTAGGACCCATAGTTGACTGATTTAGATTGAGTTGGTATTGCATGAGTACTTGAGTATGAGATACATGTTTATTTGACTGAGTTAGTTGTGGAGTTGACTTTGTGCACTGATTTCATGATTTAGAACTGTTTAACTGCTTATCTTGTTTGCAGGACTTTGTGAAAAAATGGGACATTTAAAAAAATTGAGAAATTGTTTTTGGAAAAAAACATTTTGTCTCAAAAGGAAAACATGTGGTGGGTTGAGATGGAGCGTAAAACACACTCACTCATAAATACATGCAGCGAGATGGAGCGTAAAACGCACTCGTTGGTGAGAAGAAAAGTGAGATGGAGCATAAAATACACTCGCTTAAAAAAAATGAGAAGAGGTGAAATGGAGCATAAAATGCATTCACCTGAATGAAGAAAAATAACTGGCAGGAAAAAAAACATGTTCTGGTTTTGAGTTAGTGTGCACGGTTGTTGTTCCATACGAACTAAGTTGAGTATCTGTGTTAATCATAGGAGATGCTTATGTAGTTTCAATTTGATTTATAGATGTTCAGTGGGGAATGATGAGATTATTGTTATTAGTTGATTGATGAAGTCTAGAACAAATTTCTGTTGATTGGTGTTGGTTTTCAGGGATGTGAATTGAATTTAAACCTTTGAGAGTTTGATTGAATAGAATTCAAATGATTTCAATATGACTTTTGTTTTAGTTTACACGAGGACGTGTAAAGACTAAGTGTGGGGGAATTTGATAAGTGCATCATATTCATTTATTTTCATTCCTTTATATTTTGTTTATTGCATGTTTTATTGTGTATATGCACTTATTAGGTTGTTTATTGATTTCAGGAGAATTCAGAGTCAAAAGTGGAAAAAGATGGAAAATCGGAGCTAAAACGAGAAAAAGTTGAAAAGTTGGAGAATTGAAGGTTCTCGCCCCGGCGAGAACTTTGTACTAGGAATTCTCGCCCCGGCGAGAAAGCCTCTGCCCGTTTTCGCCCCAGCCGATCCAGATCTCGCCCCGGCCCAGACCTCTCTGGAGTTTCTCGCCCCGGCGAGAAACCCAGTACAAAAATTTTCGCCCCGGCGAGAATGGCGGAGTTGACCAAGTTTGACCAGCTTTGACTTTTTGTAATTTTTGAGGATTTCTATTTCAGATTGGATTCTTAATTCTTAGAGACTTAGGATATTATCTTAGGATTATAAATAGATATTTTTAATTTATTATTAGGGATTCTTGACAACTACAATTGTAACCCTAATTGGAGGAGATTGAAGGCATGTCAGGCTAATTTTCTATATTCAGTTCTAAAGGGAGGTGAAACCTTATTTACAAGTAATTGATTGATCAAGTTTTATTCTTTATTCCTTCTTGCATGAAACTTATTCTGATAATCTATTTCAATTGTTTGCATGCTAATTGATTTCATTAATTTAATATGGCCAATTGGATTAGTTTGATCATTAACATTTGCTAGATTAAGGAGTAATATTATGTGTAATTGATAGTATTTCTTGTCACCAGTAGCAATTAGTAATATTGATTGTGTTAGAACTTTTGATTATTACTAAGGTTTTCAAGAAGCAAGTTAAATAAATCGAGCTTGTGTGTTTATTGCTTGAATTAGCCTAATTCTCTAGTCCTTAATGTTGCTGTCACATTAAACCTAAAGAGCTTGTTTTAGGTTATATGATAGTTATAATCTGGTAAAGAGCTTGTTTTATTTAGTGAATACCTAAGGACAATTTCAGATAGCAGAGCTTATTGTTATCTAGGGCTAATAGTTTCATTAAAGGGTAAATAATAATAACTTGGTTGATTAATTACTGTGATTTGGTGAATCTGAACTAAAGAACTGAACTTGTTTATTTATTGGTTAAGCTTATTATTCGATTTTATTTAGTTAGATAATTAATTTTCAAAACCCCCCATCTTTTGTCATTGAATAGATTTTAAAACATGTACTCTCTGTGGGATCGATCCTTGCTTGCTACTGTGCTAATTGTTGAATTTGAGAATATAAAGTGAGGTAAATTTAGGAGTGTTATACGACAGCTCCCAAGAGGAAAAGAGAGTGAGATTAGCATAGTTCATGCATCCTAAGTTCATCACATACTTTGGTAGATCAAGGAGCGTAGCTACAAGATCAAGGTGAAACCCTAAACCATTTCCTTCTTTCTTACTTTGTTTTATTTTCATAGTTTTTGAGAGATTTTATTCTAAGACTCAAGAATAATTAGATCTTCATGCTTCATGTATAGATCTAATCCTCTTGAGTGTTAGAATGGAGATTCAAGGAAGAAAAGGAACTTATATTCTTAAAGGGTAAAAACCCTAGCTTTTATTCACTTGGATCACCCATAACTTGAGATCTATAACTTGGATTTATAATCCGTCAAAAGGGGGTGCTAGGTACATGAGTTAGCTAGTAAACCCAAGTGGTAGAACATAAATCCATCAAGTTTTGCAGCCATGGGGGCTGTTTTCCCCGAAACAGTCCGTTTAAAGTCTTAAAACGAAGAAGCCTGCTGACCCCATTTTTCCTAAGGCTGTTTCGGCCCGTCCTAGACCTTCTTAAATTCTGGAAAAAATCAGGGAGGTACCTTAAGAAGTATCTATAGGTAGGAAAAAGAATGAACACGTTTCGATGTGTGGTTTTTGTGTAATGGCTTTTACCGTGAAGGACTCCTAAATATTCTTACCCGGATTACTCACTGTGTATACCTAGGAAAAATATGAAAGTTTTACAATATGTTTATATAGGTTATGAGAGTGTATCCTAAAAATATCAGAATGTTCTGAACAAAACTTGATTTATGAAAAATGTAACAATATTCGGAGGTTTTGAGTACTTTAAATATAGTAAATCACTTTCTAAAATTCCAGGAAAATTGGTGGATCATTGTTGGATCATATACTATCCAGATCCAGAGGATAATAATTTTCAGAACCTATTTGCTATTTTTCATAATAATGTTATAGTTATGGTTAAAAGAAAATAAATGGTTAAATGATGTCATAAATAAGAAAAATGTGATTTTTAAGCTTGGATACTCCTAATATTATATATTCTGACTATTGAGGGGTATTTTGGTAATATTTAGTGAGAAATAATATTTATGACCTTTTATGGGTAGTAAATGAGTTGTTTAATAAAGGGTAAAACAATTAGAATAAATTGTTTATTCGCCTAATAACTTATTAAAATATTACTATGATATTTGTAATATAAGAATTCGATATTTTTTTTAGGTAAATAAAGAAATATTAAGATTAAAACTTCATGGAAATATTATTGAATGGGTAATAATATTTATTTTAAACATTAATAAATGATTAAGATATTATTAAAATGGCTAATAATATTAGATTAAAATATTATTAATGATACGAGAATTAAAATATTATTAAGAGATTAATAATATTAGATTAAAGTATTATTGGATGATTAAAATATTATTAAGATGTTAATAACATTAGTAAACGAATAAAAGTGTTATTAGTAGACTAATAATACCAAGAGGTGAATTAAATATTATCAGGATTGATAATATTAAGTGTCTTATAGGATTTACGATAGTTTATTAACTTATGTGTGCTATGTGATTTGCTTAATTGTTAAATAAATAACATAAGTAAGCGTATCGATATACAACTACGCAATACTAATTGGTAGATCGACGTTATCAATGTTAGGTTATTCAAGGCCAATTAGTTAAAGCTAGAATTACTTGTAGCTGAGCAGACAAGCAAGTTTCCTAACTCAAACTCGAGTTATTATTTTCGAAGCATGTTAGTGAATAATTATTGTTGATTATTCATATCTATACTGGTTATTGAGATTCGCACCTCGTGCAATTGAATTCCTATTCTATTGTTATTGAACTGTGAATTGGATTAAAGTTCTTTCAAGTATGAACTGTTTATGAGATGGATCTATGCTATTTGTATCAGCTAGATCAATCATGTCTAAATTTGTTGAATCAAAGGTATTTTAAAAGCTGTTCTTATTAAATTGTTATGGTAAGAACTCTTGGCTGAGAAGAGGATAAATTTGATCAAGGCATGATATCAATGCTGGTTTATTAAGTGTTTATGTATAAATCACGGGGTATGAAAGGCTGATCCCCTTGATTACCAAAACTTTTTAAGAGGTCCAGTTTAAATGCTGAGAACCTTGGCAAATGTCTATGGTTATTTCCAACCACTCAGTAATTGTCATTCAATTATTCAAATATTCAATTGTTGACTATTAATTCATGTTTCTTCACAATTTTATACTGTCGTTGAACATTGAAAGCGAAACTTCCTTTTATTCATGATATATCTCCCGTGTGTATAAACTTGCTAAGCAAACTAGTTGCTTACCCTTGCTATATCATGATCTTTATTTCAGCCAAGGCAGAAACGTCTAAAGGGGACAAAGGAAAAGGGAAGGTGCAAGAGTAGTTGCCTGATATGGCTTATGTACTAGTTTGTCTTAAATGTTATTTGGCTATGTGAACTCTTATTGAATTAAGAGTATGTTTTAAGTTAAGGTTAAAGAACCTTGGGACCATGATTGTAAGACTTTATTACTATTTCGATAAATAATGTATGTTTATTATTCCGCATTAGTTAGAAAGTATGTTTGTTGTTGAGTATCGTGAACACCAAATTCGAGGTTAGGAAACCCGGATTTGGGGGTGTCACATGTTCGATTTCTCCTTTCAGATACACCATTCAACTGTGGCGTCCCTGGTGGAGTCCATTATGAGATTATACCATTTTCTTTGAGACAATTGAGAAACTCATTGGTCAAGTATTTCCCTCCTCGATCCGATCGAAGAATCTTAATACTCTTACCAGTTTGCTTCTCTACTTCACTTCTGAATTCTTTGAACTTTTCAAACGATTTAGATTTGTATTTCACTAAATACACATATACAAATCTATAATGATCATCACTGAAAGTAATAAAATAAGAATACCCTCCTCGTGCATTCGTTGTCATAGGTCCACATACGTCTGTGTGTACCAACGCTAACAACTCTGTAACTCTTTCTCCTTTTCCACTAAAAGGAGATTTAGTGTAATGCCCGAGAATTTTAAAACTCCATTATTAATTAAATATAGTATTTAATTTCTAATGAGTTAATTTTTGTGTGCTTATCTTAAACCTATGTGTGGGATATTTTTATTTTGTGATGGTAATTTAATTCTAGCTTAAGGAGTTCACTAATGGTCTGACTAAATTAGTGGACTAACCTAGGATATTAAACAGTAAAAGATTCACTATAATAAATCTTGGTGTTTTTTTTAAATTTATTAAATTTAGTAATTTGAATATGTGCAATATTGCCAAAAATAAATAAAATAAAATTGGGAAGTTAATTAATTTATTAATTAAACTATTTTTACTATAGTGGTTTATAGTGAACGATATTTTTGATTGGACCCCTTCTCCTTTTTTTTCGGCTGAACAATTTTTGGACTTGTAGCCTTTAGTCTTAACTGAATAAGGGAAGGGGCTCGGTTATTTTAATAAAGCCTAAGTACTTAGTTAGGTTGGTGTTCACGGCAGAGGGATTAACAAGTCTGGCTTAAATCGCACAAAGGGACGGGTGGATAACAATTAAGCTCTGGCCTTTCGGACTGGGGGGTAAAACTCCAACTACCTGGGGTCAATGGAATTACCTGGGTACGGGCAAAGCAGTGCAGGCGACCGGCAAGGATTGCGGACTGTCACGCCGAGCTAGAGGATAATTAGGGGTGTGGGTGCAGGCACTACAGGAAGGAATCAAGCAATTTGAAACCCCAATTTTCCGTGTGAGGCGAAAGGGTCTACCCCCTACCGGCATGCAAAGGCCAGTCGGCCGACCTAGCAGAGCATGGATGGGGTTTGATTTTGACAGTCCCACCTACTCACTTCTAACCCTTGGGTTATGTTCTGTCAATTGGGGTATTAACCAACGATCGGGGTAGACTTTCCCCTATAAATAGAGACTCCATGATAACCTAACAAGCTGCTGAAATCTTAAGTCCAATACACCTTGGTGCCGTGCGAATTTGAGAGCAGAGGAGAAAAAGAAACAGAACAAGGAACTCAATGCCTCCGACCCAACCCAATTAACTGGGCCAGGTCTATCCATGTATTAGCCCAGCAAATTTTAATCCATGACCTGTGATATTAAGTCACAGAGTTGGTTCGGTAATCCAAGAGGGGGAAACAACTGGACTATTTCACCTGCAGCCTTATAAGTAAATATATGTATATAGATTCAGTCCAGTTAGCACTCAGTCGAGCTAGGTCAATGGTCTACAGCCACTTTACATGTTACTTTAAATTAAGCTAATTTCATGTGGGCTGGTTGAGTGTCTGCAGCAGATTAGCAGTG
The DNA here is from genome assembly GCA_034770075.1 of Aralia elata. Taxonomy (NCBI): domain Eukaryota; kingdom Viridiplantae; phylum Streptophyta; class Magnoliopsida; order Apiales; family Araliaceae; genus Aralia; species Aralia elata. The sequence goes on from JAVJAP010000056.1 coordinate 439,189, forward strand.
GGTTGGTGGGAACTGTTCACCCAACAACCCTTAACCAGTGAATAAATCTGTTGGGATCAGTTCGTAGGATTGAGTAATAACCAGTGCTTGAGTAATAATTTCTCTATAAATAGAGACCCTTAGATATCTTACAAAGCTTGCCGAGCTGATAGTTGCCAATATAGAGAAGAGAGCAGTAAGGTTGAGAGATCACGAGACTATTAGAAAGGGGTAGCAGTTCGGCACCACAGAGGGAATTAGGAGGAACTCTTGCAGTTCGGCCTACCTAGAAGTAACAGCTTCCTTGAGTTGCTAAAGAAGGTACATACCCTGAACCTTACTATATTTAAGTGAAATCAGCTATAGTGTAATAATGCATGCTAGTTATGTGGAGTCTGTCAAAATGGTGAATAACAATGTAATGTAAACTGATGCATGTTAAGATGTATGACCAACTTAGAATGAGATAAAAGGGGAACCTTAGGTTGTGCAAGCCTTGCAGTCAGAACCAAAGTGACACACGAGACCTGTGCTCTGTGATCACGTTTCTGCAGACCATAAGCATAGACAGTTGAACATGTGGACTAATCTGGGTAAAACGAGGGAATAAGGTTAACCTTGACTTGTATGTTGCCTTTCCGTCAAGACAGTCCGTGATGTCTGTCTATCTATCTATATCAGTAACCTGACTAGAACCAGGACCAAACCTTTGGGATCTACAGCAATAAGTCAGATCTGAACTAGCCCTTATATCAGACCTCTAGGTCTGTTGATATTTTTTTACCATGACCGTGTAGTCCAAATGAATAGACCAAGTCAGACCCAAGACAAGTTTTGAATCTGCTCAAATGCAAGGAGTATGATTTGGAATCAGTCAAGCGAATATGCATGCCTAAAGTTGTAATCAAAATAAATGTCTTAGCCCCTGACCATAGAATCGTAGAACCCACTCGGCGTTCGTCGAGGGACTTTCCTCGAAATCGTAGTACACACCTCAGACCAAAATCTGATAGACCAAATCGTTTAGCAGAGATGAAAATCGTTGAACGACCTTTTCTCGACCATCGTAGAACGGTTCCTTCGGAATCGTAGAACTGATAGACCAAATCGCATAGCAGAGATGCAAATCGTAGAACGGCCACACTAAATCGTTTGGCATGGATGCAAAACGTTGAACACTTCTGCAGAATCAGAAAGTGTTGGGATCTTACTCCAGACCTAGTTAATCACTTATAAAACCTTGTTAATACCGAGACAGGTCCGACCATAGTAGTTCATGTTGAACATAAGTTAAAAGAGGCTAATGGGTTAATCAAATAGAGCTAGGTAGCTGGGATACACTGTCATGTACTGATACAATATGAATAACTTAGCAGATGAGTCATGTACTCATAACAACTGGTCACATAAACCAAATCAAATCTGGTGAGCGATTGTAAATGAGAGAGTCGTACCATTGAGTCTGCATGGACTGTTATGTGAACCCAACAGGGATTAATTAAAATGACTTATGGTTATTGTAGGTTATTTAAACAGCAGAATCGTAGAATAACTTAGCAGCAGATCAGGCAAGTTACTTATACCGAAACTTTACTTTATTGCAAGTTTCCTTGAACCAAATCTTGTATTTATTTTTATAATGCAAATTCCTTAACCATACCCATTTTTATTCAAGCAAGTATTATCGTTGTACATGTTTCTTATCCTACTCCTTTCATTATTGAGTAAGTTCTAACTCTTGTTTACTTAAATATTAGACAAGGTTTCTATAGTATTGCAAGTTCCTAACTCAAACTCGAGATTATTATATTACAAACATGTCAGTGGTTTAATTATTAACAATTATTCCATATCCTTGATAATTAATGATATTCGCACCTTGTGCAAGTTGTTATTGACAGACAAGTTTTCTTTAATCTTACTCCATTGTACTTTTAGTAAAATTCTAATCCCGGTTGAATTTGGTAGTACATAAGTACTCCGTACGATTACAAATTTCTGAACTTATTATTATTTACAAGTTCTCTAATCTAACTGAAATTATTATTCAGCGTGTTCTATCTTACTCGATTTGTTTATTGAGCAAGTATTCTATTATTATCGCAAGTTCCCTATTTGAACTATTTCTTGTGATTCTACACATTCTAAATTTATGCCTTGTCCCCACTCATGTCCATTTGAGATATTGTCAGATTCTTGAATCGCTTGAACCCAATAGTTTTATTTCGCATAAATTGCATCATAAGTATGGGTCTATACCCTTATTCGGTTAGACCAAGTATTGAAGCATGAATTTTGAATTCATAAATTGTTTGCTAGCTTTCGTTAATCCTACTCATTGTATATTCGAGCAGGTTGTATTGTTATATTACGACCAGTTCTCCAAAGCTAAATTGTCGGTCTCTTTATAGATCGTTCTTAACCTTGTACTTTAAATCGTACAATTATTTATAAACTCTAAATTATCCGAATATACTAGTGGTTTAATTATTGTTAATTAGCCACCTCATTGACGATTATTGGTATTCGCACATAGTGCATTTGCATTTCTATTCATTATCGAACATCTATTACTTGAAGTTCTTTATTCCTGAACTGTTTGAATAGGAGGCTACGCCACTAGTTCGGCTAGTCTTATGCATGAGATCATAAGAATTATTTTAAAAATGTAGTCTACGCCAATTGTTTCGGCTAGACATTTGTATATTTAAATTCATTTGATTGAATATTGTTGCAGCTGTCCAAACCATTGATGGTACAAACTCTTCTAATCAGACTGAGCAGAACAACCCATATAAAAGGGGTTTGATGTCGATTTATTCGACTTAGCGCGCACCCAAGATAGTTAATGTTATGCATATACATTGGGTACAAGAGGTTTGGCCACCTCGAGTATCCACCTGAGTGTTTACAGTAGCATTAGCTGTTACACTACTCCTGAGTGTTTATAGTAGCATTAGTTGTTACACTACTCCGAGATGCTCAGCTAAGACCTGGGTAAGTTTCTCACGAGGTGCTCTAGGTGAAACGCCTGGTTAAGCCCTCAACCATGTTCAGGGTCTATAGTGACCAACTCAGCAGTAAATACTCTTTACCATTGATTTCGAATATCAATTCGTAAAGTTATTCAATCGTGCAAGTGTTATTTGAAATTATCATTATTAATATCGCTCTGGAAATTAATATTGTTAAGATTATCAGTTTTTCAGTTAATCTTCTAGCAGCATTATTGTTAACAGTTATTCACAATTATTGTATATTGTGAAATCCAAAGAATTGTATTCTTTTCATTCATGATATATCTCTATTGTCTATTTTAACTTGCTGAGCAATTTGTGCTCACCCTTGCTATATCGTGAACCATTTTCAGTTAAGTCCGAGTTCGTACAAGACGCCAAGGACGATAAAGGAAAAAGACAAAGTCCGTGTTTGACTTATGCTCAATTTATTTAGTTTACCTATGTTGTAAACTCTTTTGTGTTATTACTTCGATGTATTAAGGTTAGAAAACCTGGGATGATTGTAAGTTGTTACCAATAATTATATTCTGCATTTTAATGGGTAGTTAGAATGTTTGTTAAGTTGGATCGTGAGCACTGGATCCGTGGTTCAAGGAACCCGGATTTGGGGGCGTCACATTTAGTCATCTTACCAATGAGACAAGATTCACAAGTTGGATATGATTCGTAATCAGATAGCTCTAAAAGCCCATCTTTATGCAACTTGGTTAATCTTGTTTCATTGATATGACCGAGTCTACAGTGCCACATAAAGGTATAATTAACATCATCCCTTTTTCTTTTTTTAGTTTGCTCAATTTGAAGTATATTTTCATGCAAGTTAAGTATGTAAAGTCCATTCAGTAGATTACCAACACCATATAAAACATTTTTATTATAAATAGAACAACTATTGTTCTTTATTATAATATCAAAACCATCCATATCCAATAAAAAATTTGAAATAATGTTTCCAATGAGTGTCGGAACATAATAACAATTATTTAAACTAATGAACTTGCCCGAAGGCAGTGCTAAACAATAAGTCCCTACAGCTAATGCAGCAACCTTTGCTCCATTTCCCACTCGTAGGACGACTTCATCCTTGTTCAACTTTCTACTTCTGCTTAGTCCCTGCATATTATTACATATGTGAGAACTACAGCCGGTATCCAATACCTAAGTAGAATTTTGACTTTCAGAAAAATTAATTTCAATCATGAACAAACCTAGATCGGAAGTCGAAGCTTCTCCAACCTTCTTTTGGTCCGCAAGATACTCCTTGCAGTTCCTCTTCCAGTATCCCGACTTATTGCAATGGTAGCAAATTCCTTTGCTATCTGGATCAGGTTTCTTTTTATCTTTTCTCTTCGCCTTGCCCTTAGCCTTTTTGTTCTTTTTCTTTTCAAAAGATACCTTGAGCCTCTTCTTTTTCTTGGAAGAGTCATCCACTAGTAAGACTTGGTTCTTGTTGGATGAGAAGTGACCTTCAGCAGTTTTCAACATGTTAAGTAACTCAGGCAAGCTGACGTCCAACTGATTCATGTGAAAATTCACAACAAATTGTGAGAAGGTGTTCAGGAGTGACTGCAAGATCAAATCTTGACTTAACTCCCCATCCATCACGAACCCAAGTTGTCCAAGTTGTTTAATCAAATTGATCATCTTAAGGACATGAGTCTCAACAGCAGTGCCCTCGGTCATACGAGATCGGAAGAGCTCCTTAGATATCTGATATCTAGCAGTCCTACTTTGCTCACCATACAACTCTTTGAGGTGCAGCAATATAGTAGGAGCATCCATAGTTTCATGCTGACGCTGAAGCTCATTACTCATGGATGCGAGCATGATGCATTGAGCCAAGATTGCATCATCTTGCCACTTTCTGAAAGTAGCAATCTCTTCCTCAGAGGCTGTTTCTGCAACATTTGCAGGGACTGGCGAATTTAGGACATAAGAAATCTTTTCAGCAGTGAGAACAATTCTCAGATTCCTTAACCAGTCCGTGTAATTCGCTACGGTCAGTTTGTTAGCATCAAGTATGCTACGCAGTGATAGTGAGTTTGACATTTTTAAATTCTGCATGTGAAATAGACAACATTTTAGTATACATTTATTTAATTAATTACCCAAATAAATTAGGTCTTTATTTAAATTGGTATCTCCCACAATTTTCATCAAACTATATTACCCTCATTATATAGTTTGACAAATCTAATTAAAGATTTGCTAGTGAGATTAAGGATCCCATTTCAAATGTATATAGCCTTGTGTGTGCACAACAAATTTTATATAAATAAATAGGTAGACAACTATTGTCAATCACATCACTATGTAACTCCTTGTATTTTACCTCTTAGATTATAATGGTCAAGTGTGTGCACATCCGAACTAAAATAATCTAAGTTAAGTCCAACCTAGCACTTCCATATATGTGAAGAGAAAAAGACCGCCCTTGTGTGTGCACAACAAAGCAGTAATGTTCAATTCCTTAATAAGCATTAAATGTGATAAAACAACATCTTAAATATTTAATACTCGCCTTGTGTGTGCACAACAAACTCATATTAAATATTTAATACTCTATTTCTTTACCATGCTAGAAGGCGACGTTCGATATTCTTAATATCTTTGAACACTTAGGACTTAATATTATTTCTTTGAGGGGTTTATTATTATTAGTCTCATCTTGTTTAGCGTGCATGCACATATATATATAAAATATGCGTCATATTATTTAACATGCGAAACATGTTGTATAATATATAATATCTACATAGTAAGCATGCACATATAGAATACTATATTCTACCCGGATTGATTATGGACTTTTATTCTAGTTTGGTTCACTAGAGCCACCAAGTGAACCAAAAGATCAAACCTAGGGTGCAAGAATTAAATTTAAATATAACTATTACATTTAAACCCGGGCTCTAATACAAACGGGTCTTCAAGCGCTCCTTGCTTCTTTATCTCCAATTATTCAAAATTAATTCTAACTAGTCCTATTACAAAAACTATTTACTATAAATAGAAACCTTGATCAGCAGTCAAGGGGAAGTACATAGGAGGGAGATAGAATTTACATTAAGAAAAATTAGAGAAGACGAGGTACGCAGACCCCATTTATAAAAAAAAACTCATACATTCAAGCATTCTCTAAAATAAATCCAATCACACATTGGTCAATAGTCCATAATCAATCCCTATTTATTATTATACATATCTCTATATGTATCAATAAATAACATTCATCTCATGAATAATAAAACCATTCCATATATGCATTGATATCAATTAATGGGCAAAAGTTTTGCTAATATTTAGTTTTGAAACAAAATAAACTCTTTTATTTTAATCAAAAACCAAATCCAAATTAAACTCATTTAATTTTAGTAATCTGAAATCCTATTCCAGATAAAATAAACATCTTTATTTTAAACTTTTATCAGTTAAATAAACCATTTATGTTAATTGACAAAAATAAAAAAATTTCAAAGTCTGCACACCGGCGCGACCGCACTCCAAATTGAACTAGGAGCGGCGCGGCCGCGCTGCACCCCCAGAAACGTTTTCTTGTTAGGGCGCGACCGCGCTTCAGAATGAAGTAGAAGCGGCGCGGCCGCGCCGCGACGCAGATTCAAAAAAAAAAAATTTCCATCCCAAAAATCCGATCGTATCGCATATCAATTCATACATGGAATCATCCAAATCAATAATTAACACAAGAATTAGGCTCTGATACCACTGTAAGGTTTGTATATAATGCAAGCATGTAATCAAATTACATAAATAGAGCGGAAGCGTGATAAAACGGATTTTAAAATTTTCATACAAACCATCACCATGATCTATCGTTGTATTCAATTATCAATTAAACGAAAGAGAAAGAGAATAAGAATTATACCCTCACAGACCAAAGCTTCCTTGGGTACAAGTTCATCTCCTAGTCCTTCGTGTTCTCCTCGAATTCCACCGATGAGATTCCTTACTTTGATCAACGTTAGCCACCCAAGTGTTTGGCCTCTAGAATTGATCCACCAAGGAAGAATAGGTATTCAAGAAGTTGGGTATTGGCAAAACCCTAGTTTCTATCTCTATAGAAATTGCAAGTACTCTCCACAATCTAATGCAAGAGTGTGTAACCCTAATCTATGATAAGACTCCTCTTATTTATAGATGTAGGAATAACCTTTCCCTAAACTATTTAGGATTAGGGTTTCTATTATAATTAAACTCCTTTAATTAATTATGCTCCTAATCAAATTAGGAATTCATGAGAGAGTACTTCTATTAATTAATTCCCAATCCCTATTAGGAATTAAATAATAGAAATAATAATAATAATAATAAGACTCCTCTTATTAATTTATATCAAAATATTAAATAATAAATATTAAGCTATTTAATTTATTCTATCTCCATAGATTAAATTAAATACACTTAACTTATTATTATAATTATGACATTTACTTCTTAAATAAATATTTTTCTTTTGCGGTGTGACCCTTTAGGATCTCCATATTAAACCGGTTGTGAATAAATCAATTAGAACAATTCTAATCTTATTTAAATAAATAAATTAAACTATTTAATTCATTTAAATAAATAATATTTATTCTACAATAAGGGTAAACCCCCTCAGCGATCAACGACTTTCCAGATAATATAGATTTCAACATTAATCACAAAAGAACCTTTCAGTGCATAGTTACCGTACAATTCAATCCTTCTACCATACAATGTCCCAATTAAATATAAGACATGGATTTACTGTCAAGTCTTATTTTATTTAATTATATGTATTTCAATTCCCAAATGCACAACTCTAAATAATGCAAATTAGAAACTCCTTTTTAATTTTATTCTGTCTTGGCCAAGGACTACTGAATTGTTATTTATCGAATCATATAGGACATTCACATCTTTTACTAGACGTGGTAGATTCTTTGTTGATTATTCATCTATCTCCATGTACAACTTATTATACCCAATCATTTGATATACCTTAAAGTCTTAAGGGACATGTCAAAGTATAACTCATCATACACAAGATACTATGATGATCTCAAGTCCAAGGATCACTTGTACTACTATCACTAGAGGAATTCCTATTGACAGGCGAGTAAAACTCCATTATGTATTCCTTAGCGAGTCACGTTCAGTGAACTTATTCTCCAATAAGTACCTACATACTTGCTTTAGTGTCTCCACACAAATGATTATGAGATCAATCATCCTCTTCCTAAGAGCAAGCAACGTATGTACTAATCTATCCGGATTCACTAATCCCTTTTTAGTAATCCAACGATTAGGAACGATTTTAGTTTGTGAGCTATCTAGAATTTAGATCTCATTAGCAAGATCACCATCATGATTCTAAAAGCATTGCTCAAAACTATGGGTTTATCATATTTAATATAACAGCACTATGTAGATAATATAAAATGCCTTTTAAGAAAATCAATTCTTTTATTAATAAATGAATAAGATTACAAAGTATATGCTACATCATATCAAATATGATTGGCTTATGTGCATACTACTTTCATTAAGCTATCTAGAATTTAGATCTCATTAGCATGATCATCATCATGATTCTAAAAGCATTGCTTAAAACTATGGGTTTATCACATATTAAATAACAACACCATGCAGATAAAGTAAAATGCCTTTAATACTTTTATTAATAACCGAATAAGATTACAAAGTATATGCTACATCATATCAAATATGATTGGTGATGGGCTAAATCTATACTAGAAATTTTTACGTGCAAGTATACACGGTCAATCAAGTTATAAAGTGAAAGTAGAGTGTCGAACCCACGAGGAGCGAATTACAACTTGAATAATTCTAAACACTAATTTTGCATCAATTAATTTAATCTAGATTATTATGATATCAGATAAGTAACTTAAGTAAATAATCACTATTGAAATATTAAATTAATAAATAAAGAGGTTAAAGAAGCAATTTCCCCCGATGAATCATTAAGTAATACTATCATTCTTCTATTAAATTGACTAATCAGAATTGTCAACAGAAAATCACTAATAATTATTATAATCACCTTTCGAATAATTATAAAGCATATCTATTATTATTAATTTCCCTATATTCCTATGAGAAATAATAATAATAATAAATTCATTAAGATTCATTTTCTAATGGTTGCTTGCGGTATTCGGATATATTCCTATCCCGTCCACAAAATTAGTATTCCTACAGCAATCATTATTACTGAAAAGAATTACTAATCACAAGTTATCGTATCCAGATCTTAACCTAAATTCCATTGTCAAATGCCATCTAGGTCCATCTAATAATTGTTGATTAGGCAATTCTGCAAATAAAACAAGATACAATAAACAATTCTTTCATATCAACTTTGATAAAAGAATTAATAAATATTAAATAAAATCATCATCGGGTTCCATTGAATCCTTAACTAAAAGAATTAGTTCATATTGAAAGTAAAGAACATCAATGATTCATTAGAACCCATTCTAGATTACAAATAAAGAAATAAGAGAGAAGAAATAAACTCTGTCGAATTTGCTCTTCCTCCTATGCCTTAGTTCTCCTCTGGAATAAAGCTCTGCTGAAACGCTTATTTTTCTACGTACTAAAAATAATTCTCAATGAATTAAAATCTCCGTTTTTTCTCCTTTAAATGAATGAATGAAAACACTAATTATTAGTCAACTACCGATAAGTTCCAACCAGTACATGATAAGTGCAAATAAAATCAAATCTTCAGGCAAAGGAAACAAATCCACCGGGCGCGTAGCTTCACGCACGCACGCACGCCAGGTACATAGTAAGCGCCGCGGCTCTCAGATTCATGCGCCGCGACTTCACCCTTTATATTTCATGCACCGCGGCTCTTGGTGTAGTGCGTCGCGACCCTTGTACATTATCTGCGCGCCTCGGCTTCTATCCTTAGGCGTCGCGGCTCCAAAACTCTGGCCTTCTTTAATTCTCCCTTAGCTCATCTGTTTTGGCCAATCTTCCTCATAAACTGCAGCTACTAAAACTTATTCACCTGTTTAACTTTCGCCAAACGATAATCATCACCTGTAGCAACAAATACAGCTAAACTTGCAATAATATCCGTTATTTACACATTCACAGGCTGAAATCAATTATTCATAAAACTATTAAAAATGCACTAAAATACTACTAAAAACTCTTAAGAAAAACAAAATACTCAAGTCAAACATACCCAATTAATAGATATAAAATCTACTCATAAATTAGCTTGTGTGTATACTACTTTCAATCTCCCACTTGCACTAAAGTCAATCGCCATGGTATCTAATACCCATATTCTCTAAGTGACGATCAAAATGCTATTGTGTTAAAGATTTAGTAAATAGATCTGCAATGTTGTCTTGAGAGTCCACACGCTCTAGGGTGACATCTCCTCTTTCAATAATCTCTCTAATCAAATGAAACCGCCGCAACACGTGTTTGGATTTCTGATGAGACCTGGGTTCCTTAGCCTGCGCAACAGCTCTGGTGTTATCACAGAATAAAGGTACGACTCCTCTAATGCTAGGAACCACTCCAAGTTTGGTTATGAACTTCTTCATCCAAACATCTTCCTTTGCAGCTTCACTTGCAGCTATGTACTCTGCCTCTATCACTGAATCAGCAACTGTTTACTGCTTGGAACTTTTCCAACTCTTTGCGCTACCGTTTAAGGTAAACACATACCCTGAAACGAATTTACTGTCATCTTGGTCCTTTGAAAACTTGAGTCTGTATAGCGCTCTAGTTTCAATTCATACCCACCATAGACAAGAAATACATCCTTAGTTCTTCTGAAGTACTTTAGGATGTTTTTCATTGCCTTCCAGTGCTCTTCTCCTGGGTTCGACTGATATCTGCTTGTTACAGTAAGTGCATAAGCGACATCCGGTCTATTGCTGAAGCATAAGAACTCTTACTCATACGGTCTCTCTCCTCAGGTGTCTTTGGGGCCTGTTTCTTGGAGAGATATATTCCAAGGCTCATCGCATGAGACCTCTCTTGGAATCTTCCATGCTAAACTTCTTTAGCATCGAGTCAATGTACTTTTCTTGGGTCAAGCCAAGTATCCTTATAGATCTATCTCTATTGATCTTTATCCCCAAAATATAGGATGCCTCACCCAAGTCCTTTATAGAGAAGTGTTTAGATAACTAAATTTTGATCGATTGTAGCATATGAACATCATTCCCTATCAGTAATATATCGTCAACATATAATACTATGAATGAAACAATGCTCCCACTAACCTTCTTGTATACACAAGGTTCATCCTCATTTTTGATAAAATCAAACCTTTTGATTATCTCATCAAAACGGATGTTCTATCTTCGAGAAGCTTGCTTCAATCCATAGATGGATCATTGTAGCTTACAGACTTAATTTGTTCCAACCGTTAAAACAAAACCCTCTAGCTGTATCGTATATACATTCTCCTCAAGTTTCCCATTGAGCAAGGCCATTTTCACGTCCATTTGCCACATTTCGTAGTCATAATAAGCTGCAATTGCAAGCAAAATCCGAAATAGACTTGAGCATAGCTACTGGTGAGAAGGTTTCATCATAGTCAACACCTTGTCTTTGTTTGAAACCTTTTGCAACCAGTCGGGCCTTATAGGTCTCTACCTTGCCATCCGCTCCAATGTTTCTCTTAAAGACTCATTTGCACCCAATAGGCTTAATGCCCTCAGGTGGTGAAATCAAAGTTTATACTTGGTTTTCATACATGGAGTCTATCTCGAATTTCATGGCTTCTGGCAATTTCTTTGAGTCTTTACTACTCATAGCATCTTCTTTAGTCAATGGATCATCATCCCCTATGATGCGTACCTCATCATTATCCTCTATGATGAATCCATACCTATCAGGTATCTTCGGTACTCTTCCAGATTTACGAATAGGTTGTGGTACATTAGGTTCTTTCATTTGGTCAGGTACCTGACTTTGATCTGTAGTATTTTATGGTTCTCGAACTTCTTCAAGATATATCTTACCCCCATTGACCCCTTCTAGGATAAACTCCATTTCCAAGAAGGCAACATGTTTCGTATCAAACACCTTTTGATTAGTAGGATGATAGAAATAATACCCTGATATTTTTTTAGGGTATCCCACGAATCTACACTTGTCGGATCTAGTCTTCAGCTTATTATGCTCAAACCTTTTGACATAAACTAGATAACCCCAAGTCTTAACATGCTTAAGATTTGATTTTCTCCCTGTCCATAACGCATATTGAGTCTTTGGGACGGATTTGGTAATTACCTTGTTAAGTAGGTATGCAGTCGATTCTAGGGCATAACCCTAGAAGGATACTGGAAGGTCGGTAAAACTCATCATGAAACGAACCATGTCCATCAATGTACGATTTCTCCTTTCAGATACGCCATTCAACTGTGGCGTCCCTGGTGGAGTCCATTGTGAGATTATACCATTTTCTTTGAGACAATTGAGAAACTCATTGGTTAAGTATTCCCCTCCTCGATCCGATCGAAGAATCTTAATACTCTTACTAGTTTGCTTCTCTACTTCACTTCTGAATTCTTTGAATTTTTTAAACAATTTAGATTTGTATTTCATTAAATACACATATCCAAATCTAGAATGATCATCAGTGAAAGTAACAAAATAAGAATACCCTCTTCGTGCATTCGTTGTCATAGGTCCACATACGTCTGTGTGTACCAACGCTAACAACTTTGTAACTCTTTCTCCTTTTTCACTAAAAGAGATTTAGTCATCTTACCCATGAGACAAGATTCACAAGTTGGATATGATTCGAAATCAGATAGCTCTAAAAGCCCATCATCATGCAACTTGGTTAATCTTGTTTAATTGATATAACCGAGTCTACAGTACCAGATAAATGTATAATTAACATAATATCTTTTTTTTTCTTAGTTTGTTCAATTTGAAATATATTTTCATGCAAGTCAAGTATGTAAAGTCCATTCAGTAATTTGCCAACACCATATAAAACATTTTTATTATAAACAGAACAACTGTTGTTTTTTATTATAATATCAAAACCATCCATATCCAATACAGAAATTGAAATAATGTTTCTAATGAGTGTTGGAACATAATAACAATTATTTAAACTAATGGACTTGCCCGTAGGCAGTGCTAAACAATAAGTTCCTACAGCTAATGCAGCAACCTTTGCTCCATTTTTCACTCGTAGGACGACTTCATCCTTGTTCAGTTTTCTACTTCTGCTTAGTCCCTGCATATTGTTATATATGTGAGAACCACAACCGGTATCGAATACCCAAGTAGAATTTTGACTTTTAGAAAAATTAATTTCAATCATGAACAAACCTAGATCGAAAGTCGAAACTTCTCCAAGCCTCTTTTGGTCCTCAAGATACTGCTTGCAGTTCCTCTTTTAGTGTTCTGACTTATTGTAATGGTAGCAAATTCTTTTACTATCTGGATCATCTTTCTTATTATCGTTTCCTTTCGCCTTGCCCTTAGTGTAAGCCCCCAAACCCGGGTCCCTTGAACCTCGGACCTGGTGCGTCACGATACATCATATTTACAACTATTGCGGAAGATATAAACATAAATTGTTTATACATTAAACTTTGCTACATATCCTAAGGTCTATAACCTTTATTTTAATACATATTCACCTTCAGGTTCACAAAAGATTTACACAATTAACTTATATCAAATAACCAATTTGGTTATCATGCATAACACTATAATCTTGTCCTTTGCTTCTGTCTCTATCTTTCCTCAAGCATTCGTATTAATCTGAAATTTGTTATCATGATATAGCAAGGGTGAGCAACTACTTTGCTCAGCAAGTTTAATACAATAAAGATATATCATGATTGAAAGAATGAATAAGCTTTAGAACTTTTCAACAACATAATAATTGTGAAAGAGCATGAATCAGAATTTTTGAATGACTGAATTCAATAATATAGGGTGTCAATAATGACCATGAACAATTTAACTGAACCTTATGGTAATGAAGGTGATCAGCCTTTCATACCTGATGAACATATGTAATATGCACTAAGTGCGAATCAATAATCATAGTTGTGGAATAATCAGCAATAATTATCCACTAACATACTTGAAAGATAATAACTCGAGTGTGAGTTAGGGAACTTGCCTGTACCGTCGATTACAGCTACACAATTTAACTTAATCTCTTATGAAAGACCTATCAGTTATAAGATTGACCTTTCAATTAGCATCACATATATCACCTTATAATATCACTTCTTTATCAATAAATTATCTAACATTTAACCACATAACTAAATATTAGATAACACCTTAGCATCATGCGCATTCATAATTCTAACACTAGCACACATCGAGTCTTTAACAGTGTTTAATATAGTATGCTGAGTGGTTTCCCACAAACAACCAACAAACTAGTTTCCGTCTCGTCTACACTATTTTCACAGTAAGTTAGATAGGTTGCTAGTTCGTATATACCTCCGCTCCCTGAAGGAATTATTTAGCCCAGCTACTATATATCAACTATTAAAGAACATGACTGTACTACTACTTTATCATAAATCTTATGACTTAACACTAAGTCTTTCATTTTATAAGTTCTTCTTTATAATCTATTGAGCCTGAATACCTAATTCAGCAAGTTGGATTATCTAAACATACCAATCCAGCAACCTGGATTTAAACTAACATCTAATCCAGCAACCTGGATTCGAACTAACATCTAATCCAACAACCTGGATTCGAACTATCATCTAATCCAGCAACCTGGATTCGAACTATCCTACAATCCAACAACCTGGATTCACTAATTCAGTAAACCATATTCATTAATTCAGTACACCACATTTACCAATTCAGTAAGCCAGATTCAATCAATTCAGCAAGCCGAATACTACAATCCAGCAAGCTAGATTCAACTGTAAATTCCTATTTTAGTTGACACTTAACAGTCGGTTAAATGTTTAAAGCTTGACTTGGCTATGTATTGAGAGCCTCTCATTCTATATAATTGATTAAGGTTAATTATGTAACCTTTTATATCAAGTCCCTTTATATTTGTCTTCGATTGATACTTAACATTTAGTTAAGTCTTAAATCTTATCTTTATATCACGTTAGATGTATAATTATCGTTAACATTATTAAGGTTACCGTTCGTCTCATCCTTCTTTAAAGTTCTCTTTTGATCGACACTTAACGTTTGGTTAAGTTATCATATTCGTCGTTACATCATATTAAAGATGTTACATTTGTTAACAATATTCAGTTAACAATCGTATCATATTTCTTTATGTCTTCCTTTTCATTGACATATAACGTCCGGTTAAATAGCCTTAGTCTGAAGTTACATTATATCAATGTATTATCTTCATTAAAGTTAATTAAATAACTCTCCCATCTTGCCTTTAGGCAACTTCTTTTTAATGTTTACTTAACACTTTAGCTAAGTTCTTACACTTTTATATTAACATCCTTTACATGTTTATTAGGGTAATAGAATAATTACATCAACATTCAAGTCATCATTTAACTTCATATCATACCCTCAAGGTATTTATTTCAATTAATACTTAGCATGTAGTTAAGTCCTTATCAAATGTCTCCACATCGTTTTGGATGTATATTAGATTAATAAAAGAAAATCTTTAATCATGCTTTCGCTTAACTTCTCCCATTTATACTTAACATGTAGTTAAGTATTTAAACTTTTAAAATATAATCCATTATGGTTAATCTTTACCTTACTATTCAAGATTTATACTTTATAATACTTAGAACGGTAATTAGTAGGTTCGGAACGCTTTACGGTTCATGGAACGCAAGCCCGACACCTTTCATTCGCATCCGGTTGGGCAACATCTTCAAAATGCCCATTTTGACCTTTTTCCAAAATCTCAAATTTTGGTTTTTATTATCTAAAATTGTAGTACTATCTTTAAGCTTTTTAAAATATCTTGAATTATTAAATTTAGACTTCGTATGTCAAAGTTATACTCATTTTAGTTTTGGATATCAAAATCACATTGCCTAGCTTGCGAATTTCAGACCCAACCTCGCTTAAACAGTCATAACTTCTTCGTTATTTACAATTTTTGGGTGATTCCAGCGGCCACGCGAAGCTAACTTCCGTATCTACAATTTTGTCCTACTGAAATGTTTTCAGTTCCCAACACATCAATACAGGAATCGCATGTAAGGGGGCTGACCCCAAAATTCGCTGGACTGTTTTGCGTCAATACTAGATTGGTCATAACGTTTTGTTCCGAAGTCAGAATTGGTCCGTTCTGGAGTCTATGGAAAGCTTATACAGTGTACAATAACATACCAAAAGCCCAAAATTTTTAGAGTAATTTAGCTAGCCCCGAATTTTCTAATTTTGGGCAGCAGCTAACTAATTCTTCTCTCCTCTCCGTTTGATTTTCATATTTTGAGTTTTACACAACCAAATCAAATGATTTCAAGTTCTATGAACTCCTAACTCATAATATTACAACATATTAAATCTATACAATTTTTCATCCATACCCACTATGCAGATCTAAGGATAAAAAGAAAATGGGGGTTTTAGAGTTTTAAAAGAGTATTTCTCAAATCCAAGCTTAATCACCCATCAAACCGCTAGATCTAATCATGAATCTTCATAAATCATGTAGATCTATCAATATAAAGTATAATAACACTAACCTAAACTTAGATTCAAGCTTAATCACAATAAAATGTATAAAGTTTTGGGTTTTACCTTTGTGTTCTTCATTTTTCTTTCTTTTTCTTTCCTTCCATGGATCTTCTTCCATGGCTTCTTCCTAAGCTTTCTTTTTCCTTCATCAATGGTCAAGCCTTCTCTCTCTCTCTCTCCCTATCTCTTCCTCGGTCGGACTCCTCTCTCTATTCCTTCCTTTTTTAGCCGAGAATGAGAATGGGAGTGAAGGAGGAAAAATTTATTTCCTTACCCCTTTTCTTTTCTTCCTTATATATATATACATATATATATATATATATATATATATATACATATAAATATATATATATATATATATATATATATATAGACACACACACACATACATTAACTTTTCTCTAATTCTATTTATTACATAATTAATTAAATCCTTTGGGTCATGAAATAAAATAATTCAACCCACATAATCACTTTATCCTAATATTTAATTAGGATTTCTTTTCCACAAAATTTGGAATTTAAAATAATTATTCACTTACATTTATTTATATAACTCAATTAAATTCTTCCTTAATTAAGTTAAAATAAATAATAACTGAGATATATTAAAATAAGTTTCTCTCACATTACTTTTACTAGTACACTTCAAGCCATCATTAATCCTCATACTTAACATATAAAGATTAATTTATAATACTTCATGTTATTTATTTATTATATAATAAATAATTATATATACTATCTCATAAGATTGCTATTTATTTATCTCTCATATTCATTCTATATATACCTCAACATAATTTAATATGTTGAGACATACCATATAAACCACATAAATCAAACACTATACTTTTTCAATAGCTATAACCCTTCGGTTATTCAATTTTTCATTCCTAATATATAGTATATTAAGTTATATAGTTCTTTTATTACACTCTACACCGTCGATAAATATACATATTCACAATATATATATATATATTCACTTTATCATCAAATAATTAATATTTTCTATATAATAGGCTTGACATTTAACCTCATGTCTTATCAAATATCTCTTTTTACTATTTGCTAAGCTCCACAAGCCTTTATTACATGGCTTGCCATATACAATTGACGTACCATGATCTTAATTCCTTCTTGGACTTTTATTAAATTTCCAATACTTGACTACTAGGTTAGGCTCATTTAATTAACACTACCGCACCTAGTTCATCTATTCCCGATTTAATATCTTTGGGTTCTCTGCAACTACCATTCAAGCTCAGTTTCCATTAATCTATATGATCAATTTAATTAAACTTTCTAAGTATAGGTATATATATATAATTATACATATACTCATTCTCTTGTTCCTTATTATAACAAGCTAACATCGCTAATACAACAAACTGCTTTTCTAATTCAGCAAACTGAATACACTAATTCAACAAACTGAATACACTAATACTTCAAACCGAATACACTAATTCAGTAAACTGAATTCAAATTATATAGCAAACTGAATACACTAATTCAGCAAACTGAATTCAAACTATACAGCAAACCGTATTCTTTTTCCATATGTATCTTTACATAATCTCTTTCCTTAATTCACGTAGGTTAAAGGTAACATAATACCTTGTTCTTAACATCCATTCAAGTATAGTTCCATTCGGGGTTTTGAATTTTGTAACCCTTATTCTCTCAATTCTCTTTCAAATAGTAAACCATATAGGTTTTTCTTAGAAATTTTCAATAAATCCACAAATTCCTGTCGAGGTTTTATTCTTTAACCTTTAATCATCATCCAAGATTTTATTAATAAATCTTATAAATTCTCAAGTCGTCACATTCTTCCCCCCTTATAAGGATTCCGTCCCTGGAATCACTATTATACTAAAAGTATATTCATCGCAACTAGGTTTTCAATTTAACCTTTATCTGATCACATCTGATTGCATTCTAAATTTAATGAGTACATATTATTTCCTTCTATGAGGATCTTTTCCATCATCACTAGTTACCATAACCTCTCTTTAAGGAGTTAAAATAACTTTTCATATCATGCTGAGGGGTCATATAGACCATGAACACATAGCTTTAATGGTAGTCACACCGCAAAATGGTAATTTACCAGGTATGTTTACAATCACGAAGAAGGTAAACTACCTAGTCTGGTACGTTAGGTGTTCAACCTTTTGCACCTTCGTTTTCAGAACGACTATATGCGTTCTTAAATTGGAATATATTATCCAACTGGTATACCCCCATTTTTCGGGGTTGTTCAACTCAGACTTAGCATAAGACTCCGTACCAAAATAATTTGGTTCGGGATAAATTCTCAAAGAGATTACTTAAATTTTCATGAACATTTGTCTAGTTGAATTAATTAGCTTAGACATATACCAATAATTCGAACATCAATCGAAACATTTGTCTGGCCAAATTCAAGTGGCAATACATTATTTTTAAAGTTCTGAAAATTATTTTATGACGTCATGATACCGCACTGTATTTACAGTCCGTTGAGGATTCCGTCATTTTGTGACTTTGTCATATTACATCATACCATAGTGGGCTGACGATCCTTAGATCACATCCAACACTAGGTTAATCTGCATTGATGACTCCATCATCTGTCATTCTACACTAGGTTATATGATGCATTGATGACTATTTAAAAATACATTTTGATATTTTAAATCATTTTTTGTCTAGCCGAAACAAGTAGCGTAGACTCTTCTTTAAACAGCTCAAAACCAAAAATTATTTTTGGTGTTATCATGCCGCAACAGGTAACGATGTGTTAGTGATTCGAAGCCCACTTCTACACACTCGTCACTCTGTTTTGAGGATGACAAAAATTTCATTTTTATTTTTAAAGGCACATTAGTGCGAATTTAGCTTGATGTCAAAAATTTCGAAGTCTAACATAGCTAGAAGATTTGGAATACCTATGCTTCCACCATCAACTTCAATTCTTCTAATGATCCATTGCCTAATAATTCTATCTATTTCTATCATCCTTAAAACTTACTATACTAGAATCCTTAATTCTTCATCCACAACCTTTCTATACTCCAGTACAGTTCATCAAACATACCACACGTTAGGAGTTCAGGAACTTACCACAATCATATGGGTTTAGGAACTTATCCTAATCAGACCAAAATCGTCCATTCGCTGAGGGGTTCCACCATACGATTATGAGTCACGAACTTACCATACATATGAGTTTAAAGAACTCGCACTTAATCTTAACATTCTCTAACTATCCGCTATACACATGAGAAAAGAATCACCTTCTCAACATACATATAGCGAATAACGCGACACTAGGTTCCAATGATTATCAATATAGGAAGCTAAGTGGTTGTCGAACTAACTCGACCACTAATCATATAGGAAGCTGAGCGGTTGTTAAACCATGGACAAATTCCGTCCCATACCAGGACTTGTTCGACTCAACCACTATATTAATATAGGAAGCTAAGTGATTTTCAAACCAAGCACAAATTCCCGTCCTATACCAGGAATTATACAACTCAACCACTAATATGAGTCCTCAATTGAAATCCCACATAATCCTAACTTTCCCTTTGCTCAATACGAATTTCATTTAATTCGTATATCAACATTAATCACTCTTTCATGAGTTTACATAGTACAATTTCATAGTACAACTTTCGTGCAGCAATTCTACTATAACATTTTCAATCATTCGATTGATCATCTATCATTCCATGTCTTAATCAGATCACGTTGTGATCTTTTCTTATAATCGTGTTATATTACGATTCTTTTCTATCTTATCATCGTTTTGTTTTACGATCTTCTTATTTTTCACTTTAATCATATATTATGATTTACTACTGGAGTCAGGTAACTCCAGATTCTTATCTTTATAACTTTTCAAGATTCTTCTTTGAATCTTATTTATCTTTTCCTTTACTTAATAATGAATTTCCAAAAATTCATCTTTTAGCACTTAAACTCTATTTGAGTTTATTCCTTATCCTCATCCCTGCGGTTATTGTTAGGTTTGTATATAGCGCGAACATGCAATCAAATTACATAAATAGTGCAGAAGCGCAATAAAACGGATTTTAAAATTTTTCATACAAACCATCACCATGATCTTTCCTTGTGTTCAATTATCAATTAACGAAAGAGACAGAGATTAAGAAATTATACCCTCGTAGAACCGTGCTTCCTCGGGTACAAGTTCACCTCCAATTCCTTTGCGTTCTCCTTGAATTCCACCGACTAAATTCCTTTGCTTTGATCAATGTTAGCCACCCAAGTGTTTGGCGTCTAGAGGTGATCCACTAAGGAAGAATAGTTATTCAAGAAGATGGGTGTTGGCAAAACCCTAGTTTCTATCTCTATAGAAATTTCAAGTACTCTCTCTCCAATTCTCATGGAAGAGTGTGTAAATTGTCTAACACTAAATCATGATAAGACTCCTCTTATTTATAGATATAGGGAACCCTCCTAAACTATTTAGGATTAGGGTTTTTCTTCTAATTAAACTCCTTTAATTAATTATGCTCCTAATCTAATTAGGAATACATGAGAGAGTACTTCTATTAATTAATTGTCAATCCCTATTAGGAATTAAATAATAGTAATTGTAATAATAATTATAAGACTCCTCTTATTAATTTATATTTAATATTTCCAAAATATTAAATAATAAATATTAAGCTATTTAATTTATTCTATCTCCATAGACTAAATTAAATACACTTAACTTATTATTACAATTATGTCATTTAATTCTTAAATAAATATTTTTCTTTTGCGGTGTGACCCTTTAGGTTCTCCATATTAAACCGGTTGTAAATAAATCAATTAGAACAACTCTAATCTTATTTAAATGAATAAATTAAACTATTTAATTTATTTAAATAAATAACATTTATTCTACAATAAGAGTAAACCCCCTTAGCGATCAACGACTTTCCAGATAATATAGATTTCAACATTAATCACAAAAGAACCTTTCAGTGAATAGTTACCGTACAATTCAATCCGTCTACCATACAATGTCCCAATTAAATATAAGACATGGAATTACTGTCCCAATTCCCAAATGCACAACTCTAAATAATGCAAATTAGAAACTCCTTTTTAATTTCATTCTACCTTAGCCAAGAACTACTAAGTTGTCATTTATTGAATCACATAGCATATTCACATCTTTTACTAGATGTGGTAGATTCTTTGTCGATTATTCACTTATCTCCATGTACAACTTATTATACCCAATCATACCCTTTAATATACCCTAAAGGTCTTAAGGGACATGTCAAAGTATAACTTATCATACACAAGATACTATGATGATCTCAAGTCCAAGGTTCACTTGTCCTACTATCACTAGAGGAATTGCTATTGACAGACGAGTAAAACTCCATTAGGTATTCCTTAACGAGTCACATTCGGTGAACTTATTTTCTAATACATCTTTTGCCCACTTTTCATGGCTTGGCAGGTGAAGACCCCTACAAACATTTGAAGGAGTTTTATGTGGTATGCATAACTACGAAGTCTACCGGAGTAACGGAAGAACAAATCAAATTGAGAGCCTTTCCATTTTCTTTGAAAGACTTGGCTAAGGATTGACTTTACTATCTACCCTCCGGAAGTATTACAACATGGGAAAGGATGAAGAGATTTTTTTTAGAAAAATATTTTCCCGCTTCAAGGGTTGCCAATATTAGGAAAGAAATTTGTGGTGTGAGGCAGAACAACAGAGAAACCCTACATGAGTATTGGGAACATTTCAAGAGACTATGTGCAAGCTGTCCCCATCATCAAATCAGTGAACAACTTCTTATCCAATATTTCTATGAAGGCCTTTCATCTCCTGATAGGAGCATGATCGACGTTGCTAGTGGAGGAGTTTTGGTTGATAAAACTCTCGAGGCTGCTAGGAATTTGATTGCGAACATGGCAGCTAATTCTTAGCAATTTGGTACTCGACTTGATTTCTCACCTAGGAATACTAATGAGGTAAACGTTTCTGCTATTGAATAACAAATTATGAGTCTAGAATTTCTTGTTCGTCAAATGGCTGCAGGTAACCCATAACCAACAAAGGCTTGTGAAATTTGTGCGGTAGTAGGACATTAGACTGATATGTGCCCAACTCTTCAAGAGGAGTCCGTTGAGCATGTAAGTGCGGCAGGTGGATTTCCTGGACAACCACAAAGGAAATATGATCCTTATTCAAAAACGTATAATCCTGGATGGAGGGATCATCCTAATTTTAGCTACAAGAATCCTTAAGCAAATCAGCCCGTAGATCACACTTTCCCAAATCAACAGCAGTACAACCAGCCATATCCCAATAGGCAACAACATGGCCAATCTTCTAACTCTACTATGTCTTTGGAAGATATTTTTAAATCTCTTGCCACTAACACTTTGCAATTTCAACAGGAAATAAGGGCAAGTATTCAAAACTTGGGAACTCAAATGGGACAAATGGCCACTGCAATTAGTTGATTAGAGGCGCAAGGCTTGAGGAAGTTACCCTCTCAAATATTAGTGAATCCAAAAGAGAATGCTAGTGCCATCACATTAAGAAGTGGTAAAAAGGTAAAGAATTCAGAAAAGCAAGAACTTACACCACAGGAGCAAGACAATGCAGATGAGGAAAAAGAAGAAGCAAATAACGGTAAAGCAGACAGTGGAGTTGAGTGTGATAATGATGTACCGAAGCGTAAATTTCCTCCTCTCTCTGAATATAAGCCTGTACCCCCTTTTCCTTATGCTTTAACTGAAAACAGGAAAATTGATAAGTATTCAGATTTGTATGAGACTTTTCGTAGATGCGAGGTAAACATTCCATTGTTAGATACTATTAAACAAGTACCTCGCTACGTTAAATTTTTGAAAGAATTGTGTACACATAAGAGGAAGCAGGAACTTAAAAGATACGAAAAGGTAAAAGTAGGAAAAAATGTCTCAGCTGTTATTCAAAGAAAACTCCCTACTAAGTGTCAAGATCCGGGTATGTTCACTATCCCTTGCACAATAGGTAGCACTAGATTTGAAAAAGCCATGTTAGATTTAGGAGCATCTATTAATGTTATGACATATTCTATATATGCTTCTTTGTCACTTAAACCTTTGAGTAAAACTGGTACGGTAATTTAATTGGGTGATATATCTAATACTTATCCTAGAGGTGTAATTGAGGATGTTCTTGTGTAAGTCAATGAATTGATTTTTCCTACGGATTTTTATGTGCTTGATATGGAAAACGGTGGTCAAAATGCACCTATTTTGTTAGGAAGACCATTTTTAAAGACATCCAAGACAAAAATTGATGTTCATAGTGGTACATTGTCAATGGAATTTAATGGCGAAGTTGTGAAGTTTAATATTTATGATGCCATGCGATATCCTATTGACGATAACTCTATCTATTCTATTGATGTGATTGACTCTTTAGCACAGGATGCCTTTGAACTTGATGGAGAAGATGCCTTTGAAATTGCACTTAGTAAGAACATTGACGAGGAGAGTGCAAAATCAACCTTGAACATAGAATTGCAAGAGACTGTGGCAACTCTGAATGAAAATCCGAAGTCAGGTAATATTTTTTTATATGGAATTACTATTGTCCGATTTATATAATGACAATTACGCGCAAGTATACACGGTCAATCAAGTAATATAGAGATAAGAAGGATGTCGAACCCACAGAGAACAAGTACTAATAATTATCCTAATTATCAATTCACTACCAATTCAATTAAATTTAAACGATCGCCAATGTTGATTTTGAGAATAATTTAATTTTAAAACTAAAATTAAAGTAAACTAACAAGAATTGATTACCAAATGAATAAAGTCTAGGAATATAATTTCTCCAATTGTGTTGCAATAATCGCTTTATCCAATTTCCACTTTATTAATCCAATGAATTGTTAACTAGGACTGCCTATCAATTTATTAACATCTTTCAATGATTAACAAAAAGACCTATTTCAGTTATATTGCTATTTTCATGCAAGACACATAAAATAGATTCATTAAGCATAAACTCTTAATCAAGTTACACATGACACATAGGTATTTTCATCCTATACACTATTATGTTATTCTACAAAGAATCAACAAATTCATACGTTATCACATCCAGATCTAATCATAGATTTTCTCTTTCAATTCCATCTAAGATATCAGATTAATTGATAGCTAGACAATTAATAATTAAGCACAAGATATGATAAACAACTCAATAAGATCAATAAGCGTAAATAGAGATAAATAAATTAATGAATAGCAAAAGGTTCCGTTGTATTCATAATTAAAAGTTTAGTTCATAATCTTACTGAAAACGATCACCTCAAATAGTAAGAATATTCAAAGTTTCAAATAATGAAAATAAAGAGAAGAATATGAAACTCTATCAGGCTTGCTAGTCTTCTTAATCTTCAAATTTGATCTTCTAGTATTCTCCAATTTAATCTTCAAGTTCTTCAGATGTGATCTCCAAATCTTGTTATCTTTTTCATTTTTCTATATGTCATCACCTTTTAATAAAAGGCTACTGCTGATTAGAATCCTTTTTGGAATCGAAAACCACTCAAAATCCGCGTCTAGGTCAACTTGGATCCGCCAATGAGGCCCCGACCTCAAAATGAGCTGGTTAACTAGGCCCCGACCTCGTTCCTGATACAAAAATTATAATTTTGCCACTACTTTCCGAAAAATTCCCGATTCATCCCTGATTCACCTTTTCCTACAAAATACACATAAAAACCAATAAAATGCACTAAAAAGACTTAAAAGCCAACAAGATAATAAGCCTAAACATATCTGAATCCTGGGTATAAAACCCACTTATCAAATACCCCCAAACTTAAGACTTTGTTTGCCCTCAAGCAAAAATAAAAAAACAGAAACTACACAACTAAACTAAAATAACCTATGACGCAGACTAACTTTACTAACAAACAACTTGAGCAATGATTCAATACAATGATTAACAAATTAGCCTCAACAATTCATTAGACATAATCCATGTAAAATTCAAAATCATGCCTTATCCAAACTCAACATATTGCTAGAATCACATTACTTTCAACCTTCTGTGTGTGTGTGTGTGCATTCAATGCACCAAACTAATCAAAACTCAAATAAGTTCATGAATTTCAATGCTCGTAAAAGATATCTGCAAATAAAGAATTACAACACCCCTCTGTATACTTACCTTCACACATTGTATTCCCATTTATTTTATTTTTATTTTATTATATATTTTTCATGAGTGCGTTTTACGCTCCATCTCGTATGCATTTTCATCTTGGCATGTGCAATATTTGTTTTTCTCAGGCTCTTCAAAATTACCCTTGTAGGGAACTTTCCACCAATGAATCCCAAACCAAATGGCTTTAGGTCACTAAGTGTAGAGACACTCCTAAGGGCATACTTGTTTGAGTAACTAAGGCCACAAAAATAAACTAGCCAAACTTTGCTTATATCCATCACTTTTATACATATTTTTCTTTTCTTAATTTTTCTTGATGGACATTGAAGCAGTTAATAATAATAACCTCTTTATTATAACATGATCAAGTAAGCAATAGAGGTTTTCTTATATCCTTCATTAGCATCTAACTCAATAAACCTAATCCAAATTCCAACTAGCCTGACACACTGAATCATGCTTATGAAATTCAAGGGTTTCCAGCAATGATCAAACTAGCAATAGTTAAGATTAGACTAACAATCATTATTTTATTGACAAAAGTTATTTACCAAATCACCAAGTTATTATCATCGGCCCAATGATTAACCATCACCATCAAAACATTGCTAAAATGACAATTAAACACATAAAACACTTTTAAACAAATGCAGGAATGTCCTAAATGCTCTCCTTTTTTTTTAACGAAAATAATAACTATGAAATGCAATGAAAACATATAAAATGCAACCTAAAATGCACAATTATAATAAAAATGCAACATAAGAAAACCAAAATACCCCCAAACTTAAACACAATCATGTCCTCATGTCGTAAAAGATAAGAAGAATTAGAACGAAGGACTCCCCTGACGATCATTGCTATCTACAACAACTTCATCTGAATCTAGCAGTGGATAAGTAGGCAGGAGTGGTGGAGCGGGGAAATGAGATGTATCAATAGTTGGGTCCATGCAAACAAACATGTCAGTAAGCACCAAATCAAAAACTTGTTCAACCGTATGGAGATGCCAAAATTGCCCCACAAAAATTTGATTTGATGCCAATTGGAAGCTTGAGGTGAAAGAGATTTGAATTAGGATTGAGTTGTGGAAGGGGTCAGATGCTTTGGTGTAAGAGGTGTTTGAGTTAGATTAGGATTAGGATGAAGTGTGGGGTTAAACATAACAGATCATGTTTTTTTAAAGTGAAAATGCGTTATGAGGCCGGGACCTCGTTCTGAAGCTTAAAACGAGGTTGGGGCCTCGTTCGTCTGAGAAGTTGAGGCTGGGGCCTCGTTTCTGATTCTTTAAAACTTGATTTATTTTACATCTTTTCCACTTGGAGTCGGTATGCATGCATACCTATAATGAAAATTTAACAAAAATTGTCAATCCATCCTATGAACTTTAACAATTAAATAAAATATAAACTACACTATAAAATCCTATAAAAATATCCTAAATAAATTAAATAAATATAAAAATATTAATAAAATTTGGGTTGCCTCCTAGTAGCGCTTGGTTTAGAGTCGTCAACCCGACTTCACCATCTATTATCCAATTCCCCTTCTATAATTGAGGAACCCTCCCATCCATTAGTAGCAATGTAACAGTTGAGGGCTTCCCATATGTAAGGGTCATTGTTTCATATTCACCTAGATTGTTCTTGTTAGATAGAATTTCCCTTAAGACCTTCAAGTAACTAGGCATTTGCCCAATTGTGTCTGTGAACAAGCTTTTTCGAACACAACTGGCTCTTCATTTATCTTCCCTTTCTCATCCCACTATGGCTCCAAATTTATACTAGCTCTCATGTCACCTAGAGCTTTACCGACGAAATGACTACCAATTGGGCACGAGATTGTAAATCTACCCAGACCCTTAAACTTTGGTGGAGAAGGTACATGGGGCACTATCAAAATCAGCTCATCTGCATTGGAACTCAAGGTTGGATCTTCCCTGGCTTTATTTTCCTAGTCCCCACTATTCTTCTCCTCTTTTTTAGTATCCACATCTTTTAGCATGTTCGATTGTAACTTTGGCGTGGGTAGTCCATCAGTCTC
This sequence comes from Aralia elata, assembly GCA_034770075.1. Classification (NCBI taxonomy): domain Eukaryota; kingdom Viridiplantae; phylum Streptophyta; class Magnoliopsida; order Apiales; family Araliaceae; genus Aralia; species Aralia elata. The sequence continues at coordinate 467,116 of JAVJAP010000056.1, forward strand.
GGGAACTATGTCACTGGGCCAGGCACCTTGAGGGCAATTGTTGTAGGCATTTAGAAGTTGTCCCATCTAGTTCTCAAGATTTCGAGTCTAAATCTCTTGACTATTCACTCGCTCCTCATTCGAAGCTATGAACTTGGAAAGAAGTTCTTCCAAATTTGACTTCTTTTCTTCTTCATGTGGAGGGGTTGTATCCTCAAATTCTGGAGTGTATGATTAGCTTGGAGCAAAGGTTTGGACTTGATTATTATGGCTTCATGAAAAATCCGGATGATTCTCCCAACTATAATAGAAATCGTTGTGATAGTTGCCGAAGTTGCCACCATACTATATTGACTCGAAACTAATGGCGCATTGATGACTCGAATGGTTTCCAGCATAAATTTCACAAATCACCTTTACACTTTGAATAGATTGAGCCACTAAAGCGTCAACCTTCTCCGTAAGTATCTCAAGTTATGCCGTTATTGTAGAAACTACGTCGAGTCCATAAATCCCTGCTTCCGTTGGTTGAGTCATTCTCGTGTAAGGCCACTGATAGTCATAGTTAGCCATGGTGTTCCTCGTAAAGAAAAAATTAAAATAGAAAAAATTAAAAATGTTTAAATAAACTAAATTGATAAAAACTAATAACGAAATAATTATTAGAACCGTTCCCCAGCAACGGCGCCAAAAACTTGTTGTCCGATTTATATAATGACAATTACGCACAAGTATACATGGTCAATCAAGTAATATAGAGATAAGAAGGATGTCGAACCCATAGAGAATAAGTACTAATAATTATCCTAATTATCAATTCACTACCAAGATTGGAGCTTGCATTTGGATGATGCACTATGGGCCTATCGAACTACATTTAAGACACCCATTGGTATGTCGCCTTATAGATTAGTGTTCGGGAAGCTGTGTCACTTACCTGTAGAATTAAAGCACAAAGCTTATTGGGCTATCAAAAGCTTCAATATGAGGATGCGTGAAAGTGGAGAACATCAGAAGTTTCAATTATAAGAGTTGGAAGAAATTCGTAATGACGCCTACGAGAGTGCGATGATTTATAAGGAAAAGATAAAAGCTTTTCATGACAAGAAGATTTTGAGAAAGGAATTCCAAATTAGTCAAAAATTTCTTCTTTATCAATCAAGACTTCATTTCTTTTTAGGTAAATTGCGTTCTTATTGGAGTGGTCTTTTTGTTGTTACTAATATTTTTCCTCATGGTGCAGTTGAAATTCAAAGTTTAGTAACTTCTAAAGTGTTCAAGGTGAATGGTCATAGACTCAAACCTTTCTATGAGGGTTTGCGAGAAGAAAAAGTGGATAATGTGGACCTTGTGGATCCAATTTATGCTGATTGATGAAAGACTGCATTGAGTCGAGCCAATGATGATAAACAAAGGCACTACTTGGGAGGCAACCCAAGACATCAGATTTGATTTTTTTCCCTTTTTCTTTCCTTTTTAGTTGCATTTATATTTGTCTTTTCTTTGCATTTTTACTTTACATTGGGGACAATATAAGTTTTAAGTGTGGGGGGAAGGTTTTAGGGTATTTGTTATTTTATTTAGAGCATTAATTTTGGTTATTTGTTTTTTTATTTGTTTAGGTTTTTAGGTCATATTTTTACTATGTTTTGTGTTAATTTTTGAATTTTATAGGTATATTCACTGCAAACCCTCACGAGACACAACTCGTCCACTTGGGGTAACCTTGGGGTTTAAAGGCTTGTTGAACATGTTAAGTGCAATCGTGTTTCCTACGAAAATGGGATAGTTTTTAGGATTTGTCACTTGAGCAATAAATTGATTTGGATTTTAATTTTTGACCAATGATAAAATTTTGATTTATTTTTGATAACTTCTTGGAAGATTGATAGATATTGGGTAGTCTAAATTCGTTTTTATTATTGGTTATTACTTTATTTGAGACCTTTCATACTTGAGCACATGTCCATTTGGTCAACCTAATTTTAACTTAGATGGAATTTATTTGATTGAATGAATTGAGGGAGAAATTTTGGAACTCTATTGCTTGTTTGATCATAGTTTGAAGTGAATATGAGATATTATTTAAGAAAGGGAAAATGATTTAGGCAAATTTTGCGAGTTTGAAAGAAAAAAAAAAGAGAAAGAATGAGAAAAAAGAAATAAAAAAAAGAAGGAAAAAAATATGATTCATGTGGTGAGTTGAGATGGAGCGTAAAACACACTCGCTAATAAGATGGAGCATAAAATGCACTTATTGAAGAAAAAAAAGCCTTTTGATCCTCTGGTGTTGACTACTTGTGTTAACTGAGAATGATATGAAATTAAGTGCTTGAGTTTCCCTTTTTTCCTTTAAGGTTTTGATTTTATAAGTTTATCTGAGTTCTGATTGGGTTGGTACATTTTGATTCACACACACACAAAGGGTTGAGAGTAAAGTAGGATTGATATATGAGTCTGAATGTTAGATCATACATTGTTTTGAATCTTTGAGGTTAATGTTGGAATTCATATTAATTTGTGGCTCAAGGTTGTTAAGTTTGTTAGTTCGTTTAGTAAAATTTTGTGTTATAGTTTTATTTTAGTTTTGCCTGAGGACGTGCAAAAGGTAAGTGTGGGGGAATTTGTTATATTTTTATCCTTTAATTCTTTACCTTTTGTATTGATTTTGTGCCTAAATATACTCATTATTCTTATATTTTGATTTTAGATGCAATTGGAGGAGTTTATAACTTTGGGACGATTTGGAGAGCGTTTGTGCGTATTTTTGGACTTAAAGAAAAAAGTTGGAATCTTATAAATTGGCCCGGCAACGCCGGGATTTGTACTGCAGTTGGCGCGGCAGCGCTGCATTGAGGAGGAACTCAGAATGTATAGCGCGACAATGCCGGTTGAAGGCCAAAGTGTGGCGCGGCAGCGCCAGAATGAAGAAGGAACGCGGCGCGACAGCGCCGGGTCGCTGATAACCCAGATTTTCCATGCAGTTTTGACTTAGATTTTGATTCCAAATTGAATTGTATTTCCTTTTTAGTTAGGATTTTCCTATATAAACTATAAATACATGTAATTAGGCACTAAAGAGGGATCCTTGGGTAGCAACTCTCTTATATTATTCTTTGGTGATTTCCGTGGCTATGAGTAACTAAATTCTTATTCTTGGATTAATGAGATGGAAACCTCAGATTATTACATTGTGAGATCTAATTGGTTTTAATCGTTCAATTATTATTTTGAGTATTGATTATTCTTCTGCGCTTGAATTCAATGATTGATATGTTTGATTGCTAGGTTGCATACTAGTTTATTAAGTGTTGAAATCAACTGCTAAATTAGATATCAAATCTGTAATTATTTGGTCACTCTAATTTGCGAAGAAACTAAGGTTAATAATTGACTGCAGATCATGAGATTATTATATCTTAGGGAGAATACTCAACTAAATTAAATATAACCGCTTGTGCTTGTGTTGTTTAACTTTATTGCTTTTTCTAATTCTTAAAGCATCTACTAGATTAAACTTTTAGCGCTTGTCTGAAATTGTTTAGTAGTTAGGGTTATTTAGATCGCTTGTTTCTATCTAACTAAAATTAAGGAAAGACATGGAATGATTCAGAATGGTGAATTGATTCTAACGGTGAATATTCAAAATATCAATTGGTTATGCTTGAGTCAATGATCAGTGTAAGTTTCTGAGGTGGAAGTTGATTTAATCCAAGGTTTTTTTTCTGATTTACTTTAATAAATTATTTTGCATTATTTTTAGTTTACTTTAATAATCACAATCAAAACCCCCAATTTTAGTTTACAAAGGATAAATTTAGACTAGTTATTCTCTGTAAGATTGACTCTTACTTGCACTACTACATAATTATCTTTCATAGTAAGGTTTTATTTTTGGTTGCCTGTAACAACACACCACCCAGCGTTAGAAGAAGTCTCTTCATGCTCTGTTACTCCTTATGTGCAAAATATTATTCGTCTTACATTAATCATCCTGTGTATTGTCATCCTGCTATAAAACCCTAACCCTGTTTTGTAGGAAAAGATTAAAAAATCCCAAAAATATGCATGTTGCATTAGCATGCATTTATCCTCTCTAATTTCTTTAAACTAAACTCTATCCTTTTATCTGTAGATCGGTCCTCGAACTCGACTACGAGCTCAGAAAGTCAAGACATCACCCGTTAAAATGTCTAAAATCCATCACCAGATCCTGTTCCCATTTCCCGGGAAGAGTTCGAAAGTTTCAAGAAACAAATCGCTAAGATGGCTAGCTTGTTAAAGGAGCAATGCAAATTGACTCAAGATCCAAAATCAGCTACTTAACCTGAATCCTCTACACAGGGAGGAATTCAAATCCCTATCAAGACAAACGACATATAAATTCCCACTTCGATTTTCCAGTTTAGCAGCAAAACCACCGAAGATGTCGCAAGTAAAGGACAAACAAAGGAAATAATTAATCTCCGAGAAGATAGAGAGAAACCAAAGACATTAGAGAGAAAATGAGACAAATGGAAGAAGCCATACACTCCATGAAGGGAGTAGAAACTTATAGTAGTGTCAATTACTCAGACCTTTGCATATTTCCTGGTGCTCGATATCCAGACAAATTCCAAGTACCAGACTTCCAAACCAGACTTCGAAAAATACAATGGGTCAGGAGATCCCTACACCCACTTGAAAGTATACATAGGAGAACTAAGATCATATGCCGAAGATGAAAGTCTAAGGATGCAATTATTCCAAAAAAGACTGATCGAAAAGGCTAGGACGTGGTACGCCAGACTAGACAACACCAAGATTCACAATTAGGAAGAGTTGGCTCATGCTTTTCTGACTCAATATAGTTTCCAGTCCTAGATGGCTCCCGACCGTTACCAAATAACCAAATTGAAGAAACAATCCGGTGAATCATTCCATGACTATGCCTAGAGGTGGAGAGGAATGACGGCTCAAGTGAACCCACCCATAGACGAAAATGAGATGGTAATTACCTTTATAGATATACAAGAAACACCATATTATGAAAGGGTACTAGCCAGAATAGGCAAACCATTCTCGGAGATGATAAAACATGGTGAGATGGCAGAAATGGGCTTGAAAGCAAGCAAGATTAAGGATCTCACAACCTTGGAGGCAGTCGGCGAACATTTTCAATGTAACGACCCCAAAATCAGGACAATTTCATCCTCCACTTTGCTCGTTAATAGTACATTTACAATCTTTCTTTACATCATTACTTGATGCCATTATTAATAAAATTGCAGAATAATTTTAAACTTTTCTGTCTTCTTTCTTTATTTTCCTGAATCACAACCTTTACGGTTACATATCTTAGAATCATATTTATTTCATGATTCACTTTATCAGACTTATTATATAAGATTTTACGTCTCAGTACAATATCCTTCATATATCAAATAATTCAATATTTACATCCTGACATTAAATACACATCATAAATTGCCAACTACATATGTTGAAAACCCTTAGCGAGGTTCAAAATAATTTCTAGATAAAAAAAATTTATTTTATTGCACATCTTCTGATCCTTATCATCCAGATAGCAGATAATGTCACATTGTATCCTTAACCTGCAAAAAGTTTATTTTTGCAAGATTGAGCTCGACAACTCAGCAAATCAAATAGTTTTCATGCATCACATAGCACATAATATCACATTCAACTTGTATACTGATAAATATTCTAACATGTCATACATGCTGCATCTCACGTAACAAATATTAAGACTGCGTTCCTTACACAAATATCATAGTCATAGATTAACTTTCACATTCCATATATATTTCATATGCATTTCATATATAACTCAACATTCTTATAGAAGTACACAATTCCACTAATCAGTTATCAAATTCATATAGCAAATAGGAACTCAAAGACTTGCCTAGCTCGTAGATTATCAATTACAGGTTTTTGTCTTTGTAAACTTCCTACATAACATATGATCATGCACATCAACTATTAGCCATATAACAACGCTTGGTAATTGTTTAAATAACTTTACTTTACATTCCACAATCCTTCCTTTTAATCGATACACAATGTTTAATTAAGTTTGATTATGTTAACTTCACCTTACGTCTCACTACGTTTCTTCTTTTAAAGTGTTACTTAATATTTCGTTAAGCCTTTAAGGCCTTTCATTTCACCACATAATGTGTATAATGTTTATTTGAATTAATTGAGTTACATTCATTTCATGCCTCACAATATTTCTTTCTATGATTACTTAACATCCAGTTTAGTTTCTAGGGCTTTCTATTTTATCATATGTTGTGAGTAATGTTCACAAAATTTATTAAGTGAAGTCTCCTTTGGCTATGCTTATAAAAGCTCTTTACTGGGTCTAATCAGCATCTGGCGCGGCAGCGCCGGATTTGACTTAGGTTCTGGCACTGCGGAGCCCAATTTTGCCTTTGAAGCCACGCGACAGCGCCACACTGGTAGAACATATTCTACAGTTCGCGAATAAGAGAATTTCAGGCCAAAAACTCACAATTTCTTCACCCAATCAGCAAATTAACCAAACTCATATACTATAAACTTTGTAAAACTAAAACCCAATACATATACAATGATTCTAACAACATAAACAACAAATTTAAAGACTCAAAATCAAGGTTCATGCTCTTTTTGTTATATTTTGACATCTTTAGCGAAATCAAACACCACAAATGTAACGACCCCAAAATTCATACAATTTAACCCTCGACTTTGGTCGTTATCAATATATCAAACTTCTACTAATTTTATCATTATTCGATGACATAATCATTAAAATGCGGAATAATTAAAAACTTTTCTATTGCAAACTGTTCTCGTTCCCAAAACTTTCAACCTTTACATCTAAATATCTTAGAATCATGATATTATTATGATTCGCCTTGTCGAACTTATTATAAAAGTTTACATCTCAATACAAACTTTACAACTCAACATAAATACATTTATCAAAATCTTAATGCAGTTGAAGTAACAACTTCAACTAAAACATTTAATCTTCATGCATCATTTTGATCCATGTCGTTTAGGTAGCACATAACATTACCTTGAATCCATAACCTGCAAAAATAGTTATTTGCAAGAATGAGCTCGACAGCTCAGCGAAATCTAACAATTTTCATGCATCACATAGCACATAAATAACATGCTCATCTTATACAGCATAAACATTTGACTAAACATAATTTACATGCTGAACGTCACATATAATATAAAGATTGAATTCCATAATTCAATCAACAGTCTTTACTCAATCAATGTAGTCATAAATTGACTTTAACATTTCGTACTTATAACATATGTAATACATCATGCTCTTTACAATATAAATTTAAAACAGTTAATCATCAAGTTCACATAACAAATAGGAACTAAAAGACTTATCTGGTTCGTAGATTACCAATTACCATAATCAGCTTATACTTATCTGCACTTCACGTATCCTACACGATATATAATCATGCATAACATTTATTAGTCACATAGCAACACTTAGTATTAACTCTACTTTACATTTCATAATCCTTCCTTTAATCGATACACAATGTTTAACTTAGTGTTTAAGTCCTATTAATGCTCCTTAATAATTATCACTCAACGTTTAGTTAAGTAATTAAGGTTCATCTTCACATTGCATTATATGTATTTTAAACTTATTCAATTAAATTAGGAACCTTCATATAATATTTCAAAATATTCTTTTGAATTACTACTTAACATATTACATCATATATGTGAAATTCTTTTATTTCAAAATCTGAAAAATTTTTATTTTTTGGGTTTTGACCCGAACCCGACAAACCAGACCGGCGCTGCGACGCCAGGTTTTGGCCTTGAGCCGGCGCTGCGGCGCTGGCCTAACCCGGCCCAATTGGACCCAAAAGGATATCGGCACTGCGGCGCCCGTTTCATATGAGTCCTCGATTGAAATCCCACCCAATCCTAGCTTGCTCTTTGCTCAATACGAATTTTTTTTATTCCGTATTTCATCATCTATAACTCTTTCTGTATTTACTCGTACTATCTCATAACACCTTCTATCTATAAAATTAAGCTAAAATTTTTAATCATTCAATTGATCATCTGCATTTCTACGTCTTAATCAGATCACGTCGTAATCTTATCTTATAATTGAGTCAGGCGTACCCTGATAATTCTCAAGCTCTTAAGATTCTTCTTTGAATCTTCGCGTAATATTCTATCGCATTCTTTAAGAATTTTCTAAATTCATTTAAACCTCATTCGATTTTATGCTTAACATTTTCATCTACCTTGTTTACGGTTACAACTTAGGGTACTCTTACCTAAGGTTTATAACCCATAGTTCTGATACCAACTGTAACGCCCTCAAAATCGGGACCACCTTAATACAAAATTAAGACTAATCTTAATCCCGACCATGTACGTTAATACTATCTTGTTCTAGCTTTAAAACATTATTCAATATTAAAATACCTAAAAATGCGGAATAATTTAACAACTTTTTATATCTTTCTTTCTTTCTTTCCCTGAATCGCAACCTTTACGGTTACGTATATTTCAGAATCATATTTATTTAATGATTCCTTTTATTAGAGTAAATAGAAGTCATCTATGTAACTTTACATACGAGATAATCACCACCATACATTCTTATTCTAAAACAAACATTCCCTATTCATTGAATATTTTACAATTTACATTGTATATTGTACATCATCAACATAATATTAGATAAGTTTGAACTAAAGAAAACGGTATTCCTTTGCTCATCTTCTTATCCTTATTGTCCAGATGATAGGTATTATAACATTGCATCTTGAACCTGCAAAAAGTTTATTTTTGTAAGATTGAGCTCGACAACTTAGCAAATTTAACAATCTAACATGCATCACGTAACATAAAGCAAATCATGTTAACACATAAATAGACTGAGAAACTTGCCTTGATTGGAGATTACCGTTATAACATAATTTAGCTTTTCTCCACAAATCCTTATGCTATCGCTTTTCAATATTCCAAAGCTTTTCTATCTCCATTTTGGCTTAATGCTTGATTCCAATTTGAATTTGGGATTTTTAGCATACACGGCTATCTCATTTTTCTTACTTGGAGGAAATAAAGTTTCAAATGGTGAGAGGAAAAGAGGGAGTTCGGCTATTATGGAAAAGGGAGGGATAGCCAATTTTTAATTTTGTAGACAATAATCTTAGAGAGCAAGAATTTTGCTTGGGCATCACACACTCTTCTCCTTCACAGCAACAAGAAATGGAAATGGCTTGGAGGCTAAGCTTATTACAGTGCTTTGATAATAAGAAATTCCAATTTTGGTGGGTTTTAATTTAATAGATTAACCCTCCTGTGATAACTTAAGTTCATTTAGTAAATTATTATATGAACCACTTAACTTTCTTTTAAAATATTCTTACCCTCTTGAAAATACATAATATATATACATATATATATATATATATATATTACCCTTCCGTGCATATCGCGTAATGAATTTGGTATATTAAATAATACACCAAAAATCTTTTTCATAAAAATGGAAATAATATATAAAATAAAAATAATTTATTCAATGAAATCATTTCAACATATTAAAATAATTTAATACATAAATTTTAACCGCCTCATTTTTCTTAATAAATTGAAGGATTAATTTATTTACACAGAATAACAAATATATAATAATATATTACTATTCACAAAAATCACATATTACGTAGCACGTATTCACTTATGCAATACAATATCACATATCATATTACCAAATACGAATTTTATTTATTTAATTCTTATTTAAATATTTTCTGAAAATCTGGGTCCTTACAATGATTCTTTCTTATTTTATGATCGTCTTATTAGTTTTTTTTACAATCTTCATCCTTTCTCTTTAATCATGTTGTCTTATAATTATTCAACTTAGGTATTCCCTGATCTTTTAGCTCTTCAGGTTCTTCTTTGAACCTAATCATTTTATCATAACTTGTTTCATATGGTTTCTCTAAAGTTATCATCAACTAAACTCTATTTAAGTTTATTCTTATCATTCTATCATTTTCATCTTATAGACATCGTCTATTTATTAACACCATCTTTATTACTGGAGTTAGGTAACTCCTAATTCTCATCTTTTATAACTTTTTAAGATTCTTCTTTGAATCATCTTATATATATCTTAATTTCTTCTTTATGAATTTTCTAAATTTATTTCTTATTGTTCAAACTCTATCTGAGTTTATTCTTTATCATCTTCACCTTTCTTCTTTAAGGTTATAGCTTAAGGTACTCTTACCTAAGGTTTATAACCTACAACTCTGATACTACTTGTAACGACCCCAAAATCGGGACAATTTCATCCTCGACTTTGCTCGTTAACAATACATTTACAATCTTTCTTTACATCATTAATTGATGCCATAATTAATAAAATTGCAGAATAATTTTAAACTTTTCTGTCTTTTTTCTTTATTTCCCTGAATCACAACTTTTACGATTACATATCTTAGAATCATATTTATTTCATGATTCACTTTATCAGACTTATTATATAAGATTTCAGTATAATATCCTTCATATATCAGATAATTCAATATTTACATCATGACATTAAATACACATCATAAATTGCCAACTACATACGTTTAAAACCCTCAGTGAGGTTCAAAATAATTTCTAGATAAAGAAAAATTATTTTCTTGCACGTCTTCTGATCTTTATCATCCAGATGGCAGATAATGTCACATTGTATCCTCAACCTATAAAAAGTTTATTTTTGCAAGATTGAGCTTGACAGCTCAGCAAATCAACCAGTTTTCATGCATCACATAACACATAATATCACATTCAACTTGTATACTCATAAATATTCTAACTTATCATACATGCTGCATCTCACATAACACATATTAAGACTGAGTTCCTTACTCAAACATCATAGTCATAGATTGACTTTCACATTCCATATATATTTCATATGCATTTCATATATAACTCAACATTCTTATAGCAGTACACAATTCCACTAATCAGTTATCAAATTCATATAGCAAATAGGAACTGAAAGACTTGCCTAGCTCGTAGATTACCAATTGCAGCTTTTTGTCCTTGTAAACTTCTTACACAACATATGATCATGCACATCAACTATTAGACATATAACAACGCTTGGTAATCGTTTAAATAACTCTACTCTATAATCCATAATCCTTCCTTTTAATCAATACACAATGTTTAATTAAGTTTGATTATGTTAACTTCACCTTACGTCTCACTACGTTTCTTCTTTTACAGTGTTACTTAACATTTCGTTAAGTCTTTAAGGCCTTTCATTTCAACACACAATGTGTATAATGTTTATTTGAATTAATTGAGTTACATTCATTTCATGCCTCACAATATTTCTTTCTATGATCACTTAACATCTAGTTTAGTTTCTAAGGCTTTCTATTTTATCATATGTTGTGAGTAATGTTCACAAAATTTATTAAGTTAAGTCTCCTTTGGCTATGCTTATAAAAGCTCTTTACTGGGTCTGATCAGCATCTGGCGCGACAGCGCCAGATTTGACTTAGGTTCTGGCGCGGCAACGCCCAATTTTGCCTTTGAAGCGGCGCGACAGCACCACACTGGCAAAGCAGATTCTGTAGTTCGCGAATCAGAGAATTTTAGGCCAAAAACTCCCAATTTCTTCACCCAATCAGCAAATTAACCAAACTCAGATACTATAAACTTTGTAAAACTAAAACCCAATACATATACAATGATTCTAACGACATAAACAACAAATTTAAAGACTCAAAATCAAGGTTCATGCTCTTTTTGTTATATTTTGACATCTTTAGCGAAATCAAACACCACAGATTCGTTATTCAACTAAATCGATCCGTTTAACTTGCATTGTTTTCCTTTCTCAAAGTATTAACACTAACCACCATCAATTTACAAATTACTACAAGAATTCCTAACCAATTTTAACCCCGAAATAGGCCAAAACATACATATTTCCACAAAACCCAAATCCTTATCTTTAAAACATGTTTTCATGGATTTGATTACTGAAAAACCAATTATCAACAACATAAAACGAATTTTGCAACTTCAATATCATAAACAACTAATCTCTTCATCAATTCTTCATCAAAACCCAAATTACAAAAGAAAACTTCGAAAGAAAAGAAAACTAAGGGCTTAGAGTAATTTTATACCTTTGATTCCTTCTTTAGACTAAGTTAGATGATGAGAATGGTTATCCTTCTTCTTCCTTCTTGCTCTTCCAAAACTCACAGAGAATCCCTTTCTTTCACTTTCTCTCTTTTCCCAGCATTATGAAAATAAGCTGACATTCTTAATAATACATATATTTTAATTTGGCTATCAGTTATACCAACAAAAAGGTTTCAGCTATTGCAAACACCAAGGGTCACAAGGCCATGTTTGACAAACCCCCTATAACACCCTTTTTAATTTATTTTAATAACATTCTTATTATATGATATATTTGTCACACTTAAATTTAATTAAACTTATTTTATTAATATATCTAATTAAATCTTACTAACAAAATTATAATCTCTAATTAGACAATTATAATTTTATTTAATAAATCATTAATCTTCTAATTTAATTAATTAATTAAATTAGAATATTACCATTCTATTAGCGTAATAAAATACACACCGATTATAAAATTATTTAATTTAATCAATAGTACCACACTTACATAAATTATCCCATAACAATTTCCATCAAATATTTATTTTATTCAATAAATATTAATAACCCTTAATACCAGATTAAGCTTAATTTACAATCGTTACTTCAAAAAGTCAAACGTTGACTTTGACCAAAAATTAACTCCGACACACTTCATGTTTATAGATATTCTTGACTAATTTCATCGTTCCAGACTCAAATATCCAGTCCGCGTCTTAAGATTTTATTCCGAACTCCAATTCGAGTTTTAACTTTATTCCTTATCTTTTATATAAATATTTATTTTTCTTTAGTTAGTACAAACTAAGTGAATTAATTAGCATTGACCAACTATTAACTTTCATTCCTCATCACGTAACCGATCATAGATATATAACACATATTTATTCATTCATCAAATAATCCACCGCAACAGCAACTCGCATTCCACCAAAATCAAGACCAATAAAGGAAAGCTGAGAATAGGCGCAACCGGGAGTTCACCCCCTAAGTGATTCCCTCAAAAATATACTGGCCTTAATAATGGCTCAAAAGAAAATCACCGAACTCGCTCCACCGGCTAATCCTAAAGGCAAAATATACGACCCTAGTAAACGGTGTGTCTTGTAACGATTGTGAATTCTGTAAATAATTTAAAATATTTATTTATTGAGTTAATAAATATTTTATTGTTAATTTATTTATTGAGTAAAATAAATAGATAATAAAGTTATTGTGTAGTAATTCATGTTAAGAGTAATTGTGTTAAATGTTATTTGAATGTGATTTGATGTGTTTATTCTAATTTAATTTAATAATTAAATTAGATGATTAACTGATTTATTTGAGTAAGGGATTTATTTGAATAAAATAATTTATTTGGCATAATGGTATAGATCAAATAAAAGTTATAATTGAATTAGTAAGGTTTAATTGGATTTATTTAATAATAGGTTTAATTAAATTGTTAGTGTGACAATTAAACTATATGATATAATGAGTTATTAAAATAAATGGAAGAAGAGTTTTATTTAGCTAAACCAAACAAGGCCTTGTGGCTCTTGGTTGATAAAAAAAAATGAGTTTTCTTTAGGGTCTAGCCAAACAAGGCTTTGTGACCTTTTAGTTTTTTAACTGATGAGGCTTTCTGGGTTTGTAACTAGTGAGTTGATAAAACCACGTGATGTTTTATCAGCTTACTTTCATAAGCCAAAGAAGAAAAAAATATACAAAGAAGAAGAGAGAAATTTGAGAGAGAATTTTGGAAATTGGAAGCAAGAATTCAAGCAAAGAAGATTAGCTAAGTTTTCAAAGCAATAAAAGGTATAATTCCTATTAAAATTTTGTTAGAAGGTTTTTCTCTGTATATGATTGTTTCCTGCCTGTATGTGAATTTATTTGCTAAATGTATGAATTACTTGGTTGTAATTGATAGTAAGCATGTAATAGTAATTATATGATGTTATAAACCAATTTTTGGGTATCAATCCATGAAAACATGCTTTAAAATAGAGTTTTTGGTTTTTACAGAGTTTCACTTTCATGTATGGTTTATATGTATAAAATTTCATGTTCAATTCGGATATTAATCGGTAAATTCACTTTTGATTGTGTTAATATGATGAAAAACAAAAAGAATGCAAGTGGAATGGATTAAAATGGTTTAGAGATGAATTCACAGTGTTTAATTTTATTAAATAGGCCAAAATATGAATATTTTGTTTTGGCAGTGAATTTTTGGACATTAATTGGTTGATTATGTGTTTTATAATAGTTAGAATTGTTAGAAACATGTTGGGTAGCTGTTTTACAATGTGTTTGATGTCTGGGTGTGTTTGATTTGTGAGTTGGATGATAGAATTTGGAAAATTTGGTCTGTGTTTCGCTGGTTCGCGAACTGTGGGAGGTTGCAGTCGAGTTTCTCACCCCGACGAGAAAATTGTATAGAAAATCCTCGCCTCAGCGGGATCTCGCCCCGGCGAGAAAATTGTAAAGCAAACTCTCGCCCCGGCGAGAAAATTGAAAGGCAAATTCTCGCCCCGGCGAGATCATTGCTGGAAAAGTTATTTTTTTTTATTATTTTTTTTGGGTAACTGCGATGTCTCACTCTATGCAGGGTTAAAACTTAAATTAATATAATAAATGAAGACCAAGATGTTAAGATGGATTCTAAGTGAATATTTAATGATGATTAAATATAAAGTTGTTATACCTTAACTTAAAGATAAGTTTTGGTGATTCTTAAAGTGTTATATTGTTGTAGCTAAGCTTGTAGCTTCTGAAATAGGATTGATAATCAGTGATTAATTGAAAATTGAGATGAGGATTGGAGTGTTAATGTATGTGAATATTGTAACTAATTATTTTTGTTGTTATACAAACGGAATATGTATGTTGTTTATTGTACGTGGTTTGTAATTAGGAAAACTACGCATGAGGCAAGTTTCCTATTCTCAACTCTTTCACATTAAATATATTTTCAATCTTAAATTTACTTGACGCAAGTGTCCTTATCCTACCTCGATTCCAGTTTATGCAAGCTTCTAAATCCTACTTTCTCATCTAGCAAGTTATCATTGCAT
Organism: Aralia elata; assembly: GCA_034770075.1. NCBI lineage: Eukaryota > Viridiplantae > Streptophyta > Magnoliopsida > Apiales > Araliaceae > Aralia > Aralia elata. The sequence continues at coordinate 482,385 of JAVJAP010000056.1, forward strand.
GTCATAGACTTCTGATTTTTTTTTTTGGATTCTTTTTGTTCAAAGCTCAAGTTAATTGAAGTCGTTATTCTAATGTCTTGGACATACAAAATCCATATCATTGTATATCACTGTTGTTGATCTTTGATCATAATCTAAGTTGTTAAAATTATATTTTGCTGAACTGAATTCTTGGATGACAAAACTGAGAAGAACAACCCTAGTATAGGGGAATATTTATGCGAAAGCGTTGAATGGTTGTGCACAATACATTGTACAACCGGCTGATCACCCTGAGTACGAGATGGATAGTCCAGTTATAGTTTATTAAACTGTTAAAGGTTACAATAAACTTATCTGTTAACCTAGGACATGGTTCGTGGTCTAGTGACCCTCAGTATATCACTTTCGAAATATCTTGATGTTCTATTTATTTTCTATCAAGCTTTCAGATGTTTCCATTCTTAATTATTAAAGTGTTCATTGTTATTTTGGTGGGCACTTGTTTTGCTCACCCTTGCATACTAAACCCTTGCAGCTAAAGTTGAAATACTAAGTGAGCCGTCTACTAGCAAAGGAAAAGGACAAATGAACAAATGACTATGACTTGCTGTTATGTGAAGACTGGTTTACTTTTATGGTTATGTAATCAAGACTTATTAGCTATTTATTTATTTTTCTGCATTTTATGAGATGTAATAAAGGTTAGAGAACCTGGGACTTATTTTGAGAAACTATGTAACCCTCTTATGGGAGATATTTCTTTATTATTCAGTTTACTTTACTTGAAACCTTTTGTTTATGGGTAGACAGTGATTATGTATGGATAGTGAGCACCAAATCTGTGTGGTTTGAGGTAACCCGAATTTGGGGTGTCACAGGTTGGTATTAAAGCCGTAGGTTTAAGAACCTTAGGTGGGGAAAAACCTTAGGAATTAACCTTTTAGGAAATCGCAAAGATAGTGTTGCTAAACTCTTATCGAGTATTAAGGGATGAATTGAGGAATTCATTGAAGATAATAAAATACTTTATGTGCTTATATGCTTAATAACCAATGTGCTCGCGAGTGGTATCAATTAAATAATTAAAATATTTTATTATCAGGATGTCGGAGGTTGGACAAACTAGTCAGATTCGAGTTGAGCAGATCCTAGTGCTGAGGGAGGATATCCCAGAGCCTGGAGACAAGGAGGCCAGAGATGTTCATGTGGTCAGCGAACGGTTGGTGACTGTGGAAGCACCTGGGCAGAGGCTGGTCACTGTTCAGGAGGAGGAGGAAGAGGAGGAGGATCCCGAGGAGCTGATGTACGAGCAGTTATATGATGAAAATGTCGAACTTCGGGAGTAGCTTAGAGTTTTGGAGGAAGTGTTAGAGACGCGTCGAATTACTATCGAGGAAAAGGACGGAGAGATCTATGATTTAGAAGTACGGTTGGGTGATGTAGAATGGAAATTAGTTCACGCAGAGGGTCAGCAAGAGCAACTGTTAGATGAAAATTAAAAGGTGAAGTCAGAGAATGAGGTGGTGAAGGCTGAAAATAGTGAACTAAAAACTGAGAATGATGAATTAAAGTCTGAGATCGGCCAATTAAAGATTGCGATGGAGGAGTTAAAAGAAGCTTTGAAGGAGGAAATTGTTATGCGTAATAGGGTTGAAAACGCTCACATTAGGGTTTCTCAACGATTGGATCGTGCTGAAGGAGAGATTCGTGCGAAGAAGTTCAAAATTGATGACATGGAGTATATTTACCACACGACGATAGATATGGCTCAAGACCGGGTTCGCCATTACCCAACATAGTTAGAGGATCATCCGAGGTTTGTGGATCGTCGAACTATTGTTCGCATCATGGAGCAAGAACGTGAGGAGGCTGTGCGCTGAGGGTTGTCTTCGTAAGTTATTAGAGAAATAATATTATAACAAGTATTTTGAATATAAATCCCAGTTTATATAAATAATGGGATAAGATGTTAATGGTGAAATGCCGAAGTTGTCTTCTTAAATGATGATGTAAATAGTAAAATGCTATCTTTTGAGTTTGAGAATGAATGAATAAAGAAGTTTTTTGAAAAATGTTATGTGTTAAGTTTCTACTTTTGAATATTTAAGTATGTTTTAATTAAGTTATAAGTACTAAAAATAAAAATAAAAATTTAGCAATTGTCTAAAAAGCGTTGTCTTCAATAGAATTATGCCGCCAAGAAGAGTTGGACGACCCCGTCAGCAACCACCCCTAGAGGGGTCTACTAACAACAATAACAATAATCCACCCGATGCTAACCCAGTTCAGCAACTAGTGAACCTTTTGACTGAAGTTTTTGCAAATCAACCACAAGCTCAAGCTACGACCTTTAAGGATTTTAAGGCCGTTGGTCCCCCTGAGTTTAAAAGAACAATGGATCCGATAGAAGCCCAAACTTGGGTAATGGAAATGGAAAAAGTTTTTGAAGTCGCTAGGGTTGGGAATGATCAGAAGACTGCCTTTGTGACTTTCATGTTAAAGTCGGAAGCCAGTTACTGGTGGCAAGCCAACAAGACGAGAGCAGGAGAAGGTGTTATACCCTGGGATCGATTTAAAGAGATGTTCTTCGAAATGTATTTCCCGGCTAGTGCTCAGAACCAGATGGAGGTTCAGTTTCTCGAACTTAAGCAAGGAACAATGACAGTGCCAGAATACGCGGTAAGGTTCAATGAACTAGCGAGGTTTGCACCATACCAAGTTAACACGGATGAGAGAAAGGCTAGACGATTTGAGCAGGGATTGAAACCTTGGCTTTACAGTAGGGTTTCTATGTTTCAACTCAACACATTTGCGGCGGTGTTAGAAAAAGAAATAATAGCAGAGGGAGGAAGTGATGCATTAACCAAATACAACCAGGAGTAGAAAAAGAAAGGAATGAGACCGAAAATAGGCCGAGTGGTAGCAATGGGGGAGGAAATCAAAAACGAAAATGGAATGATAGTGGTTCTACTGGAAGTCAGCAGAGTAACCAGAGGAAGAAAACTGAAGCTTGTGCAACCTGTGGTAAGAATCATGCAGGTGTGTGCTTGAAAGGAAAGAGAGTCTGTTACAACTGTGGACAAGAGGGCCACATTGCTCCAAACTGCACTGCCCCAAAGAAGGGTGCATGTTTCACGTGCGGGTCAAAAGACCATCTTGCTCGTGATTGTCCAAGGAAAGTAGCTAGTGGGGGAAATGGAGGCAAATGAAGCAATAGTGGAGGTGCACTAACTATTTCTGGACCAGCTACAACAAATCGCCCGACTGCACGCACTTTTAATATGACGGTCCAGGATGCGGTTTGATCCAAGGAGGTGGTGGCATGTATCCTACCAGTAAATAACTTGAATGCATATATACTTTTTGATTCGGGTGCAACTTATTCTTTCATTTCTGATGATTTTGCTGAGAAATTGGAGATACCCCGAGAAGAGTTAGACTTTCCCTTAAACATAGAGATTGCCAATAGGGAAGTGATACCTATTAGGTATGTGTACAAAAATTGCGAGATAGATATTCATGGTCATATGATGACAGTAAATCTTATTCTGATTAAACTTGAGGAATTTGACGTTATTCTAGGGATGGATTGGTTGTATAGTTATGGGGCGATTATTGATTGCCAAAAGAAGTGTGTTAACCTTAAGACTCTGTCTAAGGTGGTATTTTATGGTAGCAAATCGCCAAGGCAAACAACTTGTCTAACGATTATGCAAGCCAAGAAGTTACTAAAGCAAGGATGTGTAGGGTATTTAGCTCATGTGGTAGATACTCGGAAGACCGGTACAAAATTGGAAGAAACACCGGTGGTGAGAGATTTTGTGGATTTTTTTTCGGATGATTTGCCGGGATTACCTCCAGATAGAGAGATTGAATTCGTTATTGATTTAGTGCCCGGGACTGCGCCTATATCAAAAGCTCCGTATCGAATGGCTCTGGTGGAGATGAAGGAGTTGATGGTGCAATTACAGGAGCTACTAGACAAGAAGTACATTCAACCGAGTGTTTCACCGTGGGGAGTGCCGGTGTTGTTTGTTAAGAAGAAAGATGGTTCGATGCGTCTTTGCATAGATTATCGTGAATTGAACAAGGTTACAATCAAGAATAAATACCCATTCCGAGAATTGACGATCTATTCGACCAGTTGAAGGGTGTTACTCATTTTTCAAAGATAGACTTAAGAAGTGGTTACCATCAGCTGAAAGTGAGAAAGGAGGATGTTCCGAAGACGGCGTTCAGAACTCGTTACGGTCACTACGAGTTTCTGGTTATGTCATTCGGTCTAACGAATGCACCTGCAGCATTTATGGACTTAATGAATAGGTGTTTAAACCATTTCTAGATAAGTTCGTGGTGGTGTTTATCGACGATATTTTGGTGTATTCTAAATCACGAGAAGACCATGTGGAGCATCTGAGACTAACTTTAGAGACATTACGGAAAGAGAAGCTTTATGCAAAATTTTCAAAATGTGAGTTTTGGTTAGATCGTGTTCAATTTCTTGGACATGTAATTGATAAAGATGGGATTTCGGTTGATCCGGCTAAAGTCGAAGCGGTAATAGATTGGGAGCAACCGAAGACACCGTCTGAAGTAAGGAGTTTCTTAGGTTTGGTCGGATATTATCGACGGTTTATACAAGATTTTTCTAAGATCGCCACTCCATTGACAAATTTGACTAGGAAGGCGGTTAAGTTTGTCTGGACGGAGAAGTACGAAGAAAGTTTTCAGGAATTAAAGAAAAGGTTAAGTATGGCGCCTGTATTATCTTTGCCAGATAGTACCGGAAATTTTATGGTTTACAGTGACGCGTCGCATAAGGGCCTTGGCTGTGTGCTTATGCAAAACGGCAAGGTTATTGCGTACGCATCACGACAACTGAAAGATTACGAGAAGGGATACCCAACGCATGATTTAGAATTGGCAGCGGTGGTGTTTGCTCTGAAGATCTGGAGGCACTACCTTTATGGTGAGAAGTGTGAGATCTACACGGATCATAAGAGCCTCAAGTACATTTTTACACAGAAGGACCTCAACATGCGACAGAGACGATGGTTAGAACTGATTAAAGATTATGACTGCAAAATTCTCTATCATCCGGGAAAGGCGAATGTTGTTGCTGATGCATTAAGCAGGAAGGGTCGAGAAAAACTTCTGTTATTGACTGCTCAGGAGGAACTTAATAAATAGATGGCGAAGTTAGAATTGGAGGTGAAGTGCCAGCATGAATCAAAGGAAAATATATTTCAGATCGAGGTTCGTCCGGTGTTGCTGGACCAAATCATAGAAGCTCAACTTCAAGATGCGGAGTGTGAGAAGATTAGGAAGGAAGTCTCTAAGGGACAAGGTGGAAAGTTCAGTATTGATGCCAAGGAATTACTCAGATTTGAACATTGAATTTGGGTTCCATTGGTACCGGATGTTAGAAGGAAGATCTTGGATGAAGCTCACAATACACGTTACTCAGTCCACCCAGGGAGTACAAAGATGTATCAAGATCTTCGTCAATATTATTGGTGGTCAGGAATGAAGCGTGATGTCGCAGAATGTGTTGCCAGATGTTTGACGTGCCAGAAAGTGATAGCTGAACATCAATGACCCACTGGTTTGTTGCAGCCGTTAGAAATACCAGAGTGGAAGTGGGAACACATAACAATGGATTTTGTCGTAGGTTTGCCGACTACACAAAAAGGTTTTGACGCAATTTGGGTAATCGTGGACAGACTGACAAAATCAGCGCATTTCTTACCAATCAAGATTAGATTCAACCTGGACCAGTTAGAGAAATTATACATCAAAGAAATTATTTCGCGACATGGTGTTCCTGTGTCTATTGTGTCTGATCAAGATCTGAGGTTTACGTCAAATTTTTGGAAGCGTTTACAAGAATGCTTGGGAACTTAGTTGAGAATGAGCACTGCATATCATCCTCAAACTAATGGCCAGAGCGAAAGAACGATCCAAACTTTGGAGGATATGTTACGCGCCTGTGTTATGGATTTTAAGGGAAACTGGGATGACCACCTACCATTGGATGACAACAACAATTATCATGCAAGTATTAGCATGCCGCCATATGAAGCGTTGTAGGGACGAAAATGTCGGACTCCACTATGTTGGGACGAGGTTGGTGAACGACAACTTCTAGGACCGGAATTGGTACACCAAACAGCGGAGATCGTGAAATTTATAAGAGCGCGATTATTAGCTGCTCAAGACAGGCAGAAGAAGTATGCGGATCAACATCGTCAGAAACAACAATTTGAGGTAGGAAGCTTCGTATTTCTGAAAGTTTCACCCTGGAAAGGGAAAATTCGTTTTGGCAAGAAGGGTAAGCTTAGTCCAAGATTTATTGGTCCTTTTGAGGTTCTGCGGCGAGTTGGTGAGGTAGCTTATGAAGTAGCTCTACCTCCAGAGCTGGTACATATCCACAATGTTTTCCATGTCTCTGTGTTACGGCCTTATAAGCCAGATTATAAACATGTGATAAAATATGAACCTATACAGTTCGAGAAAGATCTAACTTACGAGGAAGTTCCACTTCGAATAGTAGACAGGAAGGAACAGGTTCTCAGGAATAAAGTGATACCTTTTGTTAAGGTTCTATGGAGGAACCACAATGCTGAAGAAGCTACGTGGAAACTAGAAGCTGAAATGATGAAGAATTATCCTGAGTTGTTTGTTTCGTCCTAGTTCTATGATTCTGAGGACAGAATCCCTGTAAGGAGGGAAGAATGTAGCGATAACGTTGTGATTCTGAGGACAAAATCCTTGTAAGGAGGGAAGGATGTAACGATTGTGAATTCTGTAAATAATTTAAAATATTTATTTATTGAGTTAATAAATATTTTATTGTTAATTTATTTATTGAGTAAAATAAATAACTAATAAAGTTATTGTGGAGTAATTCATGTTAAGAGTAATTGTGTTAAATGTTATTTGAATGTGATTTGATGTGTTTATTATAATTTAATTTAATAATTAAATTAGATGATTTACTGATTTATTTGTGTAAGGGATTTACTTGAATAAAATAATTTATTTGCCATAATGGTATCGATCAAATAAAAATTATAATTGAATTAGTAAGGTTTAATTGGATTTATTTAATAATAGGTTTAATTAAATTGTTAGTGTGACAATTAAACTATATGATATAATGAGTTATTAAAATAAATGGAAGAAGAGTTTTATTTAGCTAAACCAAACAAGGCCTTGTGGCTTTGTGACCTTTTAGTTTTTTAACTGATGAGGCTTTCTGGGTTTGTAACTGGTGAGTTGATAAAACCACGTGATGTTTTATCAGCTTACTTTCATAAGCCAAAGAAGAAAAAAATATATAAAGAAGAAGAGAGAAATTTGAGAGAGAATTTTGGAAATTGGAAGCAAGAATTCAATCAAAGAAGATTAGCTAAGTTTTCAAAGCAATAGAAGGTATAATTCCTATTAAAATTTTATTAGAAGGTTTTTCTCTGTATATGATTGTTTCCTTCCTGTATGTGAATTTATTTGCTAAATGTATGAATTACTTGGTTGTAATTAATAGTAAGCATGTAATAGTAATTATATGACGTTATAAACCAATTTGTGGGTATCAATCCATGAAAACATGCTTTAAAATAGAGTTTTTTGTTTTTACAGAGTTTCACTTTCATGTCTGGTTTATATGTATAAAATTTCATGTTCAATTCGGATATTAATCGGTAAATTGACTTTTGATTGTGTTAATATGATGAAAAACAAAAAGAATACAAGTGGAATGGATTAAAATGGTTTAGAGATGAATTTACAGTGTTTAATTTTATCAAATAGGCCAAAATATGAATATTTTGTTTTGACAGTGAATTTTTGGACTTTAATTGGTTGATTATGTGTTTTATAATAGTTAGAATTGTTAGAAACATGTTGGGTAGCTGTTTTACAACGTGTTTGATGTCTGGGCGTGTTTGATTTGTGAGTTGGATGATAGAATTTGGAAAATTTGGTCTGTGTTTCGCTGGTTCGCGAACTGTGGGAGGATGCAGTCGAGTTTCTCGCCCCGGCGAGAAAATTGTATAGAAAATCCTCGCCCCAGTGGGATCTCGCCCTGACGAGAAAATTGTAAAGCAAACTCTCGCCCCGGCGAGAGCTCGCCCCGACGAGAAAATTGTAAAGCAAATTCTCGCCCCAGCGAGATCATTGCTGAAAAAGTTATTTTTTTTATTATTTTTTTTGGGTAACTGCGATGTCTCACTCTATGCAGGATTAAAACTTAAATTAATATAATAAATGAATACCAAAATGTTAAGATGGATTCTAAGTGAATATTTAATGATGATTAAATATAAAGTTGTTATACCTTAACTTAAAGATAAGTTTTGGTGATTTGTAAAGTGTTATATTGTTGTAGCTAAGCTTGTAGCTTCTGAAATAGGATTGATAATCAGTGATTAATTGGAAATTGAGATGAGGATTGGAGTGTTAATGTATGTGAATATTGTAACTAATTATTTTTGTTGCTATACAAACGGAATATGTAGGTTGTTTATTATACGTTGTTTGTAATTAGGAAAACTACGCACGAGGCAAGTTTCCTATTCTCAACTCTTTCACATTAAATATGTTTTCAATCTTAGATTTACTTGACGCAAGTGTCCTTATCCTACCTCGATTCCAGTTTATGCAAGCTTTTAAATCCTACTTTCTCATCTAGTAAGTTATCATTGCATGTCATAGACTTCTGATTTTTTTTTGGATTCTTGTTGTTCAAAGCTCAAGTTAATTGAAGTCGTTATTCTAATGTCTTGGGCATACAAAATCCATATCATTGTATATCATTGTTGTCGATCTTTGATCATAATCTCAGTTGTTAAAATTCTATTTTGCTGAACTGAATTCTTGGATGACAAAACTGAGAAGAATAACCCTAATATAGGGGAATATTTATGCAAAAGCGTTGAATGGTTATGCACAATACATTGTACAACGGGCTGATCACCCTGAGTACGAGATGGATAGTCCAGTTATAGTTTATTAAATTGTTAAAGGTTACAACAAACTTATCTGTTAACCTAGGACATGGTTCGTGGTCTAGTGACCCTCAGTATATCACTTTCGGAATATCTTGATGTTCTATTTATTTTCTATCAAGCTTTTAGATGTTTCCATTCTTAATTATTAAAGTGTTCATTGTTATTTTGGTGGGCACTTTTTTTGCTCACCCTTGCATACTAAACCCTTGCAGCTAAAGTTGAAATACCAAGTGAGCCGTCTACTAGCAAAGGAAAAGGACAAATGAACAAATGACTGTGACTTGCTGTTATAGGAAGACTGGTTTACTTTTATGGTTGTGTAATCAAGACTTATTAGCTATATATTTATTTTTCTGCATTTTAAGAGATATAATAAAGGTTAGAGAACCTGGGACTTATTTTGAGAAACTATGTAACCTTCTTATGGGAGATATTTCTTTATTATTCAGTTTACTTTACTTAAAACCTTTTGTTTATGGGTAGATAGTGGTTGTGTATGGATAGTGAGCACCAAATTTGTGTGGTTTGAGGTAATCTGGATTTGGGGGTGTCACAGGTCTACCATTCGGGATCTCCCAGACAAGATACATAAGAATGTTATTCCCTGAAGAATAAGATCTAGAATCTGATTGAGAGTGGGAACATCGTGGTGAAACAACCTGAGCAGCCCAACGTCAACACCAACCCACTGTCTCAGCACAATGCAGAGGGTGTAAACATGATTGGGTCAGAAAACATTGGAAAGGATCCAAACCACAAGTATCTAAGAAGGATTGAAGAATATCCTTAAAGATCTGGGACAAGTATTTTAGGATAGGAATATCAAGAAAAGAGCAAGATTGTGGAGTAGGAGTTAGGGATGATTAAGCACTAAATAAACCAATTGGCAGAGTAGGTCATGTATCAACTTACACGATAACGTTTCGGTTAGACATCAAGAGCACGAAGCACGGATGAGGTCAAATCAACCTTACTTCCTCCCAAGACAATCCCGATACCCAAGGAAGATCAAATCAAACTCAGAGAACGAGAAAGATGGGCTGATAAAATAGTAAAAGAGTCGCAACAATGGAACTCAACGAAAATTTGTCAATCCGATGGACAAGAACTCTTGAACAAGGAAAAATTGAATATGAAGCGGCTATGAATCAGAATTTCACTCCGTTGAATTAACCAAAGGAAGAGGTACTACACCTATTAATCAATAAAGGGGAGATCACGAAATTATTATTGCCTCCAAATCCAAGAGCAAAGAAGCATGACCCCACCAAAATATGTCTCTATCATTCTAATTCATCTGGACATGCCACCAAGGAATGTTGGGTGTTGCAACACAAGATCCAAAATCTCATCGAGAGCAGGGAATTGAAGATGGCAAGAAATATTGAGATCACTATTGTGGGGGAAGATAAAGTGGAAATGAAGGGTTTGGCATACCCACCAGAGACAAAAAGTTCGGATGAAGCAGTGGCAATGATCACCAATTTCATGTAAGTTTGCAGAAACAAGTACATACAATCATATTGTAAAACAACGAAAGCACGCATGGTATAAATCGAATTTAAACTTTCTGCAGTCCCAGAAATCACCTTATGCGATATTATTAATTCCAGATGAAGAAGAAGGGATTATACCTTTGTAGATTCAACTTTTGAACAACTACGAGTTCACCTCCCATGATCCTTTACGTTCTTCTCCAAATCCACCTGATTAAACGCAAGCTATAAAGTGTATGTAGTGCTCTAAAGATGATCCACCAAGAGAATATAGATTGAAGAAGTAAATTTAGGTTCTCTTAGACCTTGGGTAACTAATCCTAGTTTTTCTCTCTCCTAACTCTTTTAGGTTTTTGAGAATACTTGGAAAAGATTGTATAAATCCTTCCCACAATAAGACCCCTCTTATTTATACATCAACCTTCCATCCTAAACCTTTTAGGACTTAGGGTTTTAATTTAATTTAACTCTCAAACTATTTAGGAATTAAATAATTTATAATAATAATAAGAATACTTCTTATTAATTTATAATTAATATTTCTCCAAATACTTAATTATAAATATTAAGCTATTTAATTTATTCCACTAATAAATTAAATACACTTAATTTATTATTATTAAGCTAATTACTTCTAAAGCAATATTTCTCTTTTGTGGTGTGACCCTTTAGGTTCAATATTATGTCGGTAGTAGAATAAATAAATTAGAACCATCTTAATATTATTTATAATGAATTAAACTTCTTTAATTCATATATAAATAAATAATATTTATTCTACATCACGAGAGACACCTTACGATAATTTATCATGACTATCTGTATAATATGAAATCAACGTTTAATCACATAGAACCTATTCAGTAATTAGTTACCGTACAATTTATTCCATCTACCACACAATGTCCCGATCAAATATAAAATATGGAATTTCTATCAAGTTTCATTTATTTGATGATATGCATTTCGATTCAAAAATGCACAACTCTAGTTAATGTAAATTAGAAACTCCTTTCTAATTTCCATTCACCCTGACCAGGGATTCCTAATTGTCACTTATCAAATCGCATATGACATTCTCTCCCTTTACTGAAAGTGGTGGATCCTTTGTTGATCATTCATTTACCTCCATGTATACTTTATTAAACCCGAACATATCCTATATTATACTCTGTAGTATTAAGAAATATGACAAAGTATAACTCAAAATACACAAGGTACTACGATAATCTCAAGTCCAAAGATCACTTGTACTACTATCACTATAGGAACTCCTATTGACAGGTGAATAAAACTACATTAGGTGTTCCTTTAAGTGAGTTACGTTCAGTGAATTTATTTTCCAATAAGCACCTACATACTTGCATGAACTATTAGATCTAGAACTATCCATAACCCCACAATAGTGATCCAACGATTAGGAATATTTTAGTTTTGAGCTATCTAGAATTTAGATCTCATTAGCATAAACTCTTTATGATTCTAAAAGCATTGTTTCAAAACTATAAGTTTATCACATTTATTTAATTCAACTAATTAAACATGGATAAAGAATGCCTTTAAATAAACAAAATTCTTTTATTAATAAATGAATAAGATTACAAAGTAAATGCTTATCACATCTTATGTGATTGGCTTGAGGGCATACTACTTTCATTTCAACGAGATACGACTGGACCTCTAGTAGTCCAAGGGGCGATAAACAAAGCAGTAAAGGTCCTTGTGGAAATACCAGCTTCCGGGTCCATTATACTGACGACTAGACCTCAATACCCCATTGTGAGCTTGAGGGCAGTTCTGTGGGACTATGGGAAGGAACAAGAACAAACTTCTGAATACACGACAGTCTTGCCAAAGAACAACCCTTTATGTCTACCAAAACGAGTAACTAAGATAATGAAGAAGCCTGTTTGAGAAGTACCAGAAGAAAAGGTGGTTGAATTCCTCAGAAAGATGGGACATAATAAGGAAAAGATTGTAAGAAAGCTCGAAGAAGCGCTAACTGAAGTCTCTATCCTCGATCTGGTGTTAGCATACGAGGACCATCGAAGAATCTTGGTTAAAGTCTTGGAAGAAGCGTATCTCCCCAAGACGGTGGACACAAAACAGTTCAGCTATTTGATCGGGCACATTCTGGATAGCAATGTGATCTCCATCACCGACGATGATATACCGGCGGAAGGAACGAGGCATCACAAACCCCTGCACATTGTCGTCATTTCGTTAGGATATGTGTTGGGCGGTGTGTTAATTGATGGAGGACCGGCCCTCAATATATGCCCTTATGATATTCTAGAGAGAATGAATATTAACCCTAATCGAATCCAGAGCAGCCACGTAGTGGTCAGAGCATTTGATGGATCGAGAAGGGATACTATGGGGGAGATCGAACAGCCCATGGAAATCGACCTTTATACCTTTGACATCTCCTTTCAAGTATTGAATATCACAACGGGCTAAAATTTGTTACTAGGAAGACCATGGATCCACATGGTCAGGGTTGTCCCGTCAACTTTACATCAACAACTGAAGTATATCGTCAGCGGGATTTTGATGACCATATTAGCAAAACTTGAGTATCCTTCTTGTAACGCCCCCAAATCTGGGTCTGCCTTTAAACCCGAGTCCAGTGCGTCATGGTACTACCCATTCATCACAATAATATCGACATAAATGTAATTACTATATTATTACAGTATGTCTTACTCTAATCTCAAGTTCTATAACCATTACATCATTCATCGTCATAACAATAATAAATATTACAAAATTAATTATAATAATAATAATAAATCCATTATAGTCTAAACTATTACATATATGGATAATAAAATCCTACGCATTAACTTTTCCTTTGCCTTTGTCCCTCCGAGAACCCTCGACAACCTCTGACTTAACTGAAAATATTTATTTAAAAGTAAGGATGAGCATTCAATTGCTCAGCAAGTATAACAATTCAATAACAACAAAATTAAGAATCATGTGATATCTCTTCAACAACTGAACAATAATTGTGAAACATATTGAATAAACAAGGATAACACTTTACTTTGTTTGAAATAATTTTCGAAACGACATACTGAGCGGTCATATGACCTTAAACTTTATTTTTCATTCATGAAAAGGTTTCACCGTATTTCTACCGCAAACTGATATACTTACGAGCACTTCTAGGTGATCAACCTATAGTACTCTATGTTGATCAACACTCTACTTTTAAACGACTATATGCGTTTGGTTTAGGCACTTGCAGCCTTGTCGAAATATCTGACTAAAATCTTTCCCTATTATTAAGGTTTTTTTCATCTCATATATGCATTGGAATCCTAACCGAATAATTCAGTTGGATAGCTCTACTTAACATCAATAATATTTCAAGGATTTATAATGAAATCGATAAAATATTTAAACACTTGTCTAGCCGAGTCAAATGGCATTGACAATCATTATAAGTAGTTCATGAATAATAGAACTTGAAAGCTTTAACAGTTTATGCATAGCATGTCTTAAAAACTTGCATTTAATATGAAAATCAAATGAAGTTAGGGTACTTGCCTTAAGCAGCTTCTAGAATTTAAGCTATTTTGCCCTTCGAATGGCCTATGGAATTAAGTTCATATACACAAACCAATTAATCACATATTTCACGCCAAATAATTGGTTTACATTAACCTTAATTCATTTTTTAAATAATGTTTTTCATTATTCAAGACTTAGTATTACTTTATCTTTAGGACTTAGCATGGCGTCATGCAAGTTGCACAATGCTTGCCTAACATGCCTATGAGAACGCCCTAAGCCCGAGCACATAAAAGCTCTTTATTGGGTTTTATGCAGGACCGGCGCTGCGACGCCTAATTCTAGTTCATTTCCGGCGCTGCGGCACCAGCTTTTACACTGATAGCAGAACTGCAGCGCCATTCATATTTTTTTCCCAGATCTTTTAGCAGCGCTATGACGCCGGCAGTCAGGGAGCAATTTTTTCATGTTTTTCATCTTTTGAAATTTTCATTTTGTCTAACCCGCTCGTGAATGTCGTAACTTCCTCATCCGTTATCGAAATGAGTCCGTTCTCGAACTCATTTCTAGCTCGTAACATTATCTATAACTTCATCTGAACAAAATAATTTTTTTAATCCTTTACCAAGCCTAAAATTGGCTCAAAAATCCCTCGTGGTTCGTTAAGTGACGTTTTTGACATCGAATTTTTAAATTACCGAAACTCGTTCATCCGAAGTCGGATTGAGCTCGTTCTCGAGCCTACGACTCACATTTTTCATGAACTACAAAAGCCCTAACAAATTGGACTTATCCAGACACATGATCTACTTACTAACTTTGTTCAAAGTGATACCAAGCTAGGGTTTTGATCTTTTAATAAGTTTTAACCTCTTTTACTGAAAGTTTCGCCATAACTTCATTATAACTTATTTTATTTCCGTTCCATTTAGAACATTTATAATACTTACACATGTATATTTCCTTCTTTCCATATTTTAATATTAACATGCAAACGATGGTTTTAAACTTGTCCATCAACAACACTAACAACCCTTTTCATATTTTCTTGGTTTGCTTCATTATTATCATTATGTTCTTAAAAGTAGTATGCACACAAGTTAATCAATTTGATATAATGTAGCATATCCTTTGTAATCTTATTCATTTATTAATAAAAGAATTAATTTAATAAAGGCATTTTATTTTATCTACATGGTGTTGTTATTTAATATGTGATAAACCCATAGTTTTAAGCAATGCTTTTAGAATCATGATGATGATCATGCTAATGAGATCTAAATTCTTAGATAGCTTAAAACTAAAATCGTTCCTAATCGTTGGATTACTAAAAAGGGATTAGTGAATCCGGATAGATTGGTACATACCTTGTTTGCTCTTAGCAAGAGGATGATTGATCTCATAATCATTTGTGTGGAGACACTAAAGCAAGTATGTATGTGCTCATTAAAGAATAAGTTCACTAAACGTGGCTCGCTAAAGGAATACCTAATGGAGTTTTAATTGTCTGTTAATATAAATTCCTCTAGTGATAGTAGTACAAGTGATCCTTAGACTTGAGATCATCATAGTATCTTGTGTATGATGAATTATACTTTGACATGTCCCTTAAGACCTGTAGGGTATATCAAATGGTATGACTGGGTATAATAAGTTGTATATAGAGATAGGTGAATGATCAACAAAGAATCTACCACATCTAGTAAAAGAAGTGAATGTCCTATATGATTCGATAAAATGAAAAGGCAGTAGTCCTTGGCCAAGGCGGAATGAAATTAGAAAAGAGTTTCTAATTTGTATTATTTAGAGTTGTGCATTTGGGAATCGAAATGCATATAATTAAATAAAATAAGACTTGACAGTAATTCTATGTCTTATATTTAATTGGGACATTGTATGGTAGAAGGATTGAATTGTACGGTAACTATTCACTGAAAGGTTCTTTTGTGATTAATGTTGAAATCTATATTATTTGGAAAGTCGTTGATCGCTAAGGGAGCTTACCATTATTGTAGAATAAATATTATTTAATTAAATGAATTAAATAGTTTAATTTATTTTTTTAAATAAGATTAGAATTGTTCTAATTGATTTATTCACAACCGGTTTAATATGGAGAACCTAAAGGGTCACACCGCAAAAGGAAAATATTTATTTAAGAAGTAAATGGCATAACTGTAATAATAAGTTAAGTGTATTTAATTTAGTCTATGGAGATAGAATAAATTAAATAGCTTAATATTTATTATTTAATATTTTAGAAATATTAAATATAAATTAATAAGAGGAGTCTTATTATTATTATTACTATTACTATTATTTAATTCCTAATAAGGATTGGGAATTAATTAATAGAAGTACTCTCACATTAATTCCTAATTGGATTAGGAGTTTAATTTAATTAAAGGAGTTTAATTAGAATAGAAACCCTAATCCTAAATAGTTTAGGGAAGGATTTTCCTACATCTATAAATAAGAGAAGTCTTATCATAGATTAGGGTTACACACTCTTGCATAAGAATTGTAGAGAGTACTTACAATTTCTATAGAGATAGAAACTAGGGTTTTGCCAACACCCATCTTCTTGAACAAGTATTATTCCTTGGTGGATCACCTCTAGAGGCCAAACACTTGGGTGGCTAACGTTGATCAAATGAAGGAATTTAATCGGTGAAATTCAAGGAGAACGCGAAGGAATTGGAGGTGAACTTGTACCTGAGGAAGCCAGAATTCTACAAGGGTATAATTCTTATTCTTCATCTCTTTCGTTTAATTAATAATTATGCATAAAGAAAGATCATGGTGATGGTTTGTATAAAATTTTAAAATCTGATTTTATCGCGCTTCCGCTTTATTAATGTAATTGGATTGCATGTTCGCGTTATACAAACCTAACAATAGCTTGAACACTTGTGCAAATACTAGATATTTACATAAGTAAGGAAATTAACACAATCGTATATGCATTGACATCAGAGCTAGCATGAATCTGGAGCCATGGTGGGATGAGAAAGGGGTCCATGAGAAGTTAGTTGAAGTCCCAGTTATGTTCAAGAAGTTTCAATTCAATATTCTGTTCACAAACACAATGGGGCATTTGCCTAGCTATTTGAAGGTTATAAAGAAGATTCTAAAGGAAAAGAGCATGCTAGGTGACTTTGAATCAATGGCCCTTACAGAAGCAAAGCCCTCAGACGTTTCATTATTACTAATGGATAGAGAGTTCCTCAATTTTCGAAGGGAATTGGATAGTAAAACATGGAGAAGTAAGGCTGACGACTATAACTCAAGCGCTTGATGGGAGGCAACCCAATCATTTTAGTATCATTAGCTATTTTAGTTTTTTATATTTTTGCATTTAGTTAGGAGAGTAATAGTTAATTTCTAGATTTTCAGTGCTTTGCTAGTCTCTCATGTTTTTAAAAAGGTTGTGCTAATCCATGTTATGGTATGTTGCTTTGAACAGGTAAATGGTTTTGAGATTGTAACAATTGAACAAAAGAGGGAAAATAAAAAATTCAAGATCAAGGATTCTCGCCCCGGCGAGAAAATAAGGCTGGAGAATCTCGCCCCAGCGAGAACCTCTCTGCCCAACTTGGCCCAGTGGTTCCAGATCTCGCCCCGACCCAGATTTTTCTATTCATTCTCGCCCCGGCGAGCTTTCTAGGCCAATCAACTTCGCCCCGGCGAAGTCAGTTGAAAAAAAAAAAAGAACCCTCACTTTTAAAATCCTTTGCCTTTCTTCAACGAAACTTCTAATTCGATTTCTTCCATTCGAAGTCATTCAAGATGCACGGATTCCATCTTCAATTTGGATCGCACATATCAATTTGGGGAACTTCGCAAAGGTGAATCTCAAGTAAAATTTGATATCAACACGGGGTTTTCTCCGACCCATTTTTTCACTCTCGCGGATCCAACCGAACAACGCATTTAACTAAAATCAATCAAAGATGTTCGTGAAGATGAAATCCAAGTTCTAGTTCCAGTTTCTCAAGCCTCAGCCGCTGCAAGCATTCTCACCTTCGGATTCGGATAATGAGCAAGGTCGAGCATGTCGCTTGACCAGTCAGGGAAGTCCTCCGTTTTAATTTCTTTATTTTGCAAACAATGAGGACATTGTTCATTATGAGTTTGGGGGGATTTGTTGTCATTATACATAGTCATGTCATATTGCATTACATAGTTGTTTAGTTCACGTACATTGCATTTGTTAGTTATTTTTGCATATTGTAGGAATAATTTTTAAATTTTTTAAATTTTTTTTAATTTTTTTTTTTTAAAAAGTAAAAATTTAAAAATCACAAAAATATTTTTTTGTTTTTATTGCATTCTTTTATAAAAGTTAGGATCATATAGAATTGCATTTAGGATAGTTTGAGCAATAAATTGATGTAGAGTATTTAAGGAAGGCCGATGTCGACGCCGGGAGGAATCGCCTCTTTTGCGATATGTCCTTTCCAATTTTAGCCTTCTCATTAGATGATTTTTTGGAAAAGGTCGGCATAAATGTCGACGGGGTTTTGAAAGATCGCTTTTTATGATGAGCCAATTAACCAGAGTCGCCAGTTGGTATATTTGAAATGGATGTACCAACTCATCCGAGTTTCGTTTTCGTAAATCCCTGGCTCATATGTGACTCCGAATTAATTGGTCTGCAAACCGAGATTCATAGAGTTCGGGGGCTTGCTTAAGCGAGGGGAAGGTGTTAGGCACCCCCCGACTTCCGTGAAACACGGTTACCGCAATCTTGATGCTTTTCCTATCCTTTAATTCTTGAATGTGTGTGTATGTGCGCGCGTGTGTGCCTATGTGAATGTCGTGGTGAGTTTGCATGAAGCAACCATTTGGGTTTTTATGAAAAGTTGTGTTTTCTTTTGAGAATGCTTTAGAATGTCCTTCGGCTTATACGAGAAAGCTTTATGAGAAATGTTTGATTTTAATTGTCAAAAACCATGAGATTTTCATTAGGTATCATTTTGGCAAAAATAAGAGCTTTCTAAACCTTCGTCAAAATAGGAATCGAGATCTATACGTTGCTTTCGTAAATAGCATGATGGGCAACTTCTAGGATCTCTTTAACCCTATGCACAAAGATTTAATAAAATGTTACTTCTTTTTATAAAATCATTTTTTTGATGTTTGAAAACGATTTTTCCTTTAGCCTCCTCGTTAAATAGGAATCGACATTTATTAGCATTTTCAATTTTAAGCCTCGTGGTGCTAATAACCTAGTTTGATTGATTTTATGAAAAATCTTTATCGTTTAGCTTTGAAATCATTTTTCGTGTCACAAATTAAACCAAACATTAAAATGCGTTGGGGCTATTCATGGGCATGTAAGCCATCCGAATAACTCCAACGCCCACAATCACATATTTCACTATTACGGGGCCTTAAACCCGATTTTCGACTTGATATCATTTCAAGGCCCGACAATTACATATTTACAATAAAGGGTAGATCGGCCCTATTACATACATCCAAAAATGTCCATCATCGGATTTGGACCACGGGGTCGCGTTCCTAGGCCCACATCCAAAATTACTACATTATTATAACGAGCTAAAAATCATCAAATGGATATCATTGGGCCTTTAGGAAGAATTTCGTTCCATTTGGAACCCTCACTAATAGTCCTCCATCCATGGATTCACCATAATATACAAGAAAGATTACATTTAATGTATCCAAAATGACAAAAAGCTTAACAAAATGATATAACAAAAATGCTATGAAAGAAGGTTTTTTTCACCTTGCAAATATCACCAAAATGTGTACAAACTTGAGTATTTGAATAGAGTAGAAATTATCTTGGATATAATCTCACAAAAGAGGCACAATTCCTCACTTTTTCTCTCTTTTCTCTCCTAATTTACTGCAATTTTTTGCTATTTTCCCTTCTTTTTCCGAGCTGCTGCTGCTGCCTCCCTCTTCTCCTGGAACAAATGAAGAACTGCACTGATATGGGGCTGCCAAGGGCAGCCGTGCGACTGGCAGCAGATTGATCTGCGGCTGGCTGGCCGCCCACCAGCCACTCAGCCTGGTTTTGATTTCCGTGTTTCGAGTTCCGTATTTTCAAAAGGCGCACTTATTGGCCGCAGATCAATCCGCGGCTGGCTGGTTTGACTTTCTAGGTTTTCGTACCATGCCTTGATTCTCGTGCCGTGACGTTGGTTTTCGCTGAGAGGCTCGTATTTTGCTGTCCAGGAACCGCTGGGAAACGTGCCATATCATTCTGCTTTGATCGTTGTCGTGTCGACTTTGATCGCACGTCGTTGCAGTGGCTCTGAGCGTTCGTACCTATGTCCACCCTTCGTTCTCGCAGTGGCTTCGTTCGTACCTATGTCCAGGGTTAGTATACGAAGTGCAAAATTTGGGTGTCTACAGCCGATGATGAAAATTCTGATCAGTTAGCTAATTAGTTTAGCGAGACAGATAAGGAGTGTTAAATTAGGAATTGTGCTTGTTCCTGATTTTGTCGAACTTGAGACCCTTTTAATTCTTTTATGCACTTATCTATTTGGTTGAGCTAGTTTTAACTTTGAGGAAGTTTATATGTTAAATGCTCATGGAAGATATTTATGAACTCTGTATCTTGTTTGATCATGCTTAAAGTGTAATATGAGGATGAATATAAGTTGGGTGAAATCATGGTTAATTTGAAAAAAATTGAAGATTTTGAACTTTCCCTGATTGAAAAAAATGGACCATGTGGTGGGATGAGATGGAGCGTAAAACGCACTCACTCATAAACAAATGTAGTGAGATGGAGCGTAAAACGCACTCACTAAAAAAAGAAAAAAGAAAAGAGAATGAAAAGAGGAAAAAAATTGTTTGAATTTTTGGGGAAGGGTTCTAAAAGGAGCTTAAATGTTTGAAATAACCTTGTGATCCTCTAATTATGTTTTTTAGTATTCACTTTGAGTTGTGGAAGATAAGCATATAGAGTTCTTGTTGTTATACTAACCTTTTTGATATCTTTAATGATGCATTTAATTCATGAGCTTCTTTGAGTATTTTTTGCTAGTTTGATACATTTGGATTCACACACACACGCGAAAGGGTTCGAAGTAAGATGATAATGGGGATAAGTTGATTTCAGATGGTGCATAAATTTGAAGTCTTGCTGAATTGTTAGTTACTGATCTTTGAGGCCTGATATTTATAATATATGTTGATTGATTGCTCAGTCGTAATACATCATGCATCTGCATTCATTTAGATAGGTTTGTTTATTTTTGTTTTTCTTGTGTTTTTGCTTGAGGACAAGCAAAGTCTTGAGTTTGGGGGTATTTGATGAACGGGTTTATACCTATGAATTAGATATATCTTAGGCTTATTTCTTTACTATCTTTGAGTATTTTTAGTGTCATTTTACTTGTTTATGCATTGGTTTTGTAGGAAATAAAGCAAAGCCATTTGTACGTCAACGCTTGGGTGTCTTGTTTGCCATTTTTGAGCTTCTGATTGACATAGCAGCTGCTTGCGGCTCAATTTCACCCATGATCCAACCCGATTCTCTAAAACTCAAAGAACTAAAGTTGTAGATCTTGATCTCAGCTTTCGGGAACATTTTGAACCATCCAATTTGAAGTTCGTATGAGAGAGTTATGATCATTTTACCATCGGATTTGGCATGAATTTTACATATCATCTGTTTCTTGGCCATTTTAGACCTTTCTCTGATCGGTATCTCAACGAGCTCCAGTTATGAAAGTTGTAGAGCTACTTCTTATCTTTTCGTAGCCTCTTGAATCGCATTAATCCGAGTTCGGACGAAGAAGTTATGACCATTTTTCCAACAGACGTCGAGGCTGATTCAGGCAGCAGAAGCATTCTCGCCGGGGCGAGAATCTCAGGCTTAAATTTCTCGCCGGGGCGAGAATGCGCCGAAGGAAAAAAATATTTTAATGCAATTCTTTTGGAAAGTTGATTTGGAATTGGATTCTTTCTACTGATTTGATTCAGAAACTATAAAAGAGACAGAGAGAGATGGAAATAGAGGGGAAAACATACATAGATACATTTATAGTTACATGCATACGCAAGGATTGAGATACAGAGCTGAATTGGGAGGTTGGAGACTAGAGAAGCATCGCAAGAAATTCAGATTAGAGACTTGAAGATGGAAGAACTTCTACTGAGTTTTTCTTATCCTCTATCTTAGATTTGTAATTTAATTGTGATGACTTATTTGGGATTCATGATTTCTATTTTCAGTATGAACTAAATTTGCAATTAAGGCTACAATTGAATCTTTTATGTTTATGGATTAGTTATCTATTTGATTCCAGTTATTACTTCATATTGAGTTGTCTATCATATTTTGTGTTTATTGATTAATTGTCTGATCATCAATTAGCGGGATACTTTAGATGAATTCGGGAGATGAAATCTAGGGTTAGATCTGAATGTGATAGCATGTATTCTTAATTATTTGCATGGGATGAATAATTAGGGTTGTGAAGTGAATAGGGATATCTCTTCGCTGCATGAACTATTGAGAATTGGTATTTAATGAATTTAATTCTTTAGTTTTGCATAGGAATATTGCAGAATTAATTGAGTTAGATAATTTTATTTGATCACTTGGGAAAGGGCTTATGAATAACTTTGAATTCCTGTTAACAACTCTGTTGAAGTTAATAATTGGATGAATTGGATAATTAGTTTGTATTACATAATTGGGAATTTTGTAGTCTTAAGCCTTTAAAAATCTGAACTTCAACCTTTGTGTTAGTTTTTACTCTTAGTTTTAATTTAATTAGCTTTAATGGTTATACAAATTGTGATTGTTTAAATAAAATTGAATTGATATAGGACTAGTAGTTGGAAATTATTGAACAGAGATTCCCTGTGGGTTCGACACGCTATCTTATCACTTTATTACTTGTTGATCGTGTATACTTGCACGTAATTGTTGATTGTGAAATCTGATAACACTCTCCTAGGTGAATGTTTGGTTTGGGGTCCCCCCTCCCCCTTTTCCCATATGCTTGGTCTCTCATTTCCTTAGCAAAGTGTAGGAATACACCTCCCCATGGTTTTTGTCGGTGACTCCCCCTTCTTTCTTCCTTCTCCTGTAAGCTTCTCTCTCTCTCTCAAACCCATCTACAGATTTTTATAACCCATTTCTTCATGGGTCATGGGTTTGGGCTATGGTTTTGGGTCGTAGGTTTGGGTCTTGGGTTATGGATTTGATCCATGGGTTTTGGGCTCCAATTTGGGCCACCATTAATAATCTATTGGGCTTCTAATTAATTCCAATTGGGCTCAAATAAAATCCCACATTTGGATTATTAACTCTTCGCATTAACGCTTTGACGAAATTAAGAAAAGTTGAAAAAACAAAAAAGACGTCTTTGGCGTTAATAGTGTTTTAGCGTTATTCCTCTAAATAATTTAATCAATTTTCATGAAATAACAACACTTACAAAAAATTATCACATACACATCATATGTTGTAATAAAATCTTCAAACACATAACACAGAATAATATTAATAAAAGTTTAATTTATTCAATAAAATCTATAGGCTCGTATTACAAAGCTACCCATATTTTGTGGTCGTTACATCCTCCCCCCTTATAAGAAATTTTGTCCCCAGAATTACGACAT
Source organism: Aralia elata (assembly GCA_034770075.1). Classification (NCBI taxonomy): domain Eukaryota; kingdom Viridiplantae; phylum Streptophyta; class Magnoliopsida; order Apiales; family Araliaceae; genus Aralia; species Aralia elata. Next base: position 506,014 of record JAVJAP010000056.1, read on the forward strand.
AAGGTTAAACAAAAAGATGGGGATAATTCTTTTTTATCTTATCTTCGAGTTCCCATATCGCTTCTTCGGCGTTGTGATTCCTCCATACTACTTTCACAGAATATATTGTCTTAATTCGTAAGACTTGCTCTTTCTTCATATGTTAAGTCTTTCTCAACCTGAATAGGTTCGTACTGTATCACATGTTTATAGTCTTACTTATAGGGCCGTAATACCGACACGTGAAACACGTTGTGGATGTGTTCTAACTCAGGAGGTAAGGCTACCTCGTAAGCCACTTCCCCTACTCTTCTCAATACTTCGAAAGGTCCTATAAATCTTGGACTCAGCTTCCCTTTCTTCCCAAACCGTATATTGCCCTTCCAGGGAGACACCTTCAAGAATACGTAGCTACTGACTTCGAAGTCTCTCTTCTGGCGATGCTTGTCTACATACTTCTTCTGTCAGTCCTAGGCTAGAATTAGTCTTGCCCTTATCACCTTAACAATCTCTACAGTCTGCTGCACTAATTCTGGTCCCAACAGCTTGCGTTTCCCTACCTTATCCCAGCACAATAGCGTTCTGCATTTCCTTCTGTATAACGCTTCGTAAGGTGGCATGCCTATACTTGCGTGATAGCTATTATTATAAGCAAATTCTACTAAAGGTAGGTGGTCGTCCCAATTCCCTTTAAAGTCCATCACACATGCCCGTAGCATATCTTCTAAAGTCTGTATCGTTTGCTCGCTCTGCCCGTCTATTTGAGGATGATACGTCGTGCTCAACCTCAGCTGCGTTCCCATTTGCTCTTGCAAACTCTTCCAAAAATTCGACGTGAAACGCGGATCCCGATCCGACACAATCAAAATTGGCACTCCATGTCTAGAAACGATTTCCTTAACATAGAGCTTAGTTAATTGGTCTAATTTAAACCTAATTCTGATCGGTAAGAAGTGCGCCGATTTTGTCAAACGATCCACTATGACCCATATAGCATCGTATCCTTTCTGTGTTGTTGGGAGTTCTACCACGAAATCCATCGTGATATGCTTCCATTTCCACTCTGGAATCTCTAAGGGTTGAGGTAACCCACTTGGTCTTTGATGCTCGGCCTTGACTCTCTTAGAAGTCAGGCACCTGATAACGCACTCTGCGACTTCCCTCTTCATGTTCGGCCACCAAAAATATAGTCGGAGGTCTTGATACATCTTCGTACTTCCTGGATGAATCGAGTACCTCGAACTATGGGCCTCTTGCAAAATCTCCTCCCGCAACTCGGGTACTGGCGGTACCCAAATTCTTCCTTCAAATCTGATCACTCCCTCGTTATCGAGTTTATACTTAAATTCCTCCCCTTTGGAAATTCTTTGCCTTATTCCCTCACATTCCTCATCATTGAGTTACGCTTCTTTTACTCGGTCCAATAAGATTGGACGAGTCTCTATTGTAAACACCTTCTCCCCCAATTCTGTTGGGAACCTCACTTCAATCTCCAGTTTAGCCATCTCTAATATTAGCTCATCTTAAGCCATTAACATTGACAACTTCCCCCGACCCTTCCTACTTAAGGCATCGACCACTACATTCGCCTTCCATATGTGATATAGAATCTCAAAATCATAGTCTTTGATTAATTCTAACCACCTCCTCTGCCTCATATTCAACTCCTTCTGTGTGAAAATATACTTCAGACTTTTATGGTCCATGTATATCTCACATTTCTCGCCATATAAATAATGCCTCCAAATCTTCAAGGCAAACACAACTGCTGCCAATTCGAGATCATGAGTAGAGTATCCCATCTCATAATCTTTCAACTGTCGTAATGCGTACGCAATGACCCTTCCGTGCTGCATGAGCACATATCCAAGTCCCTTGTGTGACGCATCGCTATAAACTACAAAATCACCCGTATCATCCGGTAAGGATAATGCTGGCGCCTCAATCAACCTTTTCTTTAGCTCTCGAAAGCTCTCTTCGCACTTCTTCATCCATACATAATTTACCGCCTTTCTCGTCAATTGGGTTAATGAGGTTGCTATCTTCAAAAAATCCTGAATAAATCTCCGATAGTAGCCCGCTAACCCTAAAAAACTACCCACTTCTGTCGGCGTCTTCGGCTGCTCCTAGTTAATCACTACCTCCACTTTCGCTAGATCTACGGATATACAGTCTTTGTCGATCACGTGTCCTAAAAAGTGGACTCTCTCTAGCCAAAATTCGCATTTCGAGAATTTCTCATACAACTTCTCCTCCTCAAAGTTTCCATTACTATCCTTAGGTGTTCAACATGATCTTCCTGTGTCATTGAGTAGACTAGAATATCATCTATGAACACAACTACAAATTTGTCCAAATGTTACTTGAACACTCTATTCATTAAATCCATAAATGCGGTTGGCGCATTCGTCAACCTAAATGACATCACCAGGAACTCATAATAGCCGTAACGAGTCCTGAACGCTGTCTTAGGTATGTCCTCTCCTCTCACCTTTAACTGGTAATACCCCATTCTCAAATCTATTTTAGAAAAGTATTTTTCCCCTTTCAACTGATCAAACAAATTGTCGATCCTGGGCAACGGATACTTATTCTTTATTGTTACTTTGTTCAACTCCCGATAGTCAATACAAAGCCTCAACGATCTATCCTTCTTCTTCACGAATAACACTGGCGCTCCCCATGGAGACAAACTCGGTTGGATATACTTTTTATCTAATAATTCTTGCAGTTGAATCATCAACTCCTTCATCTCTACTAGCACCATTCTATATGGTGCCCTTGAAACTGGTGCCATCCCGAGCACTACATCTATTACAAACTCGGTCTCTCTATCTGGTGGAAGTCCTGATAATTCGTTTGGAAATACATCTGCGAATTCATTCACGATAGGTATCTGCCCCATTTCGGCTCCCTCTCGTTGGGTATCAACAATGTGGCACAGATAACCTACACACCCTTTTCTTAACAGCTTCCTGGTTTGCATCATCGATAACAAACTCGAACGTCTAGGAGATTTACTACAATAGAATACCACCTTAAACCGCTTCAAAGTCTGAAGGTTTACGCTTTTCTTCTGGAAATCGATTACTACCCCATGGTTAAACAACCAGTCCATCCCCAGTATTACGTCAAATTCACCCAGTTTAATCGGAATTAAATCTACCGATAACTTACGCCCTCTTATCTCAATGCAACAATTTCTATGAACGTGTTCAACAGGGATTACCTCCTTATTCGTAACTTCTATATTCAAGGGAGATTCTAGTTTCTCTAAAGGTAAGTTTAAATGTCTAGCAAATTCGCATGATACAAAAGAACAGGTTGCACCCGAATCAAACAACACATATGTATTAATATTATTAATCGAAATGATACCTGAGACTACGTCTCCTGATGTCACTATATCTTGGACCGTCATATTGAAGGTTCGGGCTGGTGGTCTACCTAGTAGAGCTGGACCAGTCACAGTCAGCTTACCACTGCTATTCCCATTGCCTCCCCCGCCTGTCCCCTTCTTTGGGCAATTTCTTGCAATATGGTTTGTCACTCCACAGACAAAACATCCACTGTTTTTCTTCGGTTTGGGGCAGTTAGGAGAGATGTGTCCCTCCTGCCCGCAGTTATAGCATGACGTCTTCCCCTTCAAGCAGACCCCCAGGTGATTCTTTCTGCAGGTCTTACACGACTCTACCCTCTTCTTCGGGTCTCCTGGTTTAGTTCCAGTATTCCCAGAACTGTTCCACTTCCTCTTTTGACTACCACTATTTCCTCCGCTTCCGCTAGCTCCCTCAGCCTTTTCGGCCCCATCACTCTTATTCATGTTCTTCCTCTCCTTGTTGTAGAGGCTTAGTGCCTCACTCCCTCTTTCGGCTATGATAGCTTTTTGTAGGATTGATCCAAATGAACCAATCTGCAGTAGATAAATTTTGTTATAGAGCTAGGGTTTCAAGCCCTGCTCGAACCTTCTCGCCTTCCTTTCCTCAGTGTCCACTTGGTGTGGAGCAAATTGAGCCATCTCATTGAACTTGGCAGCGTATTGGGGTACTGTCATGTTCTCTTATTTTAGTTCTAGGAACCTCATCTCCATTCGGCTCTACATGCTAGCTGGGAAGTAGTTCTCGAAGTATAACTCCTTGAACCTCTCCCATGTAATGACTCCCTCTCCAGCCCTATTCTGGTTTGCTTCCCACCTGAAATTAGCTTCCCCTTTCAGTAGGTAGGTAGCAAAATCAGTCTTTTGCTCCTCTCGGACTCTGGCGATAACAAACGCCTTTTCTATTTCTTTTATCCAGGATTGAGCCTCTATGGGCTCAGTGGTTCCGCTGAACTTAGGCGGTCCCACGCCCTTGAAGTCCCTAAAGTTAGTCGCTTGTGCGACTGGAGGATTCTAGGGTACTCCAGTAGGAGCTCTATTCAAGGCACCTACTAGTAAGTCAATGAACTGCTGCACATGGTTTACTTCCTCCCTATCCTCAGCCTCAGTTTCTCTCTATTGGGTCCTTCATCCCCTAGGTCTTCCTCTTGGTGGCATTTTCTGTTAAATAAATTATGCCACTATTAATCTATCATTCTCCCTCAAGAATTTTTTTTATTAAACACGACACATGCACATATGCATCACAAGCACATTTAATAAACAAACTTATATTAATATGCTTCATATTTTATACATCTTACAACACATAGCTTCAACTATTCGCATACGATATATCCCACTATTACTAAAAAGATGGGATTTACACCAGATAATCTATTACATATACAAAATTTAGGATTTACATCTTTACAAGGTACATATCTAGACCTCGTCAAATCATTGAACTAGACCGCGCCTAATGGCGTCTACATTCTCGTCATCTGCTATGGCCATCACTAGTTCCCTACTAATGGTGTGCCTGGTCTGGCCCTCCTCTGCTGGGTAATAGGTCACCCTACGCTGAAATCACCCATGTGACGACCTGAATGCGTAGTTAGACCTATCGGTCCTCACCTTCTTAGCCCTAGCATCTTTTTCTAGGTCACAGGCCCGATCTTCGGCCCTGATCTTATCATCGATCTCTGCCTCCTAGTAGGCCTTTAACTCATGCCTCTCTGCCTGGAGTTCTTGCACTCTCGCCTCTAAGGCCTGAACTCTACCTTTCAGTGCTACATGCCTGTCAAGTACCTCCCTAAACAGATTATTCATGTCTGTCGGTGCCACTTCCTCCTCTTTTAAAGGCACAACATCTGATGATATATCGTCTGCTTCCTCCTCATGCTCGGACGGATCCTCCTCAGTAGGATCCTCCTCCAGATATTCCTTCGGGTCACTTTCTATCTGAGCCTCAACCTCTGCTACTGGCTCGGGTGGAGCGATCAGCTCCTCGCTCATTATGTGAATGTCTCTATATTCGGGTCCTGCTCCTGACATCTACAATCCAAGTTACTAACTCGATTAGTACATAGAAATAACATATAATATTATAACACATAACAAATATAGTTTATTTTAAGTATACTTTTAGTTCTTTTGATGAATTTCCTCCATCCACCCCTTAACAACTCTATTTGAGTTCATTTACTAACTCTTCCATTTTCTCTACGGTCATATTCCTAAGGTTTTTCCCAACCTAAGGTTTAAAACCTATCAGCTTTGATACCAACCTGTGACGCCCCCAAATTCGGGTACCTCAAACCCGAGTTCGGTGCTACACGGTATATCCCATTCCATACAATATAATAGACATAAATGTAATTACTATATTATTACAATACGTCTTACTCTCAATCCCAGGTTCTATTACCATAACATCATTCCAAAATTAATATTATGTCTTAATATTGCATCAATACCATACTATTACAAATAAGGTACTACGTCATTTAGACATTCATCTTCCCCTTTCCTTTATTCTTACTAGAACCTTCAACCCGCTCGGGCTTAGCTGCAATGTTTAATATAAAACAACAAGGAACATTTAATTGCCCAGCAAGTATAATAGTTAAATAACAACAATATCAAGAATCATATAACTTTTCTTTAACAACTAAACAATAGTTGTAAGATATTCTGGATAAACAGGAACAATACATTGCTTTCGTTTGAACATTTTTGAAACGACATATTGAGTGGTCATAAGACTTTGAACATTCTTTTCCTTACTATAAAAGGTTTAAATAGTTATTTTATTGCAAACCGTCTGACTTACGAGCACTTCTAGGTGATCAGCCTATTGTACTCTATGTTGATCAACACTCTAGCTGGAAACGACTATATGCGTTTATTTAGGCGCCTCGAGGCCTTATCAGAATAACTAACTAAAACTGCCCCTAATAATAGGATTGTTCATCTCATTCATGCCTTGGAATCCTAATCAAAACAATTCGGTTGGATAGCTCTACTTAACATCAATAACATTTCAAGGATTTATTATCTAATCGGTAAAATATTTCAATATTTGTCTAGCCGAAACAAATGGCATCAACGCTCTTCATAAACAGTTCATGTATAATTAAACTTGAAAGCTTCCACAATTTATGTCATATCATAGTTTGAACACTTGTGCAAATACTAGATATTTACATAAGTAAGGAAATTAACATAATCGTATATGCATTGCGTAAATTGGAACTTCAGCACATCAATAATATTCATAAGAAACTTGCCCAACACAAGGGTTAGACAAGGGTTAGGAAACTTGCCTTTTGCGTTCTTTAATAACTTGACGTTAATCGTCCTTCAAAATGTCCTACACATTTAAGTACCTATCCTATACCAATTAGCCACATAATAGATACTAAACATTGGTTTACACAATTCCATAATGTTTCATTCTAATTAAAAACAAAATATCAATCAAGGTTACACACACTTGTTACTAAAAGTAGTATACACACAAGCCAATCATATTTAATATGATGTAGCATATACTTCGTAATCTTATTCATTTATTAATAAAAGAATTGAATTTCTTAAAGTCATTTTACATTATCTACATAGTGCTGTTATATTAAATGTGATAAACCCATAGCTTTGAGCAATGCTTTTAGAATCATGATGGTGATCATGCTAATGAGATCTAAATTCTAGATAGCTCACAAACTAAAATCGTTCCTAATCGTTGGATTACTAAAAGGGGGATTAGTGAATCCGGATAGATTAGTACATACGTTGCTTGCTCTTAGGAAGAAGATGATTGATCTCATAATCATTTGTGTGGAGACACTAAAGCAAGTATGTAGGTGCTTATTGGAGAATAAGTACACTAAACGTGGCTCGCTAAGGAATATCTAATGGAGTTTTACTCGTCTGTCAATAGAAATTCCTCTAGTGATAGTAGTACAAGTGATCCTTGGACTTGAGATCATCATAGTATCTTGTGTATGATGAGTTATACTTTGATATGTCCCTTAAGACTTTTGGGGTATATCAAAGGGTATGATTGGGTATAATAAGTTGTGCATGGAAATAGGTGAATGATCAACAAAGAATCTACCACGTTTAGTAAAAGATGTGAATGTCCTATGTGATTCGATAAATGACAACTCAGTAGTCCTTGGCCAAGGCAGAATGAAATTAGAAAAGAGTTTCTAATTTGCATTATTTAGAGTTGTGCATTTGGGAATCGAAATACATATAATTAAATAAAATAAGACTTGACAGTAAATCCATGTCTTATATTTAATTGGGACATTGTATAGTAGAAGGATTGAATTGTACGGTAACTATTCACTGAAAGGTTCTTTTGTGATTAATGTTGAAATCTATATTATCTGGAAAGTCGTTGATCGCTAAGGGGGCTTACCCTTTTTATAGAATAAATATTATTTATTTAAATGGATTAAATAATTTAATTTATTTATTTAAATATAATTAAAATTGTTCTAATTGATTTATTCATAACCGGTTTAATATGGAGAACCTAAAGAGTCACACCGCAAAAGGAAAATATTTATTTAAGAAGTAAATGACATAATTGTAATAATAAGTTAAGTGTATTTAATTTAGTCTATGGAGATAAAATAAATTAAATAACTTAATATTTATTATTTAATATTTTGAAAATATTAAATATAAATTAATAAGAGGAGTCTTATTATTATTATTACTATTACTATTATTTAATTCCTAATAGGGATTGGGAATTAATTAATAGAAGTACTCTCCCATGAATTCCGAATGTGATTAGGAGCATAATTAATTAAAGGAGTTTAATTATAATAGAAACCTTAATCCTAAATAGTTTAGGGAAGGGTTATTCATACATCTATAAATAAGAGGAGTCTTATCATAGATTAGGGTTACACACTCTTGAATTAGATTGTGGAGAGTACTAGCAATTTCTATAGAAATAGAAACTAGGGTTTTGCCAACACCCAACTTCTTGAATACCTATTCTTCCTTGGTGGATCACCTCTAGAGGCCAAACACTTGGGTGGCTAACGTTGATCAAATGAAGGAATCTCATCGGTGGAATTCGAGGAGAACACGAAGGACTAGGAGTTGAACTTGTACCCGAGGAAGCTTTGATCTACGAGGGTATAATTCTTATTCTCTTTCTCTTTCGTTTAGTTGATAATTGAACACAAGGATAGATCACGGTGATGGTTTGTATTAAAATTTTAAAATCCGTTTTATCACGCTTCCGCTCTATTTATGTAATTTGATTGCATACTTGCGTTATATACAAACCTAACAGTGATATCAGAGCATAATCCTTGTGTTAATTATTGATTGTGATGATTCCATGTATGAATTGATATGCGATACGATCGGATTTTTGGGCTGAAAAAAATTTCTGATTCAGTGTCGGGGCGCGGCCACGCCGCTTCCAGTTCATTCTGGAGCGCGGCCAAGCCTGAACCCAGAAAACATTTCTGGGGTGCAGCGCAGCCACGCCGCTCCTAGTTCAATTTGGAGCGCAGCCGCGCAGGTATGCAGAGTTTGAAATTTTTTTTTGTTTTTCTCAATTAACATAAATGGTTTATTGAATTGATAAATGTTTAAAATAAAGATGTTTATTTTATCTGGAATAAGATTTCAGATTGCTAAAATTAAAGGAGTTTAATTTGGATTTGGTTTTTGATTAAAATAAAAGAGTTTATTTTGTTTCAAAACTAAATATTAGCAAAACTTTTGCCCATTAATTGATATCAATGCATATATGGAATGGTTTTATTATTCATGAGATGAATGTTATTTATTGATACATATAGAGATATGTATGATAATTAATAGGGATTGATTATGGACTATTGACCAATGTGTGATTGAAATTATTTTAGAGGATGCTTGAATGTATGAGTTTTTATAAATGGGGTCTGCGTACCTCGTCTTCTCTAATTTTTCTTAATGTAAATTATATCTCCCTCCTATGTACTTCCCCTTGACTGATGATCAAGGTTTCTATTATAGTAAATAGTTCGTGTAATAGGATTAGTTGGAATTATTTTGAAGAATTAGAGACAAAAGAGCAATGAGCGCTAGAAGACTCATTTGTAATGGAGCCCGAGTTTAAATGTAATAGTTATATTTAAATTTAATTCTTGCACTCTAGGTTTGACCTATCGGTTCACTTGGTGGCTCTAGCTAACCAAACTAGAATAAAAGTCCATAATCAATCCGGGTAGAATATAGTATTTTATATGTGCATGTTTACTATATATATATTATATATTATTGATAAGTGGATTTTATACCTGTGAATTAGATATATCTTAGGCTTATTTTTTTACTATCTTTGAGTATTTTTAGTGTCATTTTACTTGTTTATGCATTGGTTTTGTAGGAAACGGCTTCAGAGGGTCAAAAGAGGAAAATTGGAGCTTAATGGCATTTCTGTAAATTCTGGACCAGAGTTCTCGCCGGGGCGAGAATCTCAAGCTTAAATTTCTCGCCGGGGAGAGAATGCGCGGAAAGGAATTGTAATTCAGTACTTTTGGGAAATGGATTTGGAATTGGATTCTTTCTACTAATTTGATTCAGAAACTATAAAAGAGATAGAGAGAGATGGAAATAGAGGGATACATATACATAGATACATTCGTAGTTGGATATTTACGCAAGGATTGAGATACAGAGCTGAAGTTAGAGATTGGAGACTAGAGAAAGCATCGCAAGGAATTCAGATTAGAGAATTGAAGATTGGTGAACTTCTACTGAGTTTTTCTTATCCTCTATCTTAGATTTGTAATTTAATTGTGATAACTTATTTGGGATTCATGATTTCTATTTTCAGTATGAACTAAATTTGCAATTAAGGCTACAATCGAATCTTTTATGTTTATGGATTTGTTATCTATTTGATTCCAGTTATTATCTAATAATGGGTTGTCTATCATATTTTGTGTTTATTGAGTAATTGACTGATCATCAATTAGCGGGATACTTTAGATGAATTCGGAAGATGAAATCTAGGGTTAGATCTGAATGTGATAGCATGTATTCTTAATTATTTGCATGGGATGAATAATTGGGGTTGTGAAGTGAATAGGGATATCTCTGCGCTGCATGTAACTATTGAGAATTGGTGTTTAATGAATTTAATTCTTGAGTTTTGCATAGGAATATCACAGAATTAATTGAGTTAGATAATTTTATTTGATCACTTGGGAAAGGGCTTATGAATAACTTTGAATTCCTGTTAACAACTCTGTTGAAGTTAATAATTGGATAAATTGGATAATTAGTTTGTATTACATAATTGGGGATTTTGTAGTCTTAAGCCTTTAAAAATCTGAATTTCAACTTTTGTGTTAGTTCTTATTCTTAGTTTTAATTTAATTAGCTTTAATCGTTATACAAATTGTAATTGTTTAAATAAAATTGAATTGATATAGGACTAATAGTTGGAAATTATTGAACAGAGATTTCCTGTGGGTTCGACACTCTATCTTATCACTTTATTACTTGTTGATCGTGTATACTTGCACGTAATTGTTGATTGTGAAATCTGACAAAAATTATCCAACATGCTTCGCATGTAAAATAATATGACTCGTATTTTATATATATATATATATGTGCATGCACGCTAAATAAGATGAGACTAATAATAATAAACCCCTCAAAGAAATCATATTAAGTCCTAAGCGTTCAAAGATATTCGGAATATTGAACGTTGCCTTCTAGCATGGTAAAGCAATAGAGTATTAAATGTTTAATATGAGTTTGTTGTGTCACCACAAGGCAAGTATTAAATATTTAAGATGTTGCTTTATCACATTTGATGCTTATTAAGGAATTGAACATTACTGTTTTGTTGTGTCACCACAAGGACGGTATTTTTCTCTTCACATATATGGAAGTGCTAGGTTGGACTTAACTTGAATAATTTTGATTCGGATGTGTTACCACTTGATCAAAATAATCTAAGAGGCAAAATACAAGGAGTTACATAGTGATGTAATTGACAATAGTTATCTTCCTATTTATTTATATATTGTTTGTTGTGTCACCACAAGGCTATATACATTTGAAATGGGATCCTTAGTCTCACTAGCAAATCTTTAATTAGAATTGCCGAACTATATAATGAGGGTAATATAGTTTGATGAAAAAGTGAGAGATACCAATTTAAAATAAAGACCTAATTTATTTTGGTAATTAATTAAATGAATGTATGCTAAAATGTTGTCTATTTCACATGCAGAATTTAAAAATGTCGAACTCACTATCACTGCATAGCATACTTGATGCTAACAAACTGACCAGACTGAATTACACGGACTGGTTAAGGAATCTGAGAATATTCTCACTACTGAAAAGATTTCTTATGTCCTAAATTCGCCAGTCCCTGCAAATGTTGCAGAAACAGCCTCTGAGGAAGAGATTGCTACTTTCAGAAAGTGGCAAGATGATGCAATCTTGGCTCAATGCATCATGCTCGCATCCATGAGTAACGAGCTTCAGCGTCAGCATAAAACTATGGATGCTCCTACTATATTGTTGCACCTCAAAGAGTTGTATGGTGAGCAAAGTAGGACTGCTAGATACCAGATATCTAAGGAGCTCTTCCGATCTTGTATAACCGAGGGCACTGCCGTTGAGACTCATGTCCTTAAGATGATCAATCTGATTGAACAACTTGGACAACTTGGGCTCGTGATGGATGGGGAGTTAAGCCAAGATTTGATCTTGCAGTCACTCCCGGACACCTTCTCACAATTTGTTGTGAATTTTCACATGAATAAGTTGGACGTCAGCTTGCCTGAGTTACTTAACATGCTGAAAACTGCTGAAGGTCACTTCTCATCCAACAAGAACCAAGTCTTACTAGTGGATGATTCTTCCAAGAAAAGGAAGAGGCCCAAAGTATCTTCTGAAAAGAATAAAAACAAGAAGGCTAAGGGCAAGGCGAAGAGAAAGGATAAAAAGAAACCTGATCCAGATAGTAAAGGAATTTGCTACCATTGCAATAATACGGGACACTGGAAGAGGAGCTGCAAGGAGTATCTTGCGGACTAGAAAAAGCTTGGAGAAGCTTCGACTTCCGATCTAGGTTTGTTCATGATTGAAATTAATTTTTTTGAAAGTCAAAATTCTACTTGGGTATTGGATACCGGCTGTAGTTCTTACATATGTAATAATGTGCAGGGACTAAGCAGAAGTAGAAAGCTGAACAAAGATGAAGTCGTCTTACGAGTGGGAAATGGAGCAAAGGTTGCTGCATTAGCTGTAGGGACTTATTGTTTAGCACTGCCTTCGGGCAAGTTCATTAGTTTAAATAATTGTTATTATGTTCCGACACTCATTAGAAACATTATTTCAATTTCTGTATTAGATATGGATGGTTTTGATATTCTAATAAAGAACAAAAGATGTTCTATTTATAATAAAAATGTTTTATATGGTTTTGGCAATCTACTGAATGGACTTTACATACTGAACTTGCATGAAAATATACTTCAAATTGAACAAACTAAGAAAAGAAAAAGAAATGATGTTAATTATACCTTTATGTGGCACTGTAGACTCAGTCATATCAATGAAACAAGATTAACCAAGTTGCATAAAGATGGGTTTTTAGAGCTATCTGATTACGAATCATATCCAACTTGTGAATCTTCTCTCATGGGTAAGATGACTAAATCTCCTTTTAGTGGAAAGGGAGAAAGAGTTACAGAGTTGTTAGCGTTGGTATACATAGACGTATGTGGACCTATGACAACGAATGCACGAGAAGGGTATTCTTATTTTATTACTTTCACTGATGATCATTCTAGATTTGGATATGTGTATTTAATGAAATACAAATCTAAATCATTTGAAAAGTTCAAAGAATTCAAAAGTGAAGTAGAGAAGCAAACTAGTAAGAATATTAAGATTCTTCGATCGAATCGAGGAGGGGAATACTTAACCAATGAGTTTCTCAATTGTCTAAAAGAAAATAGTATAATCTCACAATGGACTCCACCAGGGACGCCACAGTTGAATGGTGTATCTGAAAGGAGAAATCGAACATTGTTGGACATGGTTCGTTCCATGATGAGTTATACCGACCTTCCAGTATCCTTCTGGGGTTATGCCCTATAATCGGCTGCATACCTACTTAACAAGGTACCTACCAAATCCGTCGCAAAGACCCCATATGAGATATGGACAGGGAGGAAACCAAATCTTAAGCATATTAAGACTTGGGGTTGTCCAGCTTATGTCAAAAGGTTTGAGCATGATAAGCTGAAGACTAGATCCAACAAATGTAGATTCGTGGGAACCCTAAAGAAACATCAGGGTATTATTTCTATCATCCTACTAATCAAAAGGTGTTTGTTGCGAAACACACTGCCTTCTTGGAAAAGGAGTTTATCCTTGAAGGGGTCAGTGAGAGTAAGATATATCTTGAAGAAGTTCAAGAACCACAAAATACTACGGATCAAAGTCAGGTACCTGACCAAGTAGAAGAACCTACTGTACCACTAGCTATTCGTAAATCTGGAAGAGTACCAAAGATACCTAATAGGTATGGATTCATCATAGAGGATGATGATGAGGTACGCATCATAGATGATGATGATCCATTGACTTACGAAGAGGCTATGAGTAGTGAAGACTCAGAGAAATGGCTAGAAGCCATGAAATCCGAGATGGACGCCATGTATGAAAACCAAGTATGGACTTTGGTTTCACCACCTGAGGGCATTAAGCCTATTGGGTGTAAATGGGTCTTTAAGAGAAAGACTGGAGTAGATGGCAAGGTAGAGACCTATAAGGCCCGACTGGTTGCAAAAGGTTTCAAACAAAGACAAGGAGTTGACTATGATGAAACCTTCTCACCAGTAGCTATGCTCAAGTCTATTCGAATTTTTCTTGCAATTGTAGCTTATTATGACTACGAGATCTGTCAAAGGGACGTGAAAACGGCCTTCCTCAATGGAGAGCTTGAGGAAAATGTATATATGATACAGCTAGAGGGTTTTGTTTCAATGGTTGGAACAAACCAAGTCTGTAAGCTACAACGATCCATTTATGGATTGAAGTAAACTTCTCGAAGATGGAACATCCATTTTGATGAGATAATCAAAAGGTTTGATTTTATCAAAAATGAGGATGAACCTTGTGTGTACAAGAAGGTTAGTGGGAGCGCTGTTTCATTCCTTGTAATATATGTTGATGATATATTACTGATAGGGAATGATGTTCCTATGCTACAGTCGATCAAAATTTGGTTATCTAAACACTTTTCTATAAAAGGACTTGGGTGAGGCATCCTATATTTTGGGGATAAAGATCTATAGAGATAGATCTAGAAGGAGGCTTGGCTTGACCCAAGGAAAGTACATTGACTCGATGCTAAAAAGGTTTAGCATGGAAGATTCCAAGAGAGGTCTCATGTCGATGAGCCATAGAATATATCTCTCCAAGAAACAGGCCTCAAAGACACCTGAGGATAGAGACCGGATGAGTAAGATTCCTTATGCTTCAGCAATAGGATCTATCATGTACAGTATGATATGTACATGACCAGATGTCGCTCATGCACTTAGTGTAACAAGCAGATATCAGTGGAATCCAGGAGAAGAGCACTGGAAGGCAGTGAGAAACATCCTAAAGTACTTAAGAAGAATTAAGGATGTATTTCTTGTCTACGGTGGGTCTGAATTGAAACTAGAGGGCTATACAGACTCAAGTTTTCAAACGGACCAAGATGACAGTAAATCCGTTTCAGGGTACGTGTTTACCTTAAACGGTGGCGCAGTGAGTTAGAAAAGTTCCAAGCAGCAAACAGTTATTGATTTAGTGACAGAGGCAGAGTACATAGCTGTAAGTGCAGCTGTAAAGGAAGCTGTTTGGATGAAGAAGTTCATAACTGAACTTGGAGTGGTTCCTAGCATTAGAGGAGCTATACCTTTATTCTATGACAACACCGGAGCTGTTGCGCAGGCTAAGGAACCCAGGTCTCATCAGAAATCCAAACACGTGTTGCGGCGGTTTCATTTGATTAGAGAGATCATTGAAAGAGGAGATGTCACCCTAGAGCGTGTGGACTCTCAAGACAACATTGCAGATCCATTTACTAAAGTTTTAACACAACAGCAATTTGATCGTCACTTAGAGAAGATGGGTATTCGATACCATGGCGATTGGCTTTAGTGCAAGTGGGAAATTAAAAGTAGTATGCACACATGCCAATCATATTTGATATGATGTAGCATATACATTGTAATCTTATTCATTTATTAATAAAAGAATTGATTTTCTTAAAGGCATTTTACATTATCTACATAGTCTTGTTATATTAAATGTGATAAACCCATAGTTTTGAGCAATGCTTTTAGAATCATGATGGTGATCATGCTAATGAGATCTAAATTCTAGATAGCTCACAAACTAAAATCGTTCCTAATCAT
Source organism: Aralia elata (assembly GCA_034770075.1). Classification (NCBI taxonomy): domain Eukaryota; kingdom Viridiplantae; phylum Streptophyta; class Magnoliopsida; order Apiales; family Araliaceae; genus Aralia; species Aralia elata. The sequence goes on from JAVJAP010000056.1 coordinate 521,824, forward strand.
TGGATTACTAAAAAGGGGATTACTGAATCTGGATAGATTAGTACATACGTTACTTGCTCTTAGGAAGATGATGATTGATCTCATAATCATTTGTGCGGAGACACTAAAGCAAGTATGTAGGTGCTTATTGGAGAATAAGTACACTGAACGTGGCTCGCTAAGGAATATCTAATAGAGTTTTACTCACCTGTCAATAGGAATTCCTCTAGTGATAGTAGTACAAGTGATCCTTGGACTTGAAATCATCATAGTATCTTGTGTATGATGAGTTATACTTTGACATGTCCCTTAAGACTTTTGGGGTATATCAAAGGGTATGATTGGGTATAATAAGTTGTGCATGGAGATAGGTGAATGATCAACAAAGAATCTACCACGTCTAGTAAAAGATGTGAATGTCCTATGTGATTCGATAAATGACAACTCAGTAGTCCTTGACCAAGGCAGAATGAAATTAGAAAGGAGTTTCTAATTTGCATTATTTAGAGTTGTGCATTTGGAAATCGAAATACATATAATTAAATTGTAATGTCCAAGAATTTTTGGGATTTTTAAACACTGTATTGATTTATTTTAATAAATAAAGTTCATTTTCAATATAATTTTATAAACTTAATGGGACCCATGTAAGAATGTTTATTTAATTATAAATATATGGTCCAATAACGTTCTTGCATTAAAGGGACTCACTGATAGTTTAAGTAAATTAGTGAGTTAACCCTACGAATTTATTGGCAAGAAAAATGTGAAGGGATTAATGAATAATTTCAGTGATTTTTAGGGGATTTAAATAATTCGCATAAAGAATTATGGTTGTAATAAATAAATAATTAATTAATTTAACTATCTAATTCAATTTAAATATTAGGGGAACAATGTTAATGAATTTTAATAAATAAGTTGGGCTATTTTCTTTATTTCAATTGACCCAAATTTTTATTTGGGCAAAGCCCAATTTCCTTTTTATTCTCCTATTGGACCAACCAAGTGAACTAGGTTAAGCTAAAACCAACTGGGCCATTTTTTTTTATTTCCTTTCAGCTGGCCCAACTCCATTGGTCGAGCCCATTTCCTTTTTCACCAGCCGGGTCATAACCTTAGCAAGAGGGTCGATCCATTTTTAGTCGGGTTGACCCATGGGGTTTGGGTGTGATGATAACCGGTATATCAAATGGGGGAAAAAACCAAAGTTGAGCCAACCCTTGTATCAGTGGTGACCGAGAGATCCCAAGCCCTAGATATCTCAAATCAAAATCAAGCCAAACCTTCAATCAATCCATCAAACGATAAGTGACGGGGAAAAAGGCGCCGGCGACGGCTTAAGTCGACTGACGACGTGAAGAAGACCGGCGGACGGAGCGGGGTTGTCTCTAGCGACCGAGCAACAAGCGGCAAGGACCAAGGGTCCCTAGAATCCGGCGACGTGACCGGTGAAGCCACGCAACTCGAAGTATTGGCCGAACCCAGCTGGGTTTGATGTGAAGCAACCGGCAGCCATCTCCCTCCCTACCGACGGTCCTTGGAAATCGACTGGATAATACCCAATTGATTTGGGTAAATTTTTCCCTATAAATTGAGCCCTTCAAATCCCTAAAACAAGCTGCTGATTTTCCCCTGCTTTGTGAGTCCAAGTTAGAATAAAATTTAGGGTTCGAATATAATGTGAATGTCCGGCTGGGTCAACTATTTTGGACGACGACGGAGAGCGGCAAGTCGAATCACCCGAAGGTATACCGAACTATGATAGTTTTAGGTTTGGTAAAAATTTTCCTTCCTTATTTCCTTCTTCTGTAACCAAATTGGTGCTGCCAGTTTAGTGGATTTGGGTTCTTTGAAAATCTCTATAATTAGTTTGGTATTGCTGACTGTATTAGCTTGGTTGATTTGTATTACACAGTGTAATTGGTATGAAATTGGAAACTTTATTATAAGTTTGGGGTTTTAAAATCTGTTACCAGTTGGTGTAAATTTTTGTTTGGATTTACTTTGGAAATTTGAGCATGGAATCCTTAGTGAGTTTTAATCGATTTTGCTGACATTTTTGGGAAACCTGTATATAGTATCAAATTCAAAACTTTCTCTGTATTAGGTTGTTGCCATTTGGCTTGGGGAAAATCTATGTATAGAAAGCCATAAAGGCCAGGATGGATTGTGATGTTTTTTTTGTTGGTTCATTTTGATTAGAAATTTGGTATTGGTTAATTGTATAATATTGCTTGGATTCAACAGTTGGTATTGCACTATGTTGGTTCATTGCGATTAAGAAATTCTGGTATTATTATTGAAGTTAATCATACACCGATAAAATGTTACCAATTATGTATTATATTGAGTATTTAATTATTATAATAAGTAAGTGTGAACAAAGTTAATTATTGAATTATTAGTTAATTGGTATTAAACAATAATCAAACATGAGTAAAGTTAGTAAATAATTATTTACTATTTATCAATAAATAATAAATAATGTTAATAAATATTTAATTATTATTTAATAATAATTATAATTAAATAACGTTAATAAAATAACTATTTATTATTTATTAAAGTTAATAAATAAAGATAATAAATATTTAATTATTATTTAATAATAATAATAATTAAATATGAATAAAGTTAATAAAATAATTATTCATTATTTATTAATAAATAATAAATAAAGGTACTAAGTATTTAATTATTATTTAATAATAATAATTAAGTATGAATGAAGTTACGAGATAATAAGGATGATAGTTACTTAATCATTAATGAAATAATGATTAAGTATAAGGGAAATTATTAAGTTGATTATTTATTCTTGGTCCTTAAAAAATAATAATAAACACTTAAGGATTTCTTAATAATGATTAAGTGTGTGTAGAATTTGTACACTGAGTATCTAACTAAGGTTGAATAAGGAACTAGTGTAATAATTACTCAATTACCCTTAAGGTAAATAGTAATTAGGTAAATAAAAGATTAAGTAAGAGATCAACTACTATTTTGTTGTTATCAAATCATGTTAAATTTATTAATTATTTTGTAACTAATAAATAAGAAATTTTAACCCACAGTTAGAAGGGTACTCAAACGATAGGCAACCATGATTTACTATTGTTTATTTTAAATGATAGCTAGAGGCCATTAAAACTAAATTCTGTTTAGTTGATGGCTAGGTAGTAATTTAATGTATTCGGTGAATTGTTTATCTGCTAAATAAATAGCATAAGTGGGTATAATTACGCAATGCTAATGGATAAACCAACTCTACCAGCTGATAGGTTATCCAAGGTCAAGTAATTAAAGCTAAGATTTAAATTGTAGCTGAGCGAACAGGCAAGTTCCTAACCCTAAACTTCTTTCATTTTTGCAAGTTCTTCTCACTCAATTTTTGCATTGAGCAGCTTTTAAACCTTATGCATTGTTTTAATTCGTGCAAAAAGGTATATAGTGTTACAAGTTATTCTTTAAGCTTGAATCTTATTTCCGAGCACGCTTTAAGTGGTCTAATTACTTTTAAAATTATTCCACATCTGTATACTTATTGACATTCGCACTCGCGCATTTGATTTCATATAATTATTTAAATTCAGAAATTTTGAACTACTCATGGTTAAGTCTGGACCCTTGTTCGGACAGGCAAGTACGAATTTATAAAAGCTATCCGAACCAATCAATGGTAAGGATTGTTAGACTGTATGAACACCCCTTTATTTATAGGGGAGTACCCCACGTACCGTATATAAGGTACAAATAGCAGAATTAAATGTTATGCATATACATAGGGTACGCGAGGCTGATCCCCTCAAGTACGTTATTCTGTAGCCAGTAACCAGAGGGTCAACCAGCTATTGACTCCTCTGGAAGTTATCGTTCAAAGTCTATTTGACTATCAATTGTTCTAAAAGCATTTAATGTTCTTGCTTCTGATTATTCTATTGTTGAAATCCCTTTAATATCCCTTCATCATGATATATCTTTATTGTTGCACTTTAAACTTGCTGGGCAACCTCGTTGCTCATTCTTGCTATATCATGACTTCATTGCAGCTAAACCCGAGACGTCAGGGAAGAACAAAGGGAAAGAAAAGATGAAATGATAGACTTCTCGTAGCAGACTTTAGATTCATGTGTTAGTTAATTACTGTTAATGTAATTTAAACCCTGATAGCTATTTAGGGTATGGATTGTGTAAATATTTAAGGTTAATCGTATTCTGGGACTAGTAACACCTTGTAATGAACAACGTATGTTTATTTTATTCCGCATTTTAGATACCATATGTTGTTATAGGTGGATGTTTATATTGGATCGTGATGACCGGATCCGGGTATTTGGAGACCCGAATTTGGGGGCGTCACAGGTTGGTATCAGAGCCTGTAGGTTATAAACTTTAGGATCGCGAAACCTAGGTTATAACCTTCATAGTAAACTCGTATCGAGTGTTAGGAGATAAATCGAGGAGATTTATCATCTGTGGTTTTGATGAATTGGGGAATTCATCGAGTCGAGTAGTACCCAATGAAATATAATTTCATTTCTTCAATGAATATATTTTATTGCTGTACTAATGTTGATTTGCGGTGTGACTGTAGGATGGCTGACAGGGCAGGGACTAGTGGGACCCAGGAGGAGGAAGTATTCATAGATATCCCAGTAGTTGCTGAGCAGCTGGTGGGGTATGCTCCTACTGCCCCAGGGGTACCGCTAGAGGAGTCCGAGCCGGAGGAGGACTACCAGAGGGAGCTACCAGAGCCAGTAGTAGGTAGGGTGATGAGGTCCGGTAGTCAGGACCCTGATACTGAGGAGGAGGACCCCGAGACCGAGGGGGAGGAGCCACCTGCTGATGCTGATGGCATGGGGTCCACTACCGATGATATTATCGAGGGGCTGACTAGCAGAAATGAGGAGCTGGAGGCTCGGATTGCTCATTTGGAGGAGCAAAACCAGACCCATCAGTTTATGGAGGACCAGTACAGAGACCTGGCCTACCAGCTCGAGCATGACTTAGGGGTGGCTAAGGTACAGTTGCAGGGCTACGAGTCCTCAGCACAGCAGGTCGGACCACTGCTACATCAGCTAGTGGCCCGAAATGCTGAGTTGAGAGAGAGGTTGGAGCAGAGGGATCTGCAGATCGCCCACCTGAGGGCGAAACAGGAGGCCATGAAGTTCGAGATTGGGCTAGAAGTTGCTGAGAATGTCCGAGTGAGGGACGCCTGGGTCAGAGCAGCAAGTAGAGTTGATCTATTGGAGGACCGGTTAGAGGCTGGGGCGGTGAGGATCGAGACCCTAGGATATGCCCTAGATGCAGCCTACAGGAGGCCCCGGACTGAGATAGGGGAGTCCAGTCGCTCTGTTCGTCGCAGGGTCGGGGATGGAGCATTCTCTGATCAGCAGGCTCGGATCCGTCGTGATGAGCAGTGATTTGATGGAGCAGTTGATTTTCTTTAGTACAGTCAGTCCCACTTTTGTTATATTAGGGACGTAGTTATGATTGACTTGTGAAGCTTTATATCTGTATTTATGCTTGGGGTAGCAGTTAAACCCCAACTTTTGTGGATTTTAGGGATGAAAGATTAGGATTCCCCACTTTTGTCTAGGGGGAAAGGTTATTGATGGATAGGGCACACAGTGGCGCATTTATAGCAGTATGCCACAGGTTTAGTCTTGTAACAAAACAGTGGTATATGAATATAAATGCAAATGTTTCACTTAAATCAAATGTGTTGATAGATATTTTACCTTTGATTGCTTATTTTAATAACATGACGTGTAAAATGTAAATCTATAGGTAAAAGTCATCAGTTTCCTTATTCAAACCATGCCGAGAGGAAGGCCACGTAACCAGCGAGTTGAGGAATCAGAAAGCGAAGTCGGAAATCAATCCAACCCAATGAGGATGTTTGCGGAAATGCTGGCAGAGGCCATGCAATCAAGACCGCCACAGGGAGGGGCCCAAGCAGTGGCCGAGCCAGTGCATCATCTGGCAAATTTCAAGGACTTCAAATTGGTCGGACCACCCGAGTTCAAGGGAACTCTTAACCCAATAGAAGCACAGACCTGGATAGAAGAGATAGAGAAGGTCTTCGAGGTAGCAAGGGTGGCAGAGGAACAGAAAACAAGCTTTGCTACCTTCATGTTAAAAGGCGAGGCAAACTACTGGTGGAAGGCCAACAGAGGCCGAGTGGAAGAAGGCACTGTCGCTTGGGATCGTTTTAAGGAAATGTTCTTGGAAAATTACTTTCCAGAGAGCATGAAGCAGGAGATGGAGATCAAGTTCCTGGAACTAAAACAAGGGAACATGTCTGTGGCTGAGTACACAGCTAAGTTTAATGAGTTGGCACGGTTTGCAGCTCACCAAGTTAGCACCGAGGAAAGGAAAGCTCGTAGGTTTGAGCAAGGGTTGAAACCATGGTTATACCGTTCTGTGGCGGTATTGAAAATCAGAACATTTGCAGAATTGATGGAGAGGGCAATCATTGCAGAGGGTGGCAGTGAGGCCCTGGCCAAATACAACCAAGAGAAGAAGAAAGGACATGAGGGCCCGAAGCCAGGGAGCAGCGGGGGCAGCAACCCCAATAAGCGTAAATGGAGTGAGAGCCAATCTTTCGGGAGCAATAAACTCGGAGGAAACCAGTCTGGAGGGGAGGCAAAGAAACCAGGCAGGTGCAATAATTGCGGCAAGAACCACACCGGGGAATGTATGAAGGGAAGGAGTGTGTGTTACCGTTGCGGACAGCCGAGGCACATGGCTCCCCAATGTCAGAATAAGCCAAAGGGGGGATGTTTTTCATGTGGAGCACCCGACCACCAAATGAGGGATTGTCCGAAGAAGAAAAGCGACGCCGGGAGTGGCAACCGAAACAACAACAACAGTGGAAACAGCAACCGATTGAACTACGGGCCACCATCCAGTCAAGCTAACAGGCCAACAGCCCGCACGTTCAACATGACTGTGCAGGATGCCATGGAATCCAAAGACGTGGTGTCAGGTATCATCCCAATCAATGATATAAATGCATATGTGCTATTTGATTCAGGTGCTACTTGCTCTTTTGTTTCCGAAGAATTTGCTAGTCAGTTAAATGTACCTTGTGAAAAGTTAAAACACCCTATGAACGTAGAAGTAGCCAATAAGGAAATTATCCCCGTAGAATGCATTCATAGGAATTGTTGTGCTGAATTGCGAGGATTTAAGCTCAATGTGGATTTGATACCAATTCGACTGGGAGAGTTCGATATAATCTTGGGAATGGATTGGCTATCAACCCACGAAGCAGTTATTGACTGTAAGAAGAAATGTATACACCTAAAGACTTCTAATAAGTCGAAGGTGGTATTTTATGGCAGCAAATCACCAAAACCATCTTGTTGTCTTACTATGATGCAAACAAGGAGATTATTGAAGAAAGGATGCGAGTGTTATTTGGCCCATGTGGTCGATACTCGTCAGGTCGGGGATGAGATGAGTCAAATACCAGTCGTGAGAGATTTCACCGATGTCTTTCCCGAGGAACTTCCGGGACTGCCGCCGGATAGGGAAACCGAGTTCGTTATCGATTTGGCACCGGGAACCGCACCAATATTGAAGCCGCCGTATCGAATGGCACCGGTAGAAATGAAAGAGTTGATGGTGCAACTGCAGGAACTGTTAGATAAAGGTTATATCAGACCAAGCGTGTCCCCGTGGGGAGCACCAGTTCTGTTTGTAAAGAAGAAAGACGGTTCAATGAGGCTTTGTATCGACTATCGGGAGTTGAACAAAGATACGATTAAGAATAGGTATCCACTTCCTAGAATTGACGATCTGTTCGATCAACTCAAGGGAGCGAAGTACTTTTCAAAGATCGACTTAAGAACAGGCTATCATCAGCTGAAGGTGAGGCAGGAAGATATTCCGAAGACTGCATTCAGGACTCGTTATGGGCACTTCGAGTTTCTGGTAATGTCTTTTGGATTGACGAATGCACCAGCAGCATTCATGGATATGATGAACAGAGTGTTCAAGCAGTACTTGGACAATTTCGTAGTTGTATTCATCGATGACATTCTAGTGTATTCAGAAACAGAGGAGGAGCATGCTGAACATTTAAAGACTGTATTAGAAGCTCTCAGGAAGGAGAAGTTGTATGCGAAGTTTTCTAAGTGTGAGTTTTAGTTGCAGAAAGTGCAGTTTCTGGGTCATGTCATCGACAAGAATGGTGTTTCGGTGGACCCAGCAAAAGTGGAAGCAGTCATCAACTGGGAACAGCCGAAGACGCCGACAGAGATCCGGAGTTTCTTGGGATTAGCGGGATACTATCGAAGATTCATTCAGGATTTTTCTAAGATAGCATCGCCGTTGACCAACCTCACCAGGAAAACAGTTAAGTTCGTTTGGTCGGAGAAATGTGAGGAAAGTTTTATGGAGCTGAAGAAGAGACTTAGTCAAGCACCAGTGTTGACCTTACCAGACAACACTGGGGGTTTCGTAGTGTATAGCGATGCGTCACACAAGGGTCTTGGTTGTGTGTTAATGCAGCACGGCAAGGTTGTTGCGTACGCATCACGTCAGCTGAAGGATTATGAGAAGGGTTATCCGACTCATGACTTGGAGTTAGCAGCTGTAGTTTTTGCCTTGAAAATCTGGAGGCACTACCTATACGGGGAGAAGTGCGAGATATATACAGATCACAAAAGTCTGAAATATATCTTCACTCAAAAGGAGCTGAACATGAGACAACGCCGATGGTTAGAATTGATCAAGGACTACGACTGTGAAATTCTGTACCATCCGGGCAAAGCAAATGTAGTGGCTGATGCCTTAAGCAGGAAAGGCAAGGTGAAGTTGATGCAGCTGACGGTTCAAGAGGAATTGGTAAAGGACTTTGAACGTCTGGAACTGGAGGTTAGGTATCCAATGGAGGCGGACGAAAAATTGTTTACTGTAACAGCAGGTCCGACTCTACTGGATAAGATACAGGAGGCTCAAGAATTTGATGAAGAATGCATTGACATTAAGAGACAATTATCGGAGGGAAAAGCCTCGAAGTACAAGGTTGACAGCGCAGGATTGCTGAGATTCGAGGGAAGGATCTGGATACCCTACGTACCAGACTTAAGGGAAGAAATTTTGCAGGAGGCCCATAATACGAGATTCTCGGTACATCCGGGTAGCACCAAAATGTATCAAGATCTTAGTCAACATTATTGGTGGCCGCATTTGAAAGGGGAAGTTGCAGAATTCGTCAGCCGATGTCTAACTTGTCAAAGGATCAAGGCAGAGCACCAACGGCCGAGCGGATTGTTGCAACCCTTAGAGATTCCCGAGTGGAAGTGGGAGCACATTACTATGGATTTTGTGGTAGGACTCCCGACAACACAAAAGGGTCTAGACGCCATCTGGGTGATCGTAGATCGTTTGACCAAGTCTGCCCACTTTCTACCGATCAAGATCAGGTACAAATTGGAGCAGTTGGTGAAACTTTACGTAAAGGAAATAGTATCATGACATGGAGTGTCGGTATCTATTGCGTCTGACAGGGATCCGCGTTTCACGTCAAATTTCTGGAGAAGTCTACAGGAGAGACTGGGAACACAGTTAAGAATGAGTACGGCGTATCACCCTCAGACTGATGGTCAGAGTGAGCGAACAATTCAGACCCTAGAGGATATGCTCCGGGCAGTTGTGATGGACTTAAGTGGTAGCTGGGACGATCACTTACTACTAGTAGAGTTCGCTTACAACAACAGTTATCACGCTAGCATTGGTATGCCACCGTACGAAGCGCTATATGGAAGGAAGTGTCGAACGCCGTTGTGTTGGGATGAAGTTGGTGAACGGAGATTGTTGGGACCAGAGTTGGTACAACAAACCGTAGAAATCATTAAAGTAATAAGACAGCGGTTAGTAGCAGCCCAGGATCGCCAGAAGAAGTATGCGGATTTACATCGTCAAAAACGAGAGTTTGAAGTTGGTAGTTTTGTGTTTCTGAAGGTATCTCCCTGGAAAGGGAAAATCCGTTTCGGAAAGAAGGGCAAATTGAGCCCTAGGTTCATAGGACCTTTCGAAATATTGAGAAGAATAGGTGAAGTGGCGTACGAGGTAGCATTACCTCCTGAACTTGAGCACATCCACAACGTGTTCCACGTATCAGTGTTGCGTCCGTATAAGCCAGATTACAAGCATGTTATTTCCTATGAACCAATTCAAGTCGAGAAGGACTTATCATACGAGGAGATTCCTGTTCAAATATTGGATAGGAAGGAGCAGAAGCTGAGGAATAAAATCATTCACTCGGTGAAAGTTCTCTGGAGAAACCACGCGGTGGAAGAGGCCACGTGGGAGCTCGAAGAGAAGATGAGAGCGAATTACCCTCAGTTATTCGAGTAACCTTAGATTGAAATTCCGAGGACGGAATTTTTATAAGGGGGAGAGGATGTAATGTCCAAGAATTTTTGGGATTTTTAAACACTGTATTGATTTATTTTAATAAATAAAGTTCATTTTCAATATAATTTTATAAACTTAATGGGACCCATGTAAGAATGTTTATTTAATTATAAATATATGGTCCAATAACGTTCTTGCATTAAAGGGACTCACTGATAGTTTAAGTAAATTAGTGAGTTAACCCTACGAATTTATTGGCAAGAAAAATGTGAAGGGATTAATGAATAATTTCAGTTATTTTTAGGGGATTTAAATAATTCGCATAAAGAATTATGGTTGTAATAAATAAATAATTAATTAATTTAACTATCTAATTCAATTTAAATATTAGGGGAATAATGTTAATGAATTTTAATAAATAAGTTGGGCTATTTTCTTTATTTCAATTGACCCAAATTTTTATTTGGGCAAAGCCCAATTTCCTTTTTATTCTCCTATTGGACCAACCAAGTGAACTGGGTTAAGCTAAAACCAACTGGGCCATTTTTTTTTATTTCCTTTCAGCTGGCCCAACTCCATTGGTCGAGCCCATTTCCTTTTTCACCAGTCGGGTCATAACCTTAGCAAGAGGGCCGATCCATTTTCAGTCGGGTTGACCCATGGGGTTTGGGTGTGATGATAACCGGTATATCAAATGGGGGAAAAAATCAAAGTTGAGCCAACCCTTGTATCAGTGGTGACCGAGAGATCCCAAGCCCTAGATATCTCAAATCAAAATCAAGCGAAACCTTCAATCAATCCATCAAACGATAAGTGACAGGGAAAAAGGCGCCGGCGACGGCTTAAGTCGACTGACGACGTGAAGAAGACCGGCGGACGGAGCGGGGTTGTCTCTAGCGACCGAGCAACAAGCGGCAAGGACCAAGGGTCCCTAGAATCCGGCGACGTAACCGGTGAAGCCACGCAACTCGAAGTATTGGCCGAACCCAGCTGGGTTTGATGTGAAGCAACCGGCAGCCATCTCCCTCCCTACCGACGGTCCTTGGAAATCGACTGGATAATACCCAATTGATTTGGGTAAATTTTTCCCTATAAATTGAGCCCTTCAAATCCCTAAAACAAGCTGCTGATTTTCCCCTGCTTTGTGAGTCCAAGTTAGAATAAAATTTAGGGTTCGAATATAGTGTGAATGTCCGGCTGGGTCAACTATTTTGGACGACGACGGAGAACGGCAAGTCGAATCACCCGAAGGTATACCGAACTATGATAGTTTTAGGTTTGGTATAAATTTTCCTTCCTTATTTCCTTCTTCTGTAACCAAATTGGTGCTGCCAGTTTAGTGGATTTGGGTTCTTTGAAAATCTCTATAATTAGTTTGGTATTGCTGACTGTATTAGCTTGGTTGATTTGTATTACACAGTGTAATTGGTATGAAATTGGAAACTTTATTATAAGTTTGGGGTTTTAAAATCTGTTACCAGTTGGTGTAAATTTTTGTTTGGATTTACTTTGGAAATTTGAGCATGGAATCCTTAGTGAGTTTTAATCGATTTTGCTGACATTTTTGGGAAACCTGTGTATAGTATCAAATTCAAAACTTTCTCTGTATTGGATTAAATTGCTTCTGTGTATTGGGTTGTTGCCATTTGGCTTGGGGAAAATCTATGTATAGAAAGCCATAAAGGCCAGGATGGATTGTGATGATTTTTTTGTTGGTTCATTTTGATTAGAAATTTGGTATTGGTTAATTGTATAATATTGCTTGGATTCAACAGTTGGTATTGCACTATGTTGGTTCATTGCGATTAAGAAATTCTGGTATTATTATTGAAGTTAATCATACACCGATAAAATGTTACCAATTATGTATTATATTGAGTATTTAATTATTATAATAAGTAAGTGTGAACAAAGTTAATTATTGAATTATTAGTTAATTGGTATTAAACAATAATCAAACATGAGTAAAGTTAGTAAATAATTATTTACTATTTATCAATAAATAATAAATAAAGATAATAAATATTTAATTATTATTTAATAATAATAATAATTAAATAACGTTAATAAAATAACTATTTATTATTTATTAAAGTTAATAAATAAAGATAATAAATATTTAATTATTATTTAATAATAATAATAATTAAATATGAATAAAGTTAATAAAATAATTATTCATTATTTATTAATAAATAATAAATAAAGGTACTAAGTATTTAATTATTATTTAATAATAATAATTAAGTATGAATGAAGTTACGAGATAATAAGGATGATAGTTACTTAATCATTAATGAAATAATGATTAAGTATAAGGGAAATTATTAAGTTGATTATTTATTCTTGGTCCTTAATAAATAATAATAAACACTTAAGGATTTCTTAATAATGATTAAGTGTGTGTAGAATTTGTACACTGAGTATCTAACTAAGGTTGAATAAGGAACTAGTGTAATAATTACTCAATTACCCTTAAGGTAAATAGTAATTAGGTAAATAAAAGATTAAGTAAGAGATCAACTACTATTTTGTTGTTATCAAATCATGTTAAATTTATTAATTATTTTGTAACTAATAAATAAGAAATTTTAACCCACAGTTAGAAGGGTACTCAAACGATAGGCAACCATGATTTACTATTGTTTATTTTAAATGATAGCTAGAGGCCATTAAAACTAAATTCTGTTTAGCTGATGGCTAGGTAGTAATTTAATGTATTCGGTGAATTGTTTATCTGCTAAATAAATAGCATAAGTGGGTATAATTACGCAATGCTAATGGATAAACCAACTCTACCAGCTGATAGGTTATCCAAGGTCAAGTAATTAAAGCTAAGATTTAAATTGTAGCTGAGCGAACAGGCAAGTTCCTAACCCTAAACTTCTTTCATTTTTGCAAGTTCTTCTCACTCAATTTTTGCATTGAGCAACTTTTAAACCTTATGCATTGTTTTAATTCGTGCAAAAAGGTATATAGTGTTACAAGTTATTCTTTAAGCTTGAATCTTATTTCCGAGCACGCTTTAAGTGGTCTAATTACTTTTAAAATTATTCCACATCTGTATACTTATTGACATTCGCACTCGCGCATTTGATTTCATATAATTATTTAAATTCAGAAATTTTGAACTACTCATGGTTAAGTCTGGACCCTTGTTCGGTCAGGCAAGTACGAATTTATAAAAGCTATCCGAACCAATCAATGGTAAAGATTCTTAGACTGTATGAACACCCCTTTATTTATAGGGGAGTACCCCACGTACCGTATATAAGGTACAAATAGCAGAATTAAATGTTATGCATATACATAGGGTACGCGAGGCTGATCTCCTCAAGTACGTTATTCTGTAGCCAGTAACCAGAGGGTCAACCAGCTATTGACTCCTCTGGAAGTTATCGTTCAAAGTCTATTTGACTATCAATTGTTCTAAAAGCATTTAATGTTCTTGCTTCTGATTATTCTATTGTTGAAATCCCTTTAATATCCCTTCATCATGATATATCTTTATTGTTGCACTTTAAACTTGCTGGGCAACCTCGTTGCTCATTCTTGCTATATCATGACTTCATTGCAGCTAAACCCGAGACGTCAGGGAAGAACAAAGGGAAAGAAAAGATGAAATGATAGACTTCTCGTAGCAGACTTTAGATTCATGTGTTAGTTAATTACTGTTAATGTAATTTAAACCCTGATAGCTATTTAGGGTATGGATTGTGTAAATATTTAAGGTTAATCGTATTCTGGGACTAGTAACACCTTGTAATGAACAACGTATGTTTATTTTATTCCGCATTTTAGATACCATATGTTGTTATAGGTGGATGTTTATATTGGATCGTAATGACCGGATCCGGGTATTTGGAGACCCGAATTTGGGGGCGTCACAGGTTGGTATCAGAGCCTGTAGGTTATAAACTTTAGGATCGCGAAACCTAGGTTATAACCTTCATAGTAAACTCGTATCGAGTGTTAGGAGATAAATCGAGGAGATTTATCATCTGTGGTTTTGATGAATTGGGGAATTCATCGAGTCGAGTAGTACCCAATGAAATATAATTTCATTTCTTCAATGAATATATTTTATTGCTGTACTAATGTTGATTTTCGGTGTGACTGTAGGATGGCTGACAGGGCAGGGACTAGTGGGACCCAGGAGGAGGAAGTATTCATAGATATCCCAGTAGTTGCTGAGCAGCTGGTGGGGTATGCTCCTACTGCCCCAGGGGTACCGCTAGAGGAGTCCGAGCCGGAGGAGGACTACCAGAGGGAGCTACCAGAGCCAGTAGTAGGTAGGGTGATGAGGTCCGGTAGTCAGGACCCTGATACTGAGGAGGAGGACCCCGAGACCGAGGGGGAGGAGCCACCTGCTGATGCTGATGGCATGGGGTCCACTGCCGATGATATTATCGAGGGGCTGACTAGCAGAAATGAGGACCTGGAGGCTCGGATTGCTCATTTGGAGGAGCAAAACCAGACCCATCAGTTTATGGAGGACCAGTACAGAGACCTGGCCTACCAGCTCGAGCATGACTTAGGGGTGGCTAAGGTACAGCTGCAGGGCTACGAGTCCTCAGCACAGCAGGTCGGACCACTGCTACATCAGCTAGTGGCCCGAAATGCTGAGTTGAGAGAGAGGTTGGAGCAGAGGGATCTGCAGATCGCCCACCTGAGGGCGAAACAGGAGGCCATGAAGTTCGAGATTGGGCTAGAAGTTGCTGAGAATGTCCGAGTGAGGGACGCCTGGGTCAGAGCAGCAAGTAGAGTTGATCTATTGGAGGACCGGTTAGAGGCTGGGGCGGTGAGGATCGAGACCCTAGGATATGCCCTAGATGCAGCCTACAGGAGGCCCCGGACTGAGATAGGGGAGTCCAGTCGCTCTGTTCGTCGCAGGGTCGGGGATGGAGCATTCTCTGGTCAGCAGGCTCGGATCCGTCGTGATGAGCAGTGATTTGATGGAGCAGTTGATTTTCTTTAGTACAGTCAGTCCCACTTTTGTTATATTAGGGACGTAGTTATGATTGACTTGTGAAGCTTTATATCTGTATTTATGCTTGGGGTAGCAGTTAAACCCCAACTTTTGTGGATTTTAGGGATGAAAGATTAGGATTCCCCACTTTTGTCTAGGGGGAAAGGTTATTGATGGATAGGGCACACAGTGGCGCATTTATAGCAGTATGCCACAGGTTTAGTCTTGTAACAAAACAGTGGTATATGAATATAAATGCAAATGTTTCACTTAAATCAAATGTGTTGATAGATATTTTACCTTTGATTGCTTATTTTAATAACATGACGTGTAAAATGTAAATCTATAGGTAAAAGTCATCAGTTTCCTTATTCAAACCATGCCGAGAGGAAGGCCACGTAACCAGCGAGTTGAGGAATCAGAAAGCGAAGTCGGAAATCAGTCCAACCCAATGAGGATGTTTGCGGAAATGCTGGCAGAGGCCATGCAATCAAGACCGCCACAGGGAGGGGCCCAAGCAGCGGCCGAGCCAGTGCATCATCTGGCAAATTTCAAGGATTTCAAATTGGTCGGACCACCCGAGTTCAAGGGAACTCTTAACCCAATAGAAGCACAGACCTGGATAGAAGAGATAGAGAAGGTCTTCGAGGTAGCAAGGGTGGCAGAGGAACAGAAAACAAGCTTTGCTACCTTCATGTTAAAAGGCGAGGCAAACTACTGGTGGAAGGCCAACAGAGGCCGAGTGGAAGAAGGCACTGTCGCTTGGGATCGTTTTAAGGAAATGTTCTTGGAAAATTACTTTCGAGAGAGCATGAAGCAGGAGATGGAGATCAAGTTCCTGGAACTAAAACAAGGGAACATGTCTGTGGCTGAGTACGCAGCTAAGTTTAATGAGTTGGCACGGTTTGCAGCTCACCAAGTCAGCACCGAGGAAAGGAAAGCTCGTAGGTTTGAGCAAGGGTTGAAACCATGGTTATACCGTTCTGTGGCGGTATTGAAAATCAGAACATTTGCAGAATTGATGGAGAGGGCAATCATTGCAGAGGGTGGCAGTGAGGCCCTGGCTAAATACAACCAAGAGAAGAAGAAAGGACATGAGGGCCCGAAGGCAGGGAGCAGCGGGGGCAGCAACCCCAATAAGCGTAAATGGAGTGAGAGCCAATCTTTCGGGAGCAATAAACCCTAATCCTAAATAGAAACCCTAATCCTAAATAGTTAGGAGCATAATCTATCCCATGAATTCTTAATTGGATTAGGAGCATAATTAATTAAAGGAGTTTAATTATAATAGAAACCCTAATCCTAAATAGTTTAGGGAAGGGTTTTTCTACATATATAGGAAAAGATGTATTAAAGGTTAGAAAACCTTTAATACATCTTTTAGGAATTCATGTGAGAGTACTTCTATTAATTAATTCTCAATCCCTATTAAGAATTAAATAATAGTAATAGTAATAATAATAATAAGACTCCTCTTATTAATTTATATTTAATATTTCTAAAATATTAAATAATAAATATTAAGCTATTTAATTTATTCTATCTCCATAGATTAAATTAAATACACTTGACTTATTATTACAATTATGCCATTTACTTCTTAAATAAATATTTTCCTTTTGCGGTGTGACCCTTTAGTTTCTCCATATTAAACCGGTTGTGAATAAATCAATTAGAACAATTCTAATCTTATTTAAATAAATAAATTAAACTATTTAATTCATTTAAATAAATAATATTTATTCTATAATAAGGATAAGCCCCCTTAGCGATCAACGACTTTCCAGATAATATAGATTTCAACATTAATCACAAAAGAACCTTTCAGTGAATAGTTACCGTACAATTCAATCCTTCTACCATACAATGTCCCAATTAAATATAAGGCATGAAATTACTGTCAAGTCTTATTTTATTTAATTGTATGTATTTCGATTCTCAAATGCACAACTCTAATTAATGCAAATTAGAAACTCCTTTCTAAATTCATTCTGCCTTGGCCAATGACTACTGAGTTATCATTTATCGAATCACATAGGACATTCACATCTTTTACTAGACGTGGTAGATTCTTTGTTGATTATTCACCTATCTCCATGTACAACTCATTATACCCAATCATACCCTTTAATATACCCTAAAGGTCTTAAGGGACATGTCAAAGTATAACTCATCATACACAAGATACTATGATGATCTCAAGTCCAAGGATCACTTATACTACTATCACTAGAGGAATTCTTATTGATAGGTGAGTAAAACTCCATTAGGTATTCCTTAGTGAGCCACGTTCAGTGAACTTATTCTCCAATAAGCACCTACATACTTGCTTTAATATCTTTGTGACACCTCCAAATCCGGGTTACCTCAAACCACACAGATTTGGTGCTCACTATCCATACACAACCACTGTTTACCCATAAACAAAAGGTTTTAAGTAAAATAAACTAAATAATAAAGAAATATCTCCCATAAGAGGGTTACATAGTTTCTCAAAATAAGTCCCAGGTTTTCTAACCTTTAATACATCTTTTAAACGCGGAAACATAAATAACTAATAAGTTTTAATTACACAGTCACATAAATAAAAATAACAAGTCTTCACGTAATAGCAAATCATCGTCACTTGCTCATTTTTCCTTTTCCTTTGCTAGTAGACGGCTCATTCGTTATCTTATCTTTAGCTACAAGGGTTTAGTATGCAAGGGTGAGCAAAATAAATGCCCACCAAGATAACAATAAATGTTTCAACAAATAACTTATCTGTATGGTAGGATTTCATGTTGATAATAATCAAGAATGGAAACATCTGAAAGCTCAATAGAACAGAACAAAACATTTAAGATATACTGAGGGTCACAAGACCTCGAACCATGTCCTTGGTTAACAGATAAGTTTGTTGTAACCTTTAACAGTTTAATAACCTATAACTGGACTATTCATCTCGTACTCAGGGTGATCAGCCCATTGTACAATATATTGTGCACAACCATTCAACGCTTTCGCATAAATATTCCCCTATACTAGGGTTATTCTTCTCAGTTTTGTCATACAAGAATTCAGTTCAGAAAAATAGAATTTTAACAACTTAGATTATGATCAAAGATCACAACAGTGATATACAATGATATAGATTTTGTATAGCCAAGATATTAGAATAATGACTTTAATTAGCTTGAGCTTTGAATAACAAGATTCCAAAATCAGAAGTTTAAGGCATGCAATGATAACTTGCTAGATGAGAAAGTAGGATTTAGAAGCTTGCATAAACTAGAATTAAGATAGGATAAGGACACTTACATCAAGTAAATTTAAGATTGGAAACATGTTTAATGTAAAAGAGTTGAGAATAGGAAACTTGCCTCGTGCGTAGTTTTTCCTAATTACAAACCACGTACAATAAACAACCTACATATTTCGTTTGTAAAGCAACAAAAATAATTAGTTACAATATTCACGTACATTAACACTCCAATCCTCATCTCAATTTCCAATTAATCACTGATTATTAATCCTATTTCAGAAGCTACAAGCTTAGCTACAACAATATAACACTTTAAGAATCACCAAAACTTATCTTTAAGTTAAGGTATAACAACTTTATATTTAATCATCATTAAATATTCACTTAGAATCCATCACATATTGGTATTCATTTATTATATTAATTTAAGTTTTAATCCTGCATAGAGTGAGACATCACAGTTACCAAAAAAAAATTAAAAAAATACCTTTTCCAGCAATGATCTCCCCGAGGGGAGAATTTGCTTTACAATTTTCTCGACGGAGCGAGCTCTCGCCGAGGCGAGAGTTTGCTTTACAATTTTCTCGCCGGGGCGAGCTCTCGCCGGGGCGAGAGTTTTCTATACAATTTTCTCGCCGGGGCGAGAAACTCGACTGCAACCTCCCACAGTTCGCGAACTAGCGAAACACAGACCAAATTTTCCAAATTCTATCATCCAACTCACAAATCAAACACACCTAGACATCAAACACGTTGTAAAACAGCTATCCAACATGTTTCTAACAATTCTATCTATTATAAAACACATAATCAACCAATTAAAGTCAAAAATTCACTGCCAAAACAAAATATTCATATTTTGGCCTATTTGATAAAATTTAACGCTGTGAATTCATTTCTAAACCATTTTAATCCATTCCACTTGCATTCTTTTCGTTTTTCATCATATTAACACAATCAAAAGTCAATTTACCGATTAATATCCGAATTGAACATGAAATTTTATACATATAAGCCATACATGAAAGTGAAACTCTGTAAAAACCAAAAACTCTATTTTAAAGCATGTTTTCATGGATTGATACCCACAAATTTATTTATAAACATTATATAATCGCCTAATACATGCTTTCTATCAATTAAACCAAATAATTCATACATTTGAGCAAATGAATTTACATACAGAGAAATAAAAATACATACAAAGAAGAAATAGTTTTACAGTAAAGTGTTTTGAGAAAATTATAACTAGGATTTAGAATTCACCTTCTATTGTTTTGTTAATCCTCCTTGCTAGAATTCTTGCCCCCAATTTCCAAACTTCTCCCTCAATTTCTCTCTTCTTCTCTGAATTTTGTTTTTGTTTAGCTTATGGAAGTAAACTGACTTCACGTGGTTTTTTATCAGTTCACCAGTTAAAACCCAAACAGCCTTGTCAGTTAAAAAAACTAAAAGGACACAAAGCCTTGTTTGGCTAGACCTTAAAGAAAAACTCATTTTTACCAACCAAGAGCCACAAGGCCTTGTTTGGTTTAGCTAAATAAAACTCTTCTTCCATTTATTTTAATAACTCATTATACTATATAGTTTTAATTGTCACACTAACAATTTAATTAAACCTATTATTAAATAAATCTAATTAAATCTTACTAATTCAATTATAATTTTTATTTGATCAATACCACTATGCCAAATAAATTATTTTATTCAAATAAATCCCTTACTCAAATAAATCAGTTAATCATCTAATTTAATTATTAAATTAAATTAGAATAACCACATCAAATCACATTTAAATAACATCTAACACAATTACTCTTAACATGAATTACTCCACAATAACTTTATTATTTATTTATTTTACTCAATAAATAAATTAACAATAAAATATTTATTAACTCAATAAATAAATATTTTAAATTACTTACAAAATTCACAATCGTTACAGTCTCCACACAAATGATTATGAGATCAATCATCCTCTTCTTAAGGGCAAGCAACGTATGTACTAATCTATCCGGATTCACTAATCCCCTTTTTAGTAATCCAACGATTAAGAACGATTTTAGTTTGTGAGCTATCTAGAAATTAGATCTCATTAACATGATCACCATCATGATTCTAAAAGTATTGCTCAAAACTATGGGTTTATCACATTTAATATAACAACTGTAGACACCCAAATTTTGCACTTCGTATACTAACCTTGACAGGAGGGCAAATTCGTCAAATGGATCGGCCTGCGAGAGCAAAAGATAGGAAAAGTACGGACACTCGACGCCACCATGATAATTTGCAGCCGAAATCGACATGATAGCAGGGCTATCCGAATTTGGCATTCCCGGAAGGTGTGGCGCGCTTCTCAATGATTCTCGGACTGTAAAGCACGAGCCTATCAGCGAAAACCGACGTTGCGGTACGAAAATCGAGGCGTGACACGAAATCGAGAAGTCAAGCCCGCCAGCCGCGGATAGATCTGCGGCCAAGTGAGTGCGCCAGCACGAAAACCGGGAAATCAGCACTCAGCAGCTGAGTGCGATGGGAGGCGTGCCAGCTGGCCAGCCGCAGATCTATCTGCGGCCAGCCGCAGATAGATCTGCGGCTGGCTCTGGCCAGCCTATTTAAGGCAGCTTCGGCAGCATACAGGGGGTTGAGCAGTTTTGGGAAGAAGAAGGAAAATTCCAGCAGCAAAAGAGCACGGAAATAGAGAGAAAATAGTGAGATTTTGCTACAAAAATAGGAGAGAAAGGAGAGAAAAAAGAGAGAATTCAATCCTTTTAATTTTGATTGTATCAAATACACTTCTTATCCTATTCAAATACACAAGTTCATATCCATTTGAGATCAATTGCAAGGTGAAAATTTCTATTTGTTCTAGCAATTCATGTCATATTGATTGGGTAAATTAGATGTAACTTTCATGTATCTTGTTGAAAAATGAATTAGGGATTATGAGTGAAGTTTCCATCGGAATAAAACTCTTCCTAATAACCCGATGATATTCGTTCATTAATTTCTTTGTTTGTTTTAAGGTGTTATGTTTGGTATCATTTCCTTTAAATCGTTATTTTAGGATGTCTTGGTATTGTTAGATTATCCGGGTTGGTTTATTTTCTTGTAATATCCGATTGTTTGTGTGTGGATACTTGGTTGTGAGCCTAGGAAAGCGACCCCGGGGTCCCGATCCGATGATGGACATATCTTGATGTAAGAAGTAGAGATGACGTAGTTCTCATTGTAAATATGTAATCGTTGGGCCTTAAAACGACGCTAAGGCGAGAATCGTGCTTAAGGCCCCGAAATAGTGGAATTTGTGATTGTTGGCGTTCGGGGATATTTTGATGGCTTACATGCCCATGAATAGCCCGACGCGTGTTTATGCTCGACTTGAATTATGACACGAAATTGATTTCAAAGCTAAATGATAAGATTTTCATAAAATCAATCAAAGTAGGATATTAGAATCACGAGGTTAAAATTTGAGAAACGTTAATGAAATGTCGATTCATATCTAGCGAGAAAGCTAAAGAAAAATCGTTTTCCAAAACAACACACAAAATGATTTTATAAGTAATTGACGTTTCATTAAATCTTTGTGCATAGGGTGAAAGAGATCCTAGAAATTGCCCATCATTTTATGAAAGCAACGTATAGATCTCGATTCCTATTTTGACGAAGGTTTAAAACTCTTGTTTTGTTAAAACGACACTTAACGAAAATCTCATAGTTTTGATAATTAAAATCAAACCTTTCTCATAAAGCTTTCTCGTGTATGCCGAAAAGACATTCCGAAGCATTCTCAAAGTATAAAACTCGATTTTCCCTAAAATCCAAATGACTCTTTCATACAAACTCACCACGACATTCACATAGACACACACCCACACACAAGCGCGCGCACACACACATTTCATGAATTAAAGGATAGGAAAGCATCAAGATTGCGGTAAACCGTGTTTCACGGAAGTCGAGGGGTGCCTAACACCTTCCCCTCACTTAAGCAAGCCCCCGAACTCTATGAATCTCGATTCGCAGACCAATTAATTCGGAGTCACATATGAGCCAGCGATTCATAAAACACGAAAATCCGGATGAGTTGGTACATCCATTTCAAATATACCAACTGGCGACTCTGGTTAATTGGCTCATCATAAAAACGATCTTTCAAAACCCCGTCGACATCAATGCCGACCTTTTCCAAACGTCATCTAAATCAAAAGGCTAAAATTGGAAGAGAAGAGAACGAGAAAAACCCGGCGTCGACAGCTGGCGACTCTGCTGGGGACTATTAGAGGGCTTAAGCCGCATTAAATCTTGATGCTATTCTATCCTTTAAAAAAATTCATGAATATGTGTGTGCATGCGATATTTTGATCTTTTGTGTTTTTGTTGTGTGAATGCGTGTTTTGTCCAAATGAATGAATGATTGAATGGAATGGCTTTACTTTAAAGAAATCATTTGCATACGGTGAGGACGATGAATGTGAATGTATGTTTGAGATTGTACCTCCTCCTGAGGCGAACCTGTCGGTTGCTTATTACTGGACTCGATGGGGCTGCTCCCCGGAGATGGCTCAGGAAACGCACCACTCAAATCCGCTCCAATCGAAAGGGCTCAAACGAGTAGATTGCGAAGATTTGGGAACCTTCATGCCGAAAAAGCCCGTGAGAGTAACCCTAGGATAGGTCATCCTCAGAATAACCCAACGCAGGAAAAGTCTCTTCATACCTTTTTTTACGCTTAAATGGCTAAATTTCATGATCTCATTCAATATTCATACATCCCTTTTCTATGTCGAAAGAGATTACTAACCGCTGTGAATTGCAGGGAATAGTTGGGGGAGCATAATAAAGCATGTTTAGCATTGGTTATGGCACTAAAGGACTACTAACTTTCTCTTTTGCAGGGAAAGATTAAAGAACCCCAAAACACAAAAAATTTATAGCTTTAGCATGCATCCATGTTTTCAGTTCCCCAGAACTAAACTTCGAACCATTTGTCTCTGTAGGATTGCTCCTCAAACCCGTTCGCAGTCTAAGAAAGCCCAGGTCTCTACATCTGAAATGGCTGATCTTCCTAACCATAATTCCATATCTCGGGAGGAGTTTGATGATTTTAAGAGACAGATGATGGAAATGGCCACAATGTTAAAGGAACAGTTCTTGATCAGACAGGATCCGGTAAATCAGGGATCGCATAATACTCCACCACCAGGGGATGATCAGAATCCTCCTAAAAATGGTACAAACTTGCTTAAAGAGGACCAACCCCGACTCAAGGACGAGCCAGTCATCCCAAAGCCCGTTCCCATACCTAGCAGGACAGTGATTACTATCCCAGAAGGGGGGATAATGACGACCTTCGGAGAAAAATGAAACACATGGAGGAAACCATCCAATCTCTAAAGGGCATAGGCTCCCTGGGCAGGGTTAATTACTCAGACCTGTGTGTTTTCCCCGGGGCCAGATATCCAGAAAAGTTCAAAGTTCCCGAGTTTGAAAAATACAATGGAAAGGGAGACCCCTATACACACTTGAAAATCTACATTGGAGAACTCGGGTCTTATGCCGAAGACGAGGGGTTGAGGATGCAGCTATTCCAGAAAAGCTTAACAGGGGAGGCAAGGATCTGGTATGCCCGCCTTGACAATGCCCGAATCCACAACTGGGAGGAGTTGGCCCATACCTTCTTAACTCAATACAGCTTTCAGGCCCAGATGGCCCCTGATAGATATCAAATGACAAAAATCAAGAAGCAACCAAAAGAATCTTTCAGGGACTATGCACAACGATGGAGGGGTATGGCTGCACAGGTGAATCCCCCGATGAGCGAGGCGGAAATGGTAATGACCTTTTGTGGACATTCAGGAGGCGCCCTATTATGAGCGGGTGATATCGGGGATTGGAAGACCTTTTGCCGAGATGATAAAACATGGAGAAATGGTGGACATGGGGTTAAAGTCTGGTAAGATCCGGGACCTCACAGCTCTGGAAGTGGTTGCAGAGCAAATCCAGAGTGGAAACTATGGCAGCACTTCCCGCAGGATCCAACAGAAAAAGGAGGAAGATGTTTCCCTCATCCTGCAGGGATCATTTAGAAACGTAGAGAACAATCCTCCAGTGCAAATACAGAAAATCGTGCCACCCCGACAACCTAATTTCAATTATCAAAGGTCGGATGAACAAAGAAGATTTGAGACAGCAGAGATCGGGTATTCACCCCGCTTGGGGAGCCTCTCGAGCAGATTTTGGCGGTATTAATAGCACAGGGAAGGATACGCGATTTGGCACCCCCAATTGACCCGAAAGGGAGAGGATTTGATCCAAGTAAGAAGTGTGCGTACCATTCACTTTCTCCTGGTCATGATACTCAGGAATGCTGGGCTCTGAAGCACAAAATTCAGAATATGATCGATAGCGGGAAGATCGTGGTAGAGCAGCCAGAGGTTATGAAGAAGGACCATGAGTAGATGCCAGTTGTTGTCCCCTTATTTAAAATTTTGCATGATTATGTTATTTTGTCATGTTGTCTTAAAGATGATCATTGCAGGAAAATGCCTTATATATATGACAAACATTTTGTTTCATGTCAGGTGTACCCAATTTGAGTGTCTCTTGCCTAACAAACGATTTTTCAAATTCGAAAGTTGACTACGATTTTTGATATTGGGCTGGATTTCGATTTAATGGGCATTGAGCAAGATGAGACAGATAATGACGGCACGCCTGACGAGATCAAAGGATGGGTCGAAGACAAACCCCAAACCCAACTCAAAACCAAACCATCACCATAAAAATTTGGAACCCCTGACAAACCCAGAGAGCTCAAAATAGGAACAGATCGGACCCCTAGCCAGAAAACAGAGCTGTTAAGCCAGTATGGAGATATCATTTGCCGATATGGGCAACCTGAGGCCTTAGTCTCCGACAATCCCAAAATTTTTGAGCAGTACCCTCATGAAGAAAATTATATGACCAGTTCAAGATCAAACACCTCAATGCTGTCATTTGCCGTCCTAAGATGAATGGGGCAGTGGAGGCTGCGAATAAGAATATCAAGAAGATCATGGCGAGAATGTCTGCTATACACCGGGGTGGCCGGATCTGCTACCTTTCACCCTGCTGGCGTACCGAAAATCGGTGCGTATTTCTACAGGGGCAACCCCTTACACTCTGGTATACGGAATAGAGGTAGTTCTGCCATTTGAGGTTGAGATGCTCAGATAAACGAGGAGGGTTGAATGCAAGGTCGATACGACCAATTGCCCTAATTGATGAGAAAGGGGTGGCTGCTATTCCACGCGGCCAGTTGTATCAGCAAAGAATCTCTCGATCTTACGACAAAAGATAAGACCTCAGAAGTTCAAAGAAAATGACCTAGTGCTAAAGAAAGGCATGCCTTCTCTAAAAAAAAAAAAAAAAAAAAAAAAAAAAAAAAAAAAAAAAAAAAAAAACGAACCCAAAGGGAAGCTTGCCCCGAACTGAGAGGGGCCTTTCGTGATTAAGAAGGTGATATCCGGAGGAGCCCTCATATTGCAAGAGAGGGATGGAGAGGTGTTTCCATAACCCCTCAATTCCGACTCGGTGAAGCGGTTCCATTAAAAAAAAAAAAAAAAAAAAAAAAAAAAAAAAAAAAAAAAAAAAAAAAAAAAAAAAAAAAAAAAAAAAAAAAAAAAAAAAAAAAAAAAAAACAAAAAAAAAACAAAAAAAAAAAACCAATTCCCAACAACCAGAAAAGCCTTTGAAAGAACCCATCATCATCATCATTTTCTCGTCGTTCTTTGAAAGAACGAACTACGTAGGACCGGATCTCCCGACTTGTGGGGGTACGTAGGCAGCCATCGTGGCACGGTCCCATACCTTACAAAAATAATACTTTCTTCTGCCAAAACCAATTCCCAACAACCAGAAAAGCCTTCCTATACCCTCAAAAACCTTCCCGAAGTCAGCCACCTGATCACTTCATCTCAAGTGACATAACCCGGACCCAACCAAAACACTTAGTCAAAAAAAAAATCTAAGACTCAGTCCGATGAAATCAACAGGGTGTGCGGTAGTATCTGTCAAATCTCCATCAAGACTTGAGAGGAAAAAGAGGGCAAGATATCAAAATCGTGTTTGACTGGATAAAATGAGGATCCGATGAAAGGCAACGTTACGAAAAAAAGGGGAAAAATGACTGAATATAAATGCATGTCTATATATAAAGTCATTTCGTTACAAGATTTCTCTTTCGATAACAGATGAAACTGACATAATCTATGCAGGAGATAAAATGATCTACAGATCTGAAACTAACTTAAGCAGGATGGATAAAGTGGTGGATAGGTCTGAAGCATCGGCGTCCCTGCAATCTACTGCCCCATCATGTCGATACGATCCAATAAAGAAATGGCTCGGCTAACGGTAGTAATCAAGGCCAGTCGGATCCGGCCATCCTCAGCGACCCGACTAGGGGCAAAATCAGCTGAGATGGAATCATATCTGGAGGACATATCCGTAGACTGGGGGGGGGGAATAAATACCTCTGGGGCGGTGTCATCAGTGAAAATCACTCAAGAGTCATCAAATACTCCAAACTGACTCAAACCAACCATGGCAAAGTCTCGGTGCAACCATTGCACATAAGCAGATGTCCGAATGGGGCAAATCCCACTTCGCCCGACTATGAACTGAACAAAGCAGCGGAAAAGCCTGCCAAATGACCCTGGGAAGGGCTGATATCCAAGCAAACCACGACAAGATGGTGAGCACCCTGGGAAGGGCTGATATCCAAGCAAACCACGACAAGATGGTGAGCACCCTGGGAAGGGCTGATATCCAAGCAAACCACGACAAGTTGGTAAGCAACCTGGGAAGGCATCCAAGCAAACCACGACAAGATGGTGAGCACCCCTGGGAAGGGCTGATATCCAAGCAAACCACGACAAGTTGGTAAGCAACCTGGGAAGGCATCCAAGCAAACCACGACAAGATGGTGAGCACCCTGGGAAGGGCTGATATCCAAGCAAACCACGACAAGTTGGTGAGCAACCTGGGAAGGCATCCAAGCAAACCACGACAAGATGGTGAGCACCCTGGGAAGGGCTGATATCCAAGCAAACCACGACAAGTTGGTGAGCAACCTGGGAAGGCATCCAAGCAAACCACGACAAGATGGTGAGCACCCTGGGAAGGGCTGATATCCAAGCAAACCACGACAAGTTGGTAAGCAACCTGGGAAGGCATCCAAGCAAACCACGACAAGATGGTGAGCACCCTGGGAAGGGCTGATATCCAGCCAACCACGACACGTTGGTGAGCACCCTGGGCAGGCACCCACGCAAACCACGACAAGATGGTGAGCACCCTGGGAAGGGCTGATATCCCAAGCAAACCACGACAAGTTGGTGAGCAACCTGGGAAGGCATCCAAGCAAACCACGACAAGATGGTGAACACCCTGGGAAGGGCTGATATCCAAGCAAACCACGACAAGTTGGTAAGCAACCTGGGAAGGCATCCAAGCAAACCACGACAAGATGATGAGCACCCTGGGAAGGGCTGATATCCAAGCAAACCACGACAAGTTGGTAAGCAACCTGGGAAGACATCCAAGCAAACCACGACAAGATGGTGAGCACCCTTGGAAGGGCTGAGATCCAAACAAACCACCACAAGGTGGTGAGCAACCTGAGAAGGCATCCAAGCAAACCACGACAAGATGGTGAGCACCCTTGGAAGGGCTGAGATCCAAACAAACCACCACAAGGTGGTGAGCAACCTGGGAAGGCATCCAAGCGAACCACTACAAGTGATGACATCTGTAGAACAGTATCAAAAGACTGTACAGGAGTCATTTTTTCTCAATTTACATGTTGGGTCACATGCATGAATAGATGATAATTCTGTCTGTGATCCATGAAATGAAAAAAAAATCGAGCAGGTTAGGTGTCAAGGTCCTAGCCTATCAGAGTCAAAAGCGATGGCGGCCAAGAACGATGTGCAAGGACGAACTCCAAGGATGCCTCTCAAACTAGTCAGGAGGATAACGTCCTTTGATGACAATGCGATGGGATAAGGTGATCGCGCGAGACGAGCGACCGGCGACGATACCCGGCCCCGACGAGACGATCGACCGGCGACGATAACCGGCGATCATGAGATGGATGTCCGGCGACGAAAACCGGCTCCGACAAGATAACTAACCGGTGACGATAACCGGGGGGTTACGAGATGGGTGACCAGCGACGATACCCGACCCCGAACGAGACGATAGATTGAGAGAGTGAACCCAACGACTAACAAACACGGTCAAGGGGTTAAAACATCGACACTCTTGCGGATGTTTTTTGCATGCATTACATCTTGTGTTGCATCATAAATCATATGTGTTGCATCATGTATGTATTGTCAATTCTTATGCACTGTCATTCATGTATGTATTGTCAATTCTTATGCACTGTCATTCATGCATCGAGTGTTATTCTTTATCCTGTTTATTTCATTTAACATTTCATAAACATGATAAAGAGGGCAGCTGTAGACACCCAAATTTGCACTTCGTATACTAACCTTGACAGGAGGCAAAATTCGTCAAATGGATCGGCCTGCGAGAGCAAAAGATAGGAAAAGTACGGACACTCGACGCCACCATGATAATTTGCAGCCGAAAACGACATGATAGCAGGGCTATCCGAATTTGGCATTCCCCGGAAGGTGTGGCGCGCTTCTCAAATGATTCTCGACTGTAAAGCACGAGCCTATCAGCGAAAACCGACGTTGCGGTACGAAAATCGAGGCGTGACACGAAAATCGAGAAAGTCAAGCCCGCCAGCCGCGGATAGATCTGCGGCCAAGTGAGTGCGCCAGCACGAAAAACCGGAAATCAGCACTCAGCAGCTGAGTGCGATGGAGGCGTGCCAGCTGGCCAGCCGCAGATCTATCTGCGGCCAGCCGCAGATAGATCTGCGGCTGGCTCTGGCCAGCCTCTTTAAGACAGCTTCGGCAGCATCCAGGGGGTTCCGCAGTTTGGGAAGAAGAAGGAAATTCCAGCAGCAAAAGAGCACGGAAATAGAGAAGAAAATAGTGAGATTTTGCTACAAAAATAGGAGAGAAAGGAGAGAAAAAAAGAGAGAATTCAATCCTTTTAATTTTGATTGTATCAAATACACTTCTTATCCTATTCAAATACACAAGTTCATATCCATTTGAGATCAATTGCAAGGTGAAAATTTCTATTTGTTCTAGCAATTCATGTCATATTGATTGGGTAAATTAGATGTAACTTTCATGTATCTTGTTGAAAAAATGAATTAGGGATTATGAGTGAAGTTTCCATCGGAATAAAAACTCTTCCTAATAACCCATGATATTCGTATCATTAATTTCTTTGTTTGTTTTAAGGTGTTATGTTTGGTATCATTTCCTTTAAATCGTTATTTAAGGAGGTCTTGGTATTGTTCGATTATCCGGGTTGGTTAATTTTCTTGTAAGATACGATTGTTTGGGTGTGGATACTGGGTTGTGAGCCTAGGAAAGCGACCCCGGGGTCCCGATCCGATGATGGACATATCTTGATGTAAGAAGTAGAGATGACGTAGTTCTCATTGTAAATATGTAATCGTTGGGCCTAAAACGACGCTAAGGCGAGAATCGTGCTTAAGGCCCGAAATAGTGGAATTTTGTGATTGTTGGCGTTCGGGGATATTTTTGATGGCTTACATGCCCATGAATAGCCCGACGCGTGTTTATGCTCGACTTGAATTATGACACGAAATTGATTTCAAAGCTAAATGATAAGATTTTCATAAAATCAATCAAAGTAGGATATTAGAATCACGAGGTTAAAATTTGAGAAACGTTTAATGAAATGTCGATTCATATCTAGCGAGAAAGCTAAAGAAAAATCGTTTTCCAAAACAACACACAAAATGATTTTATAAGTAATTGACGTTTCATTAAATCTTTGTGCATAGGGTGAAAGAGATCCTAGAAATTGCCCATCATTTTATGAAAGCAACGTATAGATCTCGATTCCTATTTTGACGAAGGTTTAAAACTCTTGTTTTTGTTAAAACGACACTTAACGAAAATCTCATAGTTTTGATAATTAAAATCAAACCTTTCTCATAAAGCTTTCTCGTGTACGCCGAAAAGACATTCCGAAGCATTCTCAAAGTAAAACACGATTTTCCCTAAAATCCAAATGACTCTTTCATACAAACTCACCACATCATTCACATAGACACACACACCCACACACAAACGCGCGCACACACACATTCGTGAATTAAAGGATAGGAAAGCATCAAGATTGCGGTAACCGTGTTTCACGGAAGTCGAGGGGTGCCTAACACCTTCCCCTCACTTAAGCAAGCCCCCGAACTCTATGAATCTCGATTCGCAGACCAATTAATTCGGAGTCACATATGAGCCAGCGATTCATAAAACACGAAAATCCGGATGAGTTGGTACATCCATTTCAAATATACCAACTGGCGACTCTGGTTAATTGGCTCATCATAAAAACGATCTTTCAAAACCCCGTCGACATCAATGCCGACCTTTTCCAAACGTCATCTAAATCAAAAGGCTAAAATTGGAAGAGAAGAGAACGAGAAAACCCGGCGTCGACAACAACATCATGTAGATAATGAAAAATGCATTTAATAACCGAATAAGATTACAAAGTATATGCTATATCATATCAAATATGATTGGCTTGTGTGCATACTACGTTCATCAACATCCTATTCTGAGGTTAGATGATATGTTAGATGAATTGCATGGATCTTGTGTATTTTCTAAAATGATTTAAAGAGTGGTTATCATCAGATTAGAATGCATGATGGAGAAACTACTTTTTAAAAAAATATGAATTATATGAGTGGTTAGTCTTACCTTTTGGTTTAACTAATGCTACTAGCACATTCATGAAATTAATAAACCATGTTTTACGTTCCTTCATTGGAAAATTTGTAGTTGTCTACTTTGACGATATCTTGATCTACAGCAAGGATTTAGGTGAGCATGCATCGCATATAAAATCTATCCTAAATGTGCTTCAAAAAAAATTGTATGCCAATATGGATAAATGCACATTTTGTACGGATCGAGTTGTGTTTCTTGGCTTTGTTGTCAGTGTGCAGGGAGTATAGGTTGACGAAGAGAAAATAAGGGCAATTCGAGAATGGCCAACTCTTACGAATGTCAGTCAAGTTCGTAGCTTTCATGGACTCGCGAGTTTCTATAGACGGTTAGTAAGAAACTTCAGCGAAGTCACGACACCACTCACCGAAGTAATCAAAAGAGTGTGGGATTCAAGTGGGGTGATGCACAAGAAAAGGCGTTTCAATTGATTAAAAAAAAATTAACTAACGCTCCTTTACTTGTATTGCCTAATTTCACTAAAACCTTTAAAATTGAATGTGATGCCTCAGGTTTAGAAATTTTAGCTGTGCTGATGCAAGAAGGGAAACCAGTGGCATATTTCAGTGAAAATTTGAGTGGAGCAACTTTGAACTATCCCACTTATGACAAGGAGTTATATGCCTTGGTTCGATCATTGGAGACTTGGCAACATTACCTGTAGCCTAAGGAATTTGTGATTCACACGGATCATGAATCGTTGAAATATTTGAAAGGCCAGCACAAGTTGAACAAGAGACATGCACGATGGATGAAGTTCATCGAGACATTTCCATATGTCATTCGATATAAACAAGGTAAGGAAAATGTTGTGGCTAATGCTCTTTCGCGAAGGTATGTGTTGTTAAATACTCTTGACACAATTACTTGGTTTTGAACAAATCAAAGAATTATATGATAATGACCATGATTTCTGTGAAGAGTTTAAAAATTGTGAAAAGAATGTTATAGGTAAATACTTCAAGATGGATGGATTCTTGTTTCGTGAGAATAGATTATATATACCTGCATGTTTTTTGCGCGAGTTATTGGTTCGAGAATCACATGGACGTGGTTTGATGGGACATTTTGGTGTTGATAAGACCTTATATGTTATAAAAGAACATCTCTATTGGCCCCATATGAAACGAGATGTGGAAATAATTTGTGATAGATGCATTACATGTCGTCAAGCTAAATCTCGTGTTCAACCCCATCGGTTATACACACCATTGCCTATTTCGAGTGATCCTTGGATTGATTTGTCTATGGACTTTGTATTGGGTTTACCTAGATTTAAGCATGGTCATGATTCTATATTTGTGGTCGTGGATAGGTTTTCAAAAATGGCACACTTTATCTCATGCCACAAAACTGATGATGCATCCCATGTTGCTGATTTATTATTTAGAGACATTGTGTGTTTGCATGGCATGCCCCGAACAATTGTTTCGGATAGAGATGCTAAGTTCTTGAGCAATTTTTGGAAGACATTGTGGTGTAAATTAGGAACTAAACTGTTGTTTTCAACTACTTGTCATCCACAAATAGATGGTCAAACTGAAGTAGTTAATAGAACTTTATCAGCAGTATTGAGGGCTATCATTAAAAAGAATATTAAGCTTTGGGAAGAATGTCTATCACATGTTGAGTTTTCCTATAATAGGTTTGTTTACTCTACTACTAAATTCTCACCTTTTAAAATTGTGTATGGTTTTAATCCTTTAACACCATCGGATTTATCACCATTACCTGTTTCTGAGTATACTAACATGGATGGCAAAAACAAAGCTGATTTTGTTAAGCAGATATATGAGAAGACAAGACTCAACATTGAGAAGAGAACGGATCAATATGCCGAACAGGCTAACAAGGGTCGGCGTCAAGTAATCTTCGAACCCGGGGATTAGGTATGGCTATACATGCGTAAGGAAAGATTTCCTGCTCAAAGGCGTTCGAAATTACTTCCAAGAGGAGATGGACC
Source organism: Aralia elata (assembly GCA_034770075.1). Taxonomy (NCBI): domain Eukaryota; kingdom Viridiplantae; phylum Streptophyta; class Magnoliopsida; order Apiales; family Araliaceae; genus Aralia; species Aralia elata. The sequence continues at coordinate 555,261 of JAVJAP010000056.1, forward strand.
ATTTCAAGTGCTTGAATGCATTAACAACAATGCTTACAAATTGGATTTACCCGGTGAGTATACTGTTAGTGCAACTTTCAATGTTTCTGATCTAAGCCCGTTTGATGTAGGTGAAGATTTGAGGACAAATCCTTTTCAAGAGGAGAGGTATGATGAGGACATCCTTAGTTCGAAAACCCATGATAAAGCCTGAGAAGATCTATTGCATTTGCCACCTGGAGCCGTTACGAGAGCTCGAGCTAAATGCTTCAAAGAAGGACTTAACGGAATAATTCATGAACTATGGAATGAGGTTGGATCAAGTATAGAGGTTATGAAGCCCATGAACATGTTGCGTATGGAAGTATCGAACAAAACAACGAAAGAAATCAATTTGTTTGGAAATACATGAGCTTGCCCGGGTGCCAGTTTCTAGGACTTTTTTCCCGCCCCGGCGCCAATCTCGCCCGGGTAGGAACCCCCTGGATCAAAGTTGTCAGATTTTGACTTTTCTTGGTTTTCGAGATTCCTTCGCCCAAAACATGGATTTAACATTTATTCTCATTTATATGTTTTCACTAATGTTGTGTCAACAATTACGTGCTTGTGTTTCAACAATTGTGTGCTTCTAGATTGTTCCCAATCTTATTATAAATAGGCTTAATGTTGTAATGGGTTTAACAACCAATTTTTAGATTATCAATATTATTGTGAGTTTGTTTCTCTACTTGTGGTTCTTTGAAGAATTTCTAAGTGTTCCGTAGTTCACTTTGGAGATTCATAATTGACTTATCATACAACCATTCATAGTTATGTATGGCGTCTTCTATCGCATCAATCGTCGATTGTACCGAGATTACCACTTTAATATAAGCGAGGGGTCGAAGTGTCGTTGGTGTTCATGTTAGGTTTGTATATAGCGCGAACATGCAATCAAATTACATAAATAGTGCGGAAGCGCAATAAAACGGATTTTAAAATTATTCATACAAACCATCACCATGAGCATCCATGTGCTCAATTATCAATTAAACGAAAGAGATAAAGTATGAGAATCATACCCTTGTAGAACCATGCTTCCACAGGTACGAGTTCACCTCCAAATCCTTCGCGTTCTCCTTGAATTCCACCGATTAAATTCCTTCCTTTGGTCAACGTTAGCCACCCAAGTGTTTGGCCTCTAGAGGTGATCCACCAAGGAATAATAGTTGTTCAAGAAGATGGGTGTTCGCAAAATCCTAGTTTATATCTCTATAGAAATTGCAAGCACTCTCTCTCTCTCTAATTCTTATGGAAGAGTGTGTAACTGTCTAACCTTAAATCATGATAAGACTCCTCTTATTTATAGATATAGGGAACCCTCGTAAACTATTTAAGATTAGGTTTTTTTTATTTTAATTAAACTCCTTTAATTAATTAAACTCCTAATCCAATTTGGAATTTATGAGAGTACTTTTATTAATTAATTCTCAAACCCTTTTAGGAACTAAATAATAATAGTAATAATAATAATAAGACTCCTCTTATTAATTTATATTTAATATTTCCAAAATATTAAATAATAAATATTAAGCTATTTAATTTATTCTATCTCCATAGATTAAATTAAATACACTTAACTTATTATTACAATTATGCCATTTACTTCTTAAACAAATATTTTTCTTTTCCAGTGTGACCCTTTAGGTTCTTCATATTAAACCAGTTGTGAATAAATCAATTAGAACAATTCTAATCTTATTTAAATAAATAAATCAAACTATTTAATTTATTTAAATAAATAATATTTATTCTACAATAAGTGTAAGCCCCCTTAGCGATCAACGACTTTTCAGATAATATAGATTTCAACATTAATCACAAAAGAACCTTTCAGTGAATAGTTACCGTACAATTCAATCATTCTACCATACAATGTCCCAATTAAATATAAGATATAGAATTACTGTCAAGTCTTATTTTATTTAATTAGATGTATTTCGATTCTCAAATGAACAACTCTGATAATGCAAATTAGAAACTCCTTTCTGATTTCATTCTGCTTTGGCTAAAGACTTCTAAGTCGTCATTTATCGAATCACATAGGACATTCTCTCCTTTTACTAGAAGTGGTAGATTCTTTGTTGATCATTCACCTATCTCCATGTATAACTTATTATACCCAATTATACCCTTTGATATACCCTAAAGGTCTTAAGAGACATGTCAAAGTATAACTCATTATACACAAGATACTATGATGATCTCAAGTCCAAAGATCACTTGTACTTCTATCACTAGAGGAATTCCTATTGACAAGCGAGTAAAACTCCATTAGGTATTCCTTAGCGAGCCACGTTCAGTGAACTTATTCTCTAATAAGCACCTACATACTTGCTTTAGTGTCTCCACACAAATGATTATGAGATCAATCATCCTCTTCAGAGCAAGCAACGTATGCACTAATCTATCCGGATTCACTAATCCCCTTTTTAGTAATCCATCGATTAGGAACGATTTTAGTTTGTAAGCTATCTAGAATTTAGATCTCATTAGCATGATCACCATCATGATTCTAAAAGCATTGCTCAAAACTATGAGTTTATCACATTTAATATAACAGCACCATGTAGATAAAGTAAAATGCCTTTAACAAACGAATAAGATTACAAAGTATATGCTACATCATATCAAATATGATTGGCTTGTGTGCATACTACTTTTAATCTCCCACTTGCACTAAAGCCAATCGTTGTGGTATCTAATACCCTTCTTCTCTAAGTGACGATCATCCTGCTGTTGGATTAATCTTCAGTAGATGGATATGCAATGTTGTTCTCGAGAGTCCACTATCTCTATAGTGACTTTTTTTCTTTCAATGATTCCACTAATCAAATGAAAGTGCCGCAACACTAGTTTGAATCTAAGATGAAACTTAGGAACTATTCTTAGTTCTGTAATGAACTTTTCATCCAAACAATCAACTTGCAGCTTCATTTACAACTATATACTTTGTCTTTGTTAGTAAACCAGCAACTCTTTACTGTTTGGAACTTTTCTAATTCACTGCACCACCTTTCAAGGTAACGATTTAACTTAAAGTGGATTTGTTATCGTCTTGGTCAGTCTGAAAAACTTGAGTCTGTTTAGCCCTCTAGTTTTTCAGACCTACCATGAATCATGATCACATCTTCAGTACCGGTTAAGTACCTAAAGATGTTTATCACTGTCTTACAGTGATCATCTCCAGAATATGACTGATCAACATCAAGCCTTGTATATTCATTGCATACATGATAGTAACTCATGCGATCTCTCTTTCAATTGGGGACAATTTTAGAGAGATACACTCCATGGCTCATCATCATGAGACCTCTCTTGGAGTTTGCCATGCTAAACGTCTTTAGCATCAAATGAATATACGTTCCTTGGCTCAAGCCGAACATCCTTTTAAATCTAATTATATAGATTTATATCCTCAATTTATAAGATGCTCCTCCCAAGTCATTCATGGAGGAATGTTTAGACAATTTATCTTTACTGATTGTAGCATTAGTGTGTTATTCCTTATCAGTAGTATATCAATATATAATACCAAGAATGTCACAGCGCTCTCACTGATCCTTTTGTACACATAAGATTCATTCTCATTTTTGATAAAATCAAACTCTTTTGATTGTCTCATCAAAACGAATGTTCCATCTTTGAGAAGTTTGCTTCAATCCATCAATGGATCATTGTAGCTTAAAACACAATTTGCTTCAACCTTTGAAATAAATTCCTTTGGCTATATTATACATACATTCTCCTCAAGTCTTCATTGAGGAAGGGCGTCTCCACATCCAATTTGCCAGATTTCGTAATAAGCTGTAATCACAAGCAAAATCCAAATGGACTTGAGCATTACCCGGTAATAAGGTTTTATCACAGTCAACTCCTTGACTTAAATAACCTTTTAAACAGGTCTGGTCTTATAGGTCCCAACCTTGCCATTTGCCCCAGTCTTTTTCTTAAAGACCCATATTCACACTCTAGGCACTATGCCCTTTTGTGGAGTAACCAGAGTCTATACCTGGTTCTCATACATGGAGTCCATTTCAGATTTCATGGACATCTGCCATTTCTCTGAGTGTCTTCTACTCATAGCATCATCGTATATAACTGGATCATCATCCTCTATGATGCGTACCTCATCATCATCATCTATGATGAATCCATACCCCTAGATATCTTCGGTACTCTTCCAGATTTATGATTTGGTTGTGGTACAATAGGTCTATCTACAGGTTCCTCGGTTCGACTTAAAGTGCTTTGTGGTTCTTGAACTCCTTCAAGATCTATTACCCTCCCACTAGCTCCTTCAATGATAAACACCTTTATCTAAGAAGGCAAAGTGTAGGATTATAGTAATAATACCCTAAACTTTCTTTAGGATATCCCATAAATCTGCACTTGTCAGATTTTGTCCCAAACTTATCTTTGAAACCTTTTTCACATAAGCTGGATAACCCCTTATCTTAACATACTTCAGAGTAGGAATCTTCCCTATCCATAACCTTTACGGAGTCTTGGGCTCAGATTTTTGAGGTTACCTTATTTTTGTAGATATGCAGCCGTTTCTAGGGCATAACCCTAGATGGATACTAAAATGTCGGTAAAAATCATTATGGACTGCACCATGTCCAACAAAGTACAATTTCTCCTTTTAGATACACCAATCAATTATTGTGTATCAGGAGGTGTCCATTATAAGAAAAATACCATTTTGAGATGATCTAGAAACTCATTGCACAAGTATTCCTTCCTCGATCTGATCAAAGAATCTTAATACTTTGTCAATATGTTTCACTTCTGGATTCTTTGAACATTTCAAATGATTCAAACTTGTATTTTATCAAATACACACATTTAACTCTTTGAATGATCATCTCCTTTTCTTTTACTAGTTTGTTCAATTTGCAAAATTATTTTTCATGTAAGTCAAGTTTACAAAGTCCATCAAGTGATCTTCCAGTTTAAAATAAAACATTATCATTATAAATAGAACAACAATTATTCTTAAATATAATACCAGAACCTTCCTTGTCCAACAACGAAAGTAATAATGTTTCTAAAGAGAACTGGACCATAATAACAACTTATTAACTTAATAGACTTACCCGTAGGCAGCGCTAAACTATAAGTTCCTACGGCTAATGTAGCAACCATTGCTGCATTCTCCACACGTAAGATTACTTACTCTTTGTTTAGCTTTCTACTTCTGCTTAGTCTCTACATTGAATTCCATACGTGAGAATTACAGCCGGTATCCAATACCCAAGTAGAACCATGACTAATAGAAAGATTTATTTTTTTTAATCATGAACAAACTTATATCTGTAACCAAAGCTTCATTAAGCTTCTTCTGGTTAGCCACTATAAGATTCTCCTTACAGTTTCCTTTCTAGTATCCAGGCTTATTGCAGTGGAAGCAAACTCTTTTGCTATCTGCATCAGTCTTGTTCTTATTGTCCTTTGTTTTTGCCTTTCCATTTACCTTCTTTGAATTGCTGTTCTTTTAAGAAGATCTTTTGGCCCTCTTCCGTTTCCTGGAAGAATCATCTACCAGTAAGACTTGGTCTTTCTTGGTTGGAAAGTGACTCTTTACAGTTTTTAACATGTTTAAGCAACTCAGGCAGGCTCACATATAGCTTGTTAATGTGAAAATTCACAACAATTTATGAGAAAGAGTCCGGAAGTGATTGCAAGATCAAATCTTGGATCAACTCTCCATCCATTAAAACCCAGTTGTCCCAATTGTTCAATCAGATTGATCATTTTAGGACATATGTCTGTACTGTAGTGCCATCGGTCATTCTAGATCAGAAAAGCTCCTTAGATATCTGATATCTAATAGTCCTACTTTCCTCACCATTCAACTCCTTGAAGGTGCCGGAGTACAGTAGGAGCATCCATAGTTTCATGCTGACGCTGAAGCTCGTTACTCATGGATGCGAGTATGATGCATTGAGCCAACTGTGCATCATCTTGCCACTTTCTAAAAGTAGCAATCTCTTCCTCAGAGGCATTGTCTGCAAACATTGCAGGTATTTTTTCTCTTAGATTATTTTGATCAAGTGGTGACACATCCGAATCAAAATTATCCAAGTTAAGTCCAACATAGCACTTCCATATATGTGAAGAGAAAAATACCGTCCTTGTGGTGACACAACAAAACAGTAATGTTCAATTCCTTAATAAGCATCAAATGTGATAATGCAACATCTTAAATATTTAATACTTGCCTTGTGGTGACACAACAAACTCATATTAAATATTTAATACTCTATTGCTTTACCATGCTAGAAGGCGACGTTCGATATTCCAAATATCTTTGAACGCTTAAGACTTAATATAATTTCTTTGAGGGGTTTGTTATTATTTGTCTCATCTTGTTTAGCGTGCATGCACATATATACATAAAATACGCGTCATATTATTTAACATGCGAAGCATGTTGTATAATATATAATATATACATAGTAAGAATGTACATATAGAATACTATATTCTACCTGGATTGATTATGGACTTTTATTCTAGTTTGGTTCACTAGAGCCACCAAGTGAACTAAAAGGTCAAACCTAGGGTGCAAGAACAAAATTTAAATATAACTATTACATTTAAACCAGGGCTCCATTACAAACGAGTCTTCAAGCGCTCCTTGCTCCTTTGTCTCCAATTCTTCAACTAATTCTAACTAAACCTATTACATAAACTATTTACAATAAATAGAAACCTTGATCAGCAGTCAAGGGGAGGTACAGAGGAGGAAGATAGAATTTACATCAAAAAAACTAGAGAAGACGAGGTACGCAGACCCCATTTATAAAAACCCATTCATTCAAGCATCCACTAAAATAAATCCAATCACACATTGGTAAGTAGTCCATAATCAATCCCTATTTATTATCATACATATCTCTATATATATCAATAAATAACATTCATCTCATGAATAATAAAACCATTCCATATATGCATTGATATCATTTAATGGGCAATTAAAAGTTTACTAAAAATCTAATTTTGAAACAAAATAAACTCCTTTATTTTAATCAAAATTTAAATCATAATAAACTTATTTATTTTATTTTATCTAATTTTGAATAAAAATAAACTCCTTTATTTTTAATCAAATTCCAAATCAAAATAAACTCCTTTATTTTAATTAACATAGAAACCAATTTCAAGTTCAAAATAAACTCCTTTATTTTAACTTAAAAATGCTTGGAAAAATAAAATATGTTAAATCATATTCCTTATCAAGATAAACATCTTTATTTTTAAGGAAACATGGAGTCCTATTCCATATGTGAATAAACTCCTTTATTCTAGGAAACATGGAATCCTATTCCATATGTGAATAAACTTCTTTATTCTAGTTAACGTAGAATCCAATTCCAAGTTCAAATAAAACTTTTAATTTTAATTATATTCCAATTCAAAATAAACCTTTTATCTTAATTGAAAATAAATAAAATCAAAATAAAAAAATTCAAAATCTGCAGACCGGCGCAGCCGTGCTCCAAAATGAACTAAGAGCGGCGCGGCCGCGCTGCACCCTCAAAAACGATTTCTGGGTTCGGGCGCGGCCGCGCTTCAGAATGAACTGGAAACGGCGTGGTCGCGCCGCGTAGCAGACTTCAAAATTTTTTTTCGTTGCCCAGAAAATTGATCCAATCGCATACCCATACATACATGGAATCATAATAATCGATAATTAGCATAAGGTTAGGCTCTGATACCACTGTTAGCTTTGTATATAGCGCGAACATGCAATCAAATTATATAAATAGTGCGGAAGCGTAATAAAATGGATTTTAAAATTTTTCATACAAACCATCACCATGATCATCCATGTGCTCAATTATCAATTAAACGAAAGAGATAAAGTATGAGAATCATACCCTTGTAGAACCATGCTTCCACAGGTACGAGTTCACCTCCAAATCCTTCGTGTTCTCCTTGAATTCCACCGATTAAATTCCTTCCTTTGATCAACGTTAGCCACCCAAGTGTTTGGCCTCTAGAGGTGATCCACCAAGGAATAATAGTTGTTCAAGAAGATGGGTGTTGACAAAATCCTAGTTTCTATCTCTATAGAAATTGCAAGTACTCTCTCTCTCTCTCTAATTCTTATGGAAGAGTGTGTAACTGTCTAACCTTAAATCATGATAAGACTCCTCTTATTTATAGATATAGGGAACCCTCCTAAACTATTTAGGATTAGGTTTTTTTTATTTTAATTAAACTCCTTTAATTAATTAAACTCATAATCGAATTAGGAATTTATGAGATTACTTTTATTAATTAATTCCTAAACCCTTTTTGGAACTAAATAATAATAATAGTAATAATAATAATAAGACTCCTCTTATTAATTTATATTTAGTATTTCCAAAATATTAAATAATAAATATTTAGCTATTTAATTTATTCTATCTCCATAGATTAAATTAAATACAGTTAACTTATTATTACAATTATGCCATTTACTTCTTAAACAAATATTTTTCTTTTGCGGTGTGACCCTTTAGGTTCTCCATATTAAACCGGTTGTGAATAAATCAATTAGAACAATTCTAATCTTATTTAAATAAATAAATTAAACTATTTAATTTATTTAAATAAATAATATTTATTCTATAATAAGGTTAAACCCCCTTAGCAATCAACGACTTTCCAAATAATATAGATTTCAACATTAATCACAAAAGAATCTTTCAATGAATAGTTACCGTACAATTTAATCCTTTTACCATACAATGTCCCAATTAAATATAAGACATGAAATTACTGTCAAGTCTTATTTTATTTAATTATATGTATTTCGATTCTCAAATGCACAACTCTAAATAATGCAAATTAGAAACTCTTTTCTAATTTCATTCTGCCTTGGCCAAGGACTACTGAGTTGTCATTTATCGAATCACATAGGACATTCACATCTTTTACTAGACGTGGTAGATTCTTTGTTGATCATTCACCTATCTCCATGTACAACTTATTATACCCAATCATACCCTTTGTTATACCCTAAAGGTCTTAAAGGACATGTCAAAGTATAACTCATCACACACAAGATACTATGATGATCTCAAGTCCAAGGATCACTTGTACTACTATCACTAGAGGGATTCCTATTGACAGGCGAGTAAAACTCCATTAGGTATTCCTTAGCGAGCCACGTTCAGTGAACTTATTCTCCAATAACCACCTACATGCTTGCTTTAGTGTCTCCACACAAATGATTATGAGATCAATCATCCTCTTCTTAAGAGCAAGCAACGTATGTACTAATCTATCCGGATTCACTAATCCCCTTTTTAGTAATCCATCGATTATGAACGATTTTAGTTTGTGAGCTATCTAGAATTTAGATCTCATTAGCATGATCGCCATCATGATTCTAAAAGCATTACTCAAAACTATGGATTTATCACATTTAATATAACAGCACTATGTAGATAATGTAAAATGCCTTTAATAACCGAATAAGATTACAAAGTATATACTATATCATATCAAATATGATTGGCTTGTGTGCATACTACTTTCAATCTCCCACTTGCATTAAAGCCAATCACCATGGTATCTAATACCCTTCTTCTCTAAGTGATGATCATCCTGCTGTTTGGATAAAGCTTCAGTAGATGGATATGCAATGCTGTTCTCGAGAGTCCACTATCTCTATAGTAACTTTTCCTCTTTCAATGATTCTACTAATCAAATGAAAGTGCCGCAACACATGTTTGAATCCAAGATGAGACTTAGGAACTATTCCTAGTTCTGTGATGAACTTTTCATCCAAACAATCATCTTGCAACTTCATTTACAGCTATATACTTTGTCTTTGTCACTAAACCAGCAACTCTTTGTTGTTTGGAACCTTTCCAATTCACTGCACCACCTTTTGAGGTAACTATTTACCCTAAAGTGGATTTGTTATCGTCTTGGTCAGTCTGAAAAACTTGAGTCTGTTTAGCCCTCTAGTTTTAATTTAGATCCACCATGTATCATGATCACATCTTCAATATCGGTTAGGTACTTAAAGATTTTTTCACTTTCTTACAGTGATCTTCTCCAGAATATGACTGATCTTCATCAGGCCTTGTATATTCACTGCATACATGATAGTAACTCATGCGATCTCTCTTTCAATTGGGGACAATTTTAGAGAGATACACTCCATGGCTCATCATCATGAGACCTCTCTTGGAGTTTGCCATGCTAAACGCCTTTAGCATCGAATGAATATACATTCATTGGGTCAAGCCGAATATTCTTTTAAATCTATCTATATAGATTTATATCCCCAATTTATAGGATGCTTCTCCCAAGTCATTCATGGAGGAATGTTTAGACAATTTTATCTTTACTGATTGTATCATTGGTGTGTTATTCCTTATCAGTAGTATATCAACATATAATACTAGGAATGTCACAATGCTCCCACTGACCCTTTTGTACACACTAGGTTCATTCTCGTTTTTGATAAAATCAAACTCTTTTGATTGTCTCATCAAAACGAATGTTCCATCTTTGAGAGGCTTGCTTCAATCCATAAATGGATCATTGTAGCTTAAAACATGATTTGCTTCAACCTTTGAAACAAATTCCTCTGGCTGTATTATACATACATTCTCCTCAAGTCTTCATTGAGGAAGGATGTCTCCACATCCATTTTGCCAGATTTCGTAATAAGCTGCAATCACAAGCAAAATCTAAATGGACTTGAGCATTACCCGGTAATAAGGTTTTATCACAATCAACTCCTTGACTTGAAAAACCTTTTAAACATGTCTGGTCTTATAGGTCTCCACCTTGCCATTTGCCCCAATATTTATCTTAAAGACCCATATTCACACTCTAGGCACTATGCCCTTTTGTGGAGTAACCAGAGTCTATACTTGGTTCTCATACATGGAGTCCATTTCAGATTTCATGGCCTTCTGCCATTTCTCTGAGTGTCTTCTACTCATAGCCTCATCGTATATAACTGAATAATCATCCTATATGATGCGTACCTATCATCATCCTCTATGATGAATCCATACCTCCCAGGTATCTTCGGTACTCTTCCAGATTTACGATTCGGTTGTGGTAAAATAGGTCTATCTACAGGTTCCTCGGTTCGACTTAAAGTGCTTCGTGGTTCTTGAACTCCTTCAAGATCTATTACCCTCCCACTAGCTCCTTCAATGATAAACACCTTTATATAAGAAGGCAGCGTGTAGGATTATAGTAATAATACCCTAAACTTTCTTTAGGATATCCCACAAATATGCACTTGTCAGATTTTTGTCCCAAACTTATCTTTGAAACCTTTTCACATAAGCTGGACAACTCCTTATCTTAATATACTTAAGATTAGAAATCCTCCCTATCCATAACTTTTATGGAGTCTTGGGGCCGGATTTTGAGGTTACCTTATTTTGTAGATATGTTACCGTTTCTAAGGCATAACCCCAGATGGATACTAGAATGTTGGTAAAAATCATTATGGACTGCACTGTAATGCCCGTGAATTTTGAACGTCCTTATTAATTAAATCTAATTTAATTTAATGAGTTAACGTTGTGTTCTATTTAAACCAACTTGGGTTAATGGGTGGAAGATGTATAAGATGTGTCTATACTTGTGTTGGCAGGTATGATATAACTATGGTTAAGAAATAACCATATGTGAGTCAAGTGTAGGAATTGGTGTGTAATGGCTAAAATGGCCAAGAGTGGTTAATAACCAAGGTAATTATGAAGGGGCAATAACCATTGTATATCCAAGTGGTTAATAACCAATGTAATTATGGCGGCATAATAACCATTGTGTTTAAACAATGTAATTATGGCAAGATAATAACCAATGTATAATAACCAATGAAGAATGGTTAATAACTAATGGATAATTAAGATTTTACGAAAAGACTATTTTAACCTTAAAAGAAGTTGGGTAATGATTAAAATACCCTTGAAGAAGTTGCTAGGAAGCTTCCTATTATTGATGAATTGATTAAATTGCCCTTGCCTAGTCATGATTAATGACTATTTTGCCCATGGTCTCTACTTTCCTATAAATAGGACCCCTCACCAATGCTAGTAGGGGTTGGTTCATTTATTATTCACCAAGTATAGAGAGTTTGTGAGCTTGAGAGAGAGCTAAGGAAGAAACCCATTCTCGGGTGGAGCTTAAACACTTGTGAGAAATATTTGAGAGGAAAATTAAAGAGGAGGTGGTGTTCAAAATTTAGGTATGGATCTTCATTTCTTTAAACCCTAGTTGTTGTGTTGGGATTACATTTTTATGTTTGTTGTTGATGCTTATGGAAGGAATGAAGTGTGTATAGATCTATGTTTTATTTTGCTAGATCTAAGGTTTTTTATTTTGCTAGATCTATATTATTGCAAAAATATGTTTATCAAATGTGGGTTAAAAGCTATATAAGTAGAGATCTTGGTCTTGTATGCCTTATTGATAGCATATATAGGTTTTAAAAATTTTTGTAACATTTTTGGTGGGTTTGTATGCTAAGACATGGGAGTAATATTATTTATTGGAGTATAATATTTATGGGTGGAAAATATTGATTTAAGTCATAAATATTTTATTGTAATATTAGGAATATTTTTCTTGGTCATGGGAAATTTTTTTGGAATTTATTTTGGAGATTTAAAACATGCTTGTTGGTATTAGAACTCATTTGGTGGAGAAGAAAAGGAAGGAAACAACCGAAACTCCCTGGAAGGCTGCTGGTTGGTTGGGCTAAGGCAGGCCGCGCATGGCGCGCGCCTGGTTTGAGAATGGGTTGGCCGCGCATGGCGCACCAGTCTGCTGAGTCTGGGCGCCAAACGGCGTCATTTTGGCAAGGCGGGGAGACTCACGCGCAATGCGCGGGCAGGCGAGCAGGTGGGAAATTACGGCTATGCCCCTCCGCCCAAACTTCGCTTTAATTACAGATGTGCCATCAAGATTTATTTTTAATTAAATTTAAATACTAAACCTTATTATCATTATTATTATTTATAAATAATAATAAATGAAATAAGAGCCTTATAAAATTTAATTATGGGATATGCTATTATATTTTCCATATATAATAAATTAATTATTGTTTATTTATTTTAAACAATGATTAAGGATAATTAAGAATTGTAAATTAATTATTTATTATTTAAATAACTTTAAATAATAAATAAACCTAAATAGTTATTTATTATTAAATAATAACTAAAGATAAGTCATATTTACTAATTAACTATTTATTATTTGATTAAATATAAATAATAAATAAATCTAATTAGTTATTATTTATTATTAAATAATAACTAAAGATAATTGTTACTCACTAATTAATTATTTATTATTTGATTAACTTTAAATAATAAATAAACCTAACTAATTATTATTTAAATCTTAAATAATTAAAGAGAATTAAAAAATTATAATTCGATTATTATCTAATTAATAATTAGATAATAAGTAACTGTAATTAGTTATTAATTACTATTATTAATAACTAAAGATAATTAATTAATTACTATTTAATAGTAATTAAATGAAGATAAAGTTAATAAAATAGAGAGAGTTTAATAACCCATTAATTAAACAATCATAATAAATTGTTTAAGGGTTTAATAAATGAATATTACTTAAGAAAGAGTAATGTTAATTAATTGAACAATTATTATTAATTGTTTAAGGGTTTAATAAGTGTTTGCCACTTAAGGGAAACATTGTTAATTGATTAAACCATCAACCTAAAGATCAATTAAGTGTCTTATAGGATTTACGATAGTTTATTTGCTTATGTGTGCTAAGTGATTTGCTTAATTGTTAAATAAATAGCATGAGTAAGCGTATCGAAATGCAACTATGCAATACTAATTGATAGATCAACATTATCAATGTTAGGTTCTTCAAGGCCAATTAGTTAAAGCTAGAATTATTTGTAGCTGAGCAGACAGGCAAGTTCCCTAACTCAAACTCGAGTTATTATTTTCGAAGCATGTTAGTGAATAATTATTGTTGATTATTCACATCTATACTGATTATTGAGATTCGCACATTGTGCAATTAAATTCTTATTCTATTATTATTGAATTGTGAATTTAGTTAAAGTTCTTTCAAGCATGAACTGTTTATGAGATAGATCTATGCTATTTGTATCAGCTAGATCAAACATGTCTAAATTTGTGAAATCAAATGTATTTTAAAAGCTGTTCTTATTAAATCGTTATGGTAAGAACTCTTGGCTGAGAAAAGGATAAATTTGATTAAGGCATGATAGAAATGCTGGTTATTAAGTGTTTATGCCTAAATCACGGGGTATGAAAGGCTGATCCCCTTGATTACCAAAACTTTTTAAGAGGTCCAGTTTAAATGCTGAGAACCTTGGCAAATGTCTATGGTTATTTCCAACCACTCAGTAATTGTCATTCAATTATTCGAATATTCAATTGTTGACTATTAATTCATGTTTCTTCACAATTTTATACTGTCGTTGAACATTGAAAGCGAAACTTCCTTCTATTCATGATATATCTCCATTGTGTATAAACTTGCTAAGCAAACTAGTTGCTTACCCTTGCTATATCATGATTTTTATTTAAGCTAAGGCAGAAACGTCAAAAGGGGACAAAGGAAAAGGGAAGGTGCAAGAATAGTTGCCTGATAGGGCTTATGTATTAGTTATCTAAAAATGTTATTTGGTTATGTGAACTCTTATTGTATTAAGGGTATGTTTTTAAGTTAAGGTTAAAGAACCTTGGGACCATGATTGTAAGACGTTATTACTATTTCGATAGACATTGTATAATTATTATTCCGCATTTACTTAGAAAGTATGTTTGTTGTTGAGTATCGTGAACACCGAATTCGAGGTTAGGAAACCCGGATTTGGGGGTGTCACAAGTTGGTATCAGAGCTGTAGGTTATAAACGTTAGGAATGAGAAACCTAGGTTATAACCTTAGTAGAAAACTCATATAGAGTATGTAGGCGATGGATTGAGGAGATTCATCGAGTTCTAGTTGTACCGAATAAAATATTATTTCATTTTATCAATGAATATATTTTTATTGTGGTACTGATGTTGCTTATTGTGTGGTGTTTGTAGGATGTCGGACAAGAGTCAAGATAACTGTTCAGTGAACCAGGAACCCATAGAGCCTGAGGTGATAGGAGATTTGCTGGCGAGGGACGCCGAGCTAGAGGTTAGGGCTGAACAACTAGAGACACAGGACCACACCCTCCAGATTACTGAGCAGCAGTACAAGAACGCTGCTTACCAGGCCCAGACCGAGTTAGCCGAGTTGCGAGGGAGGCTGCAGCAGAGAGAGATACAGTTAGGACAGTTGAGGGATGAGGTGAAAGCTAAAGATGTGAATATATATGATTTGGAGCGAGCCTTAAACATCGCCTTTATGCAGTTCGACGCCAAATGGATGGAGCTGCCCTCCAGTAGCGAGAGCAAGCGTTGAGTTTTCTTCACCTTGTGATCCTTAGAGGATAGTTGGAGGTGGGCAGTTATGCCTTGAGCAGTGATGTTGGTATTACTTTTGATTTACTAGAGTTTGTATTAACCTCAGCTCGTGCGAGGTAGTTCGTATGTAGGATGTACTTCCATTTATGTAGGTAGAAAAGAATGGTTTAGTGAATCCCATCTTTTGTTATATTAAATGGTATGGTAGCATTTATAGCAATATACCTGTGATGAACGTGTAAAACACTAAAGTTGGTATATGAATATAAATGCATTATTATGGTATGTGTTTGAGAATTTTACTTGGTAAACCGTCAATTCAATGGTTATGTTAATTCAGTAAAATTGAATCGATATTTTAGCAACTTAAATTACTAATCGGGTAAAAGCAGAATTCCCGAGGTTGGGTAATGTAGAGCTCCCACACGATGGTCATGCGATTGTTCGAGTACAATGTTGTATTACATGTTAAATACTTATATGTTTATAAAACCCGAGTAACGTGTAAGGACTTTATTTAAACAGATAATGCCGCCCAGACGAATCCTACGAAACCAAGGGGTCGAAGAGTCGGTTAACAATGCAGAGGGAACTCAACCAAACCCAATGCAAGACTTTATCAACATGATGGCCGAAGCTCTGCGGAATCAAACGACTACCGCAGGAAACCAGACGGGCAACCACTTAGCCAATTTTAAAGACTTCAAGGCAGTAGGGCCGCCGGAGTTTAGGGGAACAGCGGACCCGATAGAGGCCCAGTCGTGGATAAAGGAGATTGAAAAGGCCTTTGTCATCGCTAGAGTCGCCGAGGAGTAGAAGCCAGTTTTTGCTACTTACTTAATGAAAGGTGAGGCTAACTTTTGGTGGGAAGCCAATCAGAGTAAAGTTGGAACTGGAGTCGTGCCGTGGGAAACATTCAAGACGTTGTTTTTCGAGAATTACTACCCTGAGAGTACGCAGGCGAAAATGGAGATCAAGTTTTTAGAGCTGAAGCAGGAAAACTTGTCAATGTCAGAGTACGCTGCAAAATTCAATGAATTGGCTAGATTCGCCCCACATCAGGTGGACACTGAGGTGAGGAAGGCAAGAAGGTTCGAGAATGGGTTAAAGTTGTGGATCTACAGCAAGGTAGCGATTTTATAAATTACGTCGTTCTCAACCTTGCTGGAGAAAGCTCTCATTGCTGAAGGTGGGAGTGAAGCGGTTTCAAAATATAATCGGGAGAAGAACAAGAAGAAGGTAGAAGGAGGAAATGCGAATGTTAGCAGTGGTGGCAGCAACAACAGGAAGCGTCAATGGAGCAGTGGGGGTAGCAATTCTGAAATGCAGCAAGGGAGCATGCAGCAGAAAAGGCAGGTATGTGGAAATTGCGGAAAGGGTCACTCGGGAAAATGCATGAAGGGAAAAATGGTCTGTTATACCTGTGGATAAGAAGGGCATATCTCGCCCAATTGTCCTAAGGCGAAGAAAGGAGGTTGTTTCAATTGTGGAGAGATGGGACATTGGAGCAAGGACTGTCCCCGGAAGAAAAACATGGATGGCGGAAGCGGCAATAGGGGCAATAACTCGAGGGCAACCAGTGGAGGACCAGCCCAGCCAAATAAGCCAACAGCGAGGACCTTCAACATGACAGTGCAAGATGTCATGGCATCCAGGGAGGTGGTGTCAGGTATTATTCCAATCAACGACATAAATGCCTATGTGCTATTCAATTCAGGAGCTTCATGTTCTTTTGTATCTGATGAATTTGCTCAAAGATTTAATTTACCTAGCGAACCATTAGAACACCCGATGAACGTAGAAGTAGCGAACAAAGAGATTATCCCCGTAAACTACATTTATAGGAATTGTTGTGCTGATATGGGGGGTTTAAGCTTAACGTGGATTTGCTACCGATTCGTCTTGGAGAATTTGATGTAATCCTTGGAATGGATTGGTTAGCAAGTCACGGGGCGGTCATTGACTGTAAGAAAAAGTGCGTACACCTGGAGACTCCAAGTAAGTCGAAGGTAGTGTTCTATGGTAATAAATCGCCGAGACAATCTTGTTGTCTGACGATAATGCAAGCAAAGAGATTGCTTCAGAAGGGTTGTATAGGTTATTTGGCTCACGTGGTGGACACTCGACGGGTCGAGGGTGAACTGAGTCAGATACCCGTCGTAAGGGAATTCGCTGATGTCTTTCCAAATGAAATTCCGGGATTGCAGCTAGATAGAGAGATAGAATTTGTGATTGAATTGGTACCCGGGATGGCACCGATATCCAAGGCGCCTTACCGAATGGCACCAGTAGAGATTAAAGAGCTGATGGTTCAATTGCAGGAACTATTAGACAAGGGTTATATCAGACCGAGCGTGTCACCATGGGGAGTGCCAGTCCTGTTCGTCAAGAAGAAGGATGGCTCGATGAGGCTTTGTATCGACTACCGCGAGTTGAACAAAGTTACGATTAAGAATAGGTACCTGTTGCCCAAGATAGACGATCTGTTTGATCAACTCAAGGGGGCGAAATACTTTTCAAAGATTGATTTGAGGACGGGCTATCATCAACTAAGACAGGAGGATATCCCGAAGACGGCATTCAGAACTCGTTATGGACATTTCGAGTTTTTGGTTATGTCATTTGGACTGACAAATACACCAGCGACATTCATGGATATGATGAACAGAGTGTTCAAGCAGTACTTGGACAAGTTCGTGGTAGTATTCATCGATGACATCTTGGTGTATTCAGTGACAGAGGAAGAACATGCAGAACATCTAAGGATTGCTTTGGAGGCATTAAGAAGGGATAAGCTGTACGCGAAGTTTTCGAAGTGTGAATTTTGGTTGCAAAGGGTGCAGTTTCTAGGACACGTCATTGACAGGAATGGTGTTTCAGTAGACCCAGCAAAGGTGGAAGCCATTAGCAACTAGGAGTAGCCGAAGACGCCAAAGGAGATCAGGAGTTTCCTAGGGTTAGCAGGATACTATCGGAGATTCATCCAAGATTTTTCGAAGATAGCATCACCGCTGACCAATCTAACCAGGAAAACGGTAAAGTTCGTTTGGATGGAGAAGTGCGAGGAGAGTTTCATGGAGCTGAAGAAGAAACTTAGCCAAGCCCTAGTGTTGGCTTTACCGGACGACACTGGAGGTTTTATAGTATACAGTGATGCGTCACACAAGGGCCTTGGTTGTGTACTAATGCAGCATGGCAAGGTCATTGCGTACGCTTCACGTCAGCTGAAGGACTATGAGAAGGGATACCCGACTCATGATCTGGAGTTAGCAGCAGTAGTGTTCGCCTTGAAGATTTGGAGGCACTACTTATATGGAGAGAGGTGCGAGATATATACAGATCACAAGAGTCTGAAATATATCTTCACTCAGAAGGAGCTGAATATGAGGCAGCGCTGATGGTTAGAATTGATCAAGGATTATGACTGTGAGATTCTGTATCATCCGGGCAAAGCAAACGTAGTGGCACATGCCCTGAGTAGGAAGGGCAGAGAGAAATTGATGAGGCTTACAACTCAGGCATAGCTGATAAAGGAGTTCGAACGTCTGGAATTGGAGGTTAAGTATCCGATGGAGACGGATAGGAAACTGTTTACAGTGACAGCGAGCCTGACCCTGTTGGATTAGATTAAGGAGGCTCAAGAAAAGGATGAGGATTGTGATGCAATAAAGAAACGAATTGCCGAAGGTGAGGAGCTTAAGTATAAGATTGATAGCACTGGATTGCTAAGATTTGAAGGGAGAGTCTGGGTACCATTGGATCTGGAATTGAGGGAAGAAATCCTTCAGGAAGCTCACAGCACGAAGTACTCAGTACATCCTGGAAGCACAAAGATGTACCAGGATTTGCGACGAAATTTTTGGTGGCTGAATATGAAACGCGAAGTGGCGGAGTGCGTCAGCCGATGTCTGACGTGCCAACGGATTAAAGCAGAGCACCAACGACCGAGCAGATTACTTCAACCATTAGAGATTCCGGAGTGGAAGTGGGAGCACATCACAATGGACTTTGTGGTGGGACTACCACCAACTCATAAGGGTTTAGACGCTATTTGGGTAATCATGGATCGTCTAACCAAGTCTGATCATTTTCTGCCAATCAAGATACGGTACAATCTGGAGCAATTAGCAAAGCTTTATGTGAAAGAGATAGTGTCAAGACATGGAGTGCCGGTATCAATTGTATCTGATAGAGATCCACGCTTCACATCGAATTTTTGGAAAAGTCTGCAGGCAAGAATGGGGACGCAGTTGAGGTTGAGTACAGTGTATCATCCTCAAACCGACGGCCAGAGCGACCGAACGATTCAGACCCTAAAAGATATGCTTCGGGCAGTCGTGATAGATTTAAAGGGCAGCTGGGATGACCATTTGCCACTGGTGGAGTTTGCTTACAACAATAGCTATCACGCCAGTATCGGCATGCCACCGTACGAAGCGCTATATGGAAGGAAATGCCGAACCATGATGTGTTGGGACGAGGTCGGGGAGCAAAGATTGCTGGGACCAGAAATGGTACAGCAGACTACAGACATCGTGCGGCTGATCAGAAACTGACTGGTAGCAGTTCAAGATCGCCAGAAGAAATATGCCGACTTACATCGTCAGAAGTGGGACTTTGAAGTTGGTAGCTTTTTATTTTTGAAGGTATCTCCTTGGAAAGGAAAGATCCGGTTTGGGAAGAAGGGCAAATTAAGCCGTAGGTTCATAGGACCATTCGAGATTTTGAGGCGAATCGGCGAGGTGGTGTACGAGGTAGCGTTACCTCCTGAACTTGAGCACATTCACAACGTATTTCATGTGTCAGTGTTGCGGCCGTATAAACCAGGCTATAAGCACGTTATCTCCTATGAACCAATCCAAGTCGAGAAGGACTTAACGTACGAGGAAGTTCCTGTCCAGATTCTCGATAGAAAGGAACAGAAGCTGAGAAACAAGACCATCCATTTCGTCAAAGTTCTCTGGAGGAATCACGCAGTCGAAGAAGGTACGTGGGAACTCAAAGAGAAAATGAAATCGAATTATCCGTTTTTATTTGAGTAACCCTATTTTCGCAATTCCGAGGACGGAATTTTTATAAGGGGGGAGGGATGTAATGCCCGTGAATTTTGAACGTCCTTATTAATTAAATCTAATTTAATTTAATGAGTTAACGTTGTGTTCTATTTAAACCAACTTGGGTTAATGGGTGGAAGATGTATAAGATGTGTCTATACTTGTGTTGGCAGGTATGATATAACTATGGTTAAGAAATAACCATATGTGAGTCAAGTGTAGGAATTGGTGTGTAATGGCTAAAATGGTCAAGAGTGGTTAATAACCAAGGTAATTATGAAGGGGCAATAACCATTGTATATCCAAGTGGTTAATAACCAATGTAATTATGGCGGCATAATAACCATTGTGTTTAAACAATGTAATTATGGCAAGATAATAACCAATGTATAATAACCAATGAAGAATGGTTAATAACTAATGGATAATTAAGATTTTACGAAAAGACTATTTTAACCTTAAAAGAAGTTGGGTAATGATTAAAATACCCTTGAGGAAGTTGCTAGGAAGCTTCCTATTATTGATGAATTGATTAAATTGCCCTTGCCTAGTCATGATTAATGACTATTTTGCCCATGGTCTCTACTTTCCTATAAATAGGACCCCTCACCAATGCTAGTAGGGGTTGGTTCATTTATTATTCACCAAGTATAGAGAGTTTGTGAGCTTGAGAGAGAGCTAAGGAAGAAACCCATTCTCGGGTGGAGCTTAAACACTTGTGAGAAATATTTGAGAGGAAAATTAAAGAGGAGGTGGTGTTCAAAATTTAGGTATGGATCTTCATTTCTTTAAACCCTAGTTGTTGTGTTGGGATTACATTTTTATGTTTGTTGTTGATGCTTATGGAAGGAATGAAGTGTGTATAGATCTATGTTTTATTTTGCTAGATCTAAGTTTTATTTTGCTAGATCTATATTATTGCAAAAATATGTTTATCAAATGTGGGTTAAAAGCTATATAAGTAGAGATCTTGGTCTTGTATGCCTTATTGATAGCATATATAGGTTTTAAAAATTTTTGTAACATTTTTGGTGGGTTTGTATGCTAAGACATGGGAGTAATATTATTTATTGGAGTATAATATTTATGGGTGGAAAATATTGATTTAAGTCATAAATATTTTATTGTAATATTAGGAATATTTTTCTTGGTCATGGGAAATTTTTTTGGAATTTATTTTGGAGATTTAAAACATGCTTGTTGGTATTAGAACTCATTTGGTGGAGAAGAAAAGGAAGGAAACAACCGAAACTCCCTGGAAGGCTGCTGGTTGGTTGGGCTAAGGCAGGCCGCGCATGGCGCGCGCCTGGTTTGAGAATGGGTTGGCCGCGCATGGCGCACCAGTCTGCTGAGTCTGGGCGCCAAACGGCGTCATTTTGGCAAGGCGGGGAGACTCACGCGCAATGCGCGGGCAGGCGAGCAGGTGGGAAATTACGGCTATGCCCCTCCGCCCAAACTTCGCTTTAATTACAGATGTGCCATCAAGATTTATTTTTAATTAAATTTAAATACTAAACCTTATTATCATTATTATTATTTATAAATAATAATAAATGAAATAAGAGCCTTATAAAATTTAATTATGGGATATGCTATTATATTTTCCATATATAATAAATTAATTATTGTTTATTTATTTTAAACAATGATTAAGGATAATTAAGAATTGTAAATTAATTATTTATTATTTAATTAACTTTAAATAATAAATAAACCTAATTAGTTATTTATTATTAAATAATAACTAAAGATAATTCATATTTACTAATTAACTATTTATTATTTGATTAAATTTAAATAATAAATAAATCTAATTAGTTATTATTTATTATTAAATAATAACTAAAGATAATTGTTACTCACTAATTAATTATTTATTATTTGATTAACTTTAAATAATAAATAAACCTAACTAATTATTATTTAAATCTTAAATAATTAAAGAGAATTAAAAAATTATAATTCGATTATTATCTAATTAATAATTAGATAATAAGTAACTGTAATTAGTTATTAATTACTATTATTAATAACTAAAGATAATTAATTAATTACTATTTAATAGTAATTAAATGAAGATAAAGTTAATAAAATAGAGAGAGTTTAATAACCCATTAATTAAACAATCATAATAAATTGTTTAAGGGTTTAATAAATGAATATTACTTAAGAAAGAGTAATGTTAATTAATTGAACAATTATTATTAATTGTTTAAGGGTTTAATAAGTGTTTACCACTTAAGGGAAACATTGTTAATTGATTAAACCATCAACCTAAATATCAATTAAGTGTCTTATAGGATTTACGATAGTTTATTTGCTAGAATTATTTGTAGCTGAGTAAGCGTATCGAAATGCAACTACGTAGTACTAATTGATAGATCAACATTATCAATGTTAGGTTCTTCAAGGCCAATTAGTTAAAGCTAGAATTATTTGTAGCTGAGCAGACAGACAAGTTCCCTAACTCAAACTCGAGTTATTATTTTCGAAGCATGTTAGTGAATAATTATTGTTGATTATTCACATCTATACTGATTATTGAGATTCGCATCTTGTGCAATTGAATTCCTATTCTATTATTATTGAATTGTGAATTTAGTTAAAGTTCTTTCAAGCATGAATTGTTTATGAGATAGATCTATGCTATTTGTATCAGCTAGATCAAACATGTCTAAATTTGTGAAATCAAATGTATTTTAAAAGCTGTTCTTATTAAATCGTTATGGTAAGAACTCTTGGCTGAGAAAAGGATAAATTTGATTAAGCCATGATATCAATGCTGGTTATTAAGTGTTTATGCATAAATCACGGGGTATGAAAGGCTGATACCCTTGATTACCAAAAGTTTTTAAGAGGTCCAGTTTAAATGCTGAGAACCTTGGCAAATGTCTATGGTTATTTCCAACCACTCAGTAATTGTCATTCAATTATTCGAATATTCAATTGTTGACTATTAATTCATGTTTCTTCACAATTTTATACTGTCGTTGAACATTGAAAGCGAAACTTCCTTCTATTCATGATATATCTCCATTGTGTATAAACTTGCTAAGCAAACTAGTTGCTTACCCTTGCTATATCATGATTTTTATTTAAGCTAAGGCAGAAACGTCAAAAGGGGACAAAGGAAAAGGGAAGGTGCAAGAATAGTTGCCTGATAGGGCTTATGTATTAGTTATCTAAAAATGTTATTTGGTTATGTGAACTCTTATTGTATTAAGGGTATGTTTTTAAGTTAAGGTTAAAGAACCTTGGGACCATGATTATAAGACGTTATTACTATTTCGATAGACATTTTATGATTATTATTCCGCATTTAGTTAGAAAGTATGTTTGTTGTTGAGTATCGTGAACACCGAATTCGAGGTTAGGAAACCCGGATTTGGGGGTGTCACATGCACCATGTCCAACAAGGTATAATTACTCCTTTTAGATACACTAATCAATTATTGCGTATCAGGAGGTGTCCATTATGAGAAAATACCATTTTGAGATGATCTAGAAACTCATTGCACAAGTATTCCTTCCTCGATCTGATCAAAGAATCTTAATACTTTGTCAATATGTTTCACTTCTGAATTCTTTGAACATTTCAAATGATTCAGACTTGTATTTTATCAAATACACACATTCAACTCTTTGAATGGCCATCTCCTTTTCTTTTACTAGTTTGTTCAATTTGCAAAATTATTTTTTTTATGTAAGTCAAGTTTACAAAGTCCATCAAGTGATCTTCCAGTTTCAAACAAAACATTATCATTATAAATAGAATAACAATTGTTCTTAAATATAATACCAGAACCTTCCTTGTCCAACAACGGAAGTAATAATGTTTCTAATGAGAACTGGAACATAATAACAACTTATTAACTTAATAGACTTGCCCGTAGGCAATGCTAAACTATAAGTTTTTATGGTTAATGCAGCAACCTTTGCTCCATTCCACACATAAGATTACTTACTCTTTGTTTAGCTTTCTACTTCTGCTTAGTCTCTACATTAGATTGCATACGTGAGAACTACAGCTGGTATCCAATACCCAAGTAGAACCTTGAATTACAAAAAGATTTATTTTTTAATCATGAACAAACCTGTATTTGTAATCGAACCTTCACTAAGCTTCTTCTGGTTAGCCTCTATAAGAATCTCCTTACAGTTTCCTTTCTAGTATCTAGGCTTATTGCAGTGGAAGTAAACTCCTTTGCTATCTGCATCAGTCTTGTTCTTATTGTCCTTTGTTTTTGCCTTTTCATTTACCTTCTTTGAATTGTTCTTCTTTTAAGAAGATCCTTTGGCCCTCTTCCGCTTCCTGGAAGAATCATCTACCAGTAAGACTTGGTCTTTCTTGGTTGGAAAGTGACTCTTTTCAGTTTTCAACATGTTTAAGCAACTCAGGCAAGCTGACATATAGCTTGTTCATGTGGAAATTCACAACAATTTGTGAGAAAGAGTCCGAAAGTGATTGCAAGATCAAATCTTGAATCAACTCTCCATCCATTAAAACTCAGTTGTCCCAATTGTTCAATCAGATTAATCATTTTAGGACATATGTCTGTACTGTAGTGCCATCGGTCATTCTAGATCGGAAAAACTCCTTAGATATCTGATATCTAATAGTCCTACTTTCCTCACCATTCAACTCCTTGAAGGTGCCGGAGTACAGTAGAAGCATCCATAGTTTCATGCTGACGCTGAAGCTCGTTACTCAAGGATGCGAGCATGATGCATTGAGCCAATTGTGCATCGTCTTGCCACTTTCTAAAAGTAGCAATCTCTTCCTCTGAGGCATTGTCTGCAACTATTGCAGGGATAGGCATATTAAGGACATAAGATAGCTTTTCAGCAGTCCGTTAAATTAGCATCTAATATGCTATGCAGTGATAGTGAATTAGACATCGTAAAATTCTGTAAATGAATTTGTAATTTAACAACATTTTAGCATACATTCATTTTTAATTAATTACCAAAATAAATTAGGTCTTTATTTTAAATTGGTATTTCCGACTATTTTCATCAAACTATATTACCCTCCCTATATAGTTTGGCAATTCTAATTAAAGATTTGCTAGTGAGACTAAGGATCCCATTTCAAATGTGTATAGCCTTGTGGTGACACAACAAACGATATATAAATAAATTGGTAGACAACTATTATCAATTACATCACTATGTAACTCCTTGTATTTTGCCTCTTAGATTATTTTGATCAAGTGGTGACACATCCGAATCAAAATTATCCAAGTTAAGTCCAACCTAGTACTTCCATATATTCGAAAGAAAAACACTGTCCTTGTGGTGACACAACAAAATAGCATCGTTCAGTCTATTTATAAGCATCAAATGTGGTAAGACAACATCTTAAATATTTAATACTTGCCTTGTGGTGACACAACAAACTCATATTAAATATTTAATACTCTATTGTTTTACCATGCTAGAAGGCGACGTTCGATATTCTAAATATCTTTGAACGCTTAGGACTTAATATGATTTCTTGAGGGATTTATTATTATTAGTCTCATCTTGTTTAGCGCGCATGCACACACACACACACACACACACACACACACACACACACACATATATATATATATATATATAAAATACGGGTCATATTATTTTACATGCGAAACATGTTGGATAATAATATATATATATATATATAGAGTAAGCATGCACATATAGAATACTATATTCTACCCGGATTGATTATGGACTTTTATTCTAGTTTGGTTCACTAAAGCCACCAAGTGAACCAAAAGGTCAAACCTAGGGTGCAAGAATTAAATTTAAATATAACTATTACATTTAAACCCGGGCTCTTTTACAAACGGGTCTTCAAGAGCTCCTTTGTCTCCAATTCTTCAAAATTAATTCTAACTATTCCTATTACAAAAACTATTTACAATAAATAGAAACCCTGATCAGTGTAGACACCCAAATTTTGCACTTCGTGTACTAACCCTGACAGGAGGGAAAATTCGGGAAATGAACCGGCCTGCGAGAGCAAAGGATGGACAAGTGCAAACATTCGAAGCCACCGCGACGATTTACAACCGATACCGGCGTGACAACAAGGCTGTCCAAATTGTGCATTCCCGGATGATGTGGCACGTCTTCCAGTAATTCCCGGACTGTAAAATACAAGCCTTTCAGTGAGAACCGACGTCACGACACGAGAATCGAGGCATAGCACGAAAATCGAGAAAGTCAAGCTAGCCAGCCGCGGATTGATCTGCGGCCAATGAGTGCGCCTTTTGAAAACACGGAACTCGAAACACGGAAACCGAAATTCAGCTGAGTGGAGGGTTAGCCGCCAGCCAGCCGCAGATCAATCTGCGGCTGGCTTTAGCCAGCCTATTTCAGCTCATTTCCTCATCAGCATACAGAGAGGTTGAGAGAATTGGAGCAGGCGAAAAAAGAAGAAGAATAACAGCAACAGCAACTCGGGAATTGGAGGAAAAATAGCATAAATTTACAACAAAAGAGGAGAGAAAGAGAGAAAAAAAGAGAAGATTCATACTCTTTTGATTTGATTGTATCATATATACTTCCCAATCTATTCAAATACACAAGTTTACATCCACTTTGATATCATTTGCAAGGTGAAAATCTCCTTATTATTGCAATTCCTATCATATCATTTGGTTAAGTTAAATGTAGTTTTCATGTAATTTATGGTGGAACAATGAATTAGGGATTATTAGTGAGGGTTCCATCGGAACAAAATTCTTCCTAATAACCCGATGATATTCATTTATTGATTTTTTGTTTGATTTACGATGATATATTAGGCGTGGTTCCTTTAGGTTGCTAGTTTAGGATGTCTTGGTATTGTTAGATTATCCGTGTTGGTTATTCCTTGTAAATTTTCGCCTTGTGGTGCGTGGAAATTTGGGGTGTGAGCCTAGGAAAGCGACCCCGTGGTCCAAATCCGACGATGGACGTCTTTTGATGTAGATAGTAGGAATGATGTAGTTTTCATTGTACATATGTAATCGTTGGGCCTTAAAATAACGCCAAGGCGAGAATCGTGTTTAAGGCCCCGTCATAGTAAAAATATGTGATTGTGGGCGTTCGGGGTTATTTTGATGGCTTACATGCCCATGAATAGCCCCAATGCATTTTAATGTTTGATTTGATTTATGACACGAAATGGATTTCAAAGCTAAACGATAAAGATTTTCATAAAAATAAATCAAACTAGGTTATTAGCGTCACGAGGCTTAAATTTGGAAGTGCTAATGAATGTCGATTCCTATTCAAACGAGAAGGTTAAAAAATCGTTTTAAAACATCATAAGAATGGTTTTATACAAAATAAATAATGTCTTATTAAATCTTTGTGCATAGGGTTAAAGAGATTCTAGAAATTGCCCGATCGTTTCACGAAAGCAACGTATAGATCTCGATTCCTATTTTGACGAAGGTTTAGAAAACTCTTGTTTTGCCAAAACAACACCTAATAAAAACTCATAGTGTTGACAATAAAAATCAAACCTTTTCTCATAAAGCTTTCTCGTATAAGCCGAAGGACATTCTAAAGCATTCCCAAAAGAAAACACGACTTTTTCGAAAACACAAATGGTTTCTTCATGTAAAATTACCACAACATTCACGTAGGCACACACACACACACGTACATACACTTTTTATGAATCAAAGGATAGGAAAGTATCAAGATTGCGGTAACCGTGTTTCACGGAAGTCGGGGGGGTGCCTAACACCTTCCCCTCTCTTAAGCAAGCCCCCGAACTCTATGAATCTCGGTTTGCAGACCAATTAATTCAGAGTCACATATGAGCCAGCGATTTATAAAAAACGAAAACTCGGATGAGTTGGTACATCCATTTCAAATATACCAACTGGCGACTCTGGTCAAATCGGCTCATCATAAAAACCGATCTTTCAAAACCCCGTCGACATTAATGCCGACCTTTTCCAAAAAATCATCTAAACCAAAAAGCTAAAATTGGAAAGGGTAATAATCACAAAAGGAAAAGACAAAAACCGGCGTCGACAGCTGGCGACTCTGCTGGGGACATTAGAGGGCTTAAGCCGCTTTCAAATCTTGATGCTATCCTATCCTTTAAAATTCATAAATGTGTATGAACGTGCGATTTTTGTTTATTTATTGTCGTGTGAATGTGTGTTTTGTCCAATAAATGAATATTTGAATGGAATGGCTTTACTTTAAAGAAATCATTTGCATGCGGTGAGGACGATGAATGTGAATGTATGTTGAGAGAGTACCTCCTCCTGAGGCGAACCTGTCGGTTGCTTATTACTGGACTCGAAGGGGCTGCTCCTCGGAGATGGCTCAAGAAACGCACCACCCAAATCCGCTCCAATCGAAAGGTTTCAGACGAGTAGATTGCGAATATTTGGGGACCTTCATGCCGAAAAGCCCGCGAGAGTAACCTTAGGATAGGTCAGCCTCAGATTAACCCAGCGCAGGAAAAAGTCTCTTCATGCCCTTTTACATTCGAACGTATAAATGTCATGATCACATTCAATGTTCATATATGCCTCCCCTTTTGTCGAAAGAAATTACTAACCTCTATGTTTTGCAGAGAACAGCTGAGGAAGCATAATAAGTCGAGTCTAGCATTTATTATTGCAATAAGGGATCGTTAACATGTTGTTTTGCAGAGAAAGATTAAAAAACCCAAAACACAAAAGTTACAGCTTTAGCATGCATCCATATCATTTCATTGCCCAAGACTAAACTGTGAACCGTTGTTTCTGTAGGATTGCTCCTCAAACGCGTTTGCAGTCTAAAAGGGCCAAAGACTCTACATCTGAAATGGCTGATCTTCCACCCACTAATCCTGGTTCCATATCTAGGGAGGAATTTGATGACTTTAAAAAACAGATGTTGGAAATGGCCATAATGCCGAAGGAACAATTGCTACCTAGACAGGATCCACCTAAAGAGGATCCACCCCAACCTAAGGGTGAGCCAGTCGTCCCAAAGGCCGTTCTTGTACCTAACAGGACAGTGATTACTATCCCAGAGGAAGGAGATACTGATGACCTGCGAAAGAAAATGAAACAAATGGAGGAAACTATCCAATCTATGAAGGGCATAGGGTCCTTAGGCAGGGTGAATTATTCAGATCTTTGTGTCTTCCCCGGAACCAGATATCCGGAGAAATTTAAAATCCTTGAATTTGAGAAATACAATGGGAAGGGGGATCCTTATACACATCTGAAAATCTATATTGGGGAGTTGGGATCTTATGCAGAAGACGAGGGTCTAAGAATGCAATTATTCCAAAAGAGCCTGACGGGAGAGGCGAGAATCTGGTATGCCCGTCTTGATAATGCCCGGATCCACAATTGGGAAGAGTTGACCCACACCTTCTTAACACAGTATAGCAACCAAGGGAATCTTTCAGGGATTATGCGCAGCGATGGAGGGGTATGGCTGCACAGGTGAATCCCCCAATAAGCGAGTCGGAGATGGTGATGACCTTCGTGGACATTCAAGAGGCTCCTTATTATGAGTGGGTTATATCAGGGATTGGAAGACCCTTTGCTGAGATGATTAAACACGGAGAAATGGTGGACATGGGGTTGAAGTCTGGTAAGATTCGGGATTTCACGGCTTTGGAAATAGCTGCAGAACAAATACAGAGTAGAAACTATGGCGGCACTTCCCGTAGGGTCCAAAAGAAAAAGGAAGAAGATGTTTCCCTCATCCTGCAGGGATCGTCTAGGAAGGCAGAAAATAGTCCTCCAGTACAGATGCAGAGAATGGGGCCATCCCGACAGCCTAACTTCACTGATCAGAGGGCGGATGGGCGAAGGAGATTCGAGTCCTCGAGAAACCGAGTGTTCACCCCACTCGGGGATCCTCTTGAGCGGGTATTGGCAGTATTGATGGCCCAGAGGAAAATAGTCGATTTGGCACCCCCGAGTGACCCAAAGGGAAGAAGGTTTGACCCAAGCAAGCGATGCGCATACCGCTCGGGTTCCCCTGGTCATGATACGCAGGAATGTTGGACGCTGAAGCATATAATTCAGAACTTGATTGATAGTGAAGAAATCGTGGTGGAAATGCCAGACTCCCAGAATGTCAAAGTCAATCCCCTGCCTAAGCATGAAGGAGAAGGGGTCAATGTGACGGAAGCCAATGAAGCCGAGGGGCCGTCAAGGCTGAATTATGTGAAGAAAATTGATGAGATAATTAGCATGATAAGTGATCAAGAGAGTACACGGGGAGCGCCAATCAGGTTGGCAGGTGTAAACAGAAATATCATAGCGGGGCCTGTCAAGTTATCGGCTCCGAAAATCCTCACCCTCACAGCGAGACCGCAAATCCCTGTCAACAGTCTAAAGACGGTACCATGGAATTATGGGGGGGTGTCAGAGGAAGCGGCCAGTTGTGCTTCTGTGACAACAAGGGGGAATCCTTTGTATCTTCCTGGATGAGTCCTTGAGAACAAAACGAAGAAAAATGAAGAGATCTCCGAGGAGAGAGCCATAGAATTCTTGAAGAGGATGGATCATCCGGAAGCAAGAGGGATCTAGATATTAAGCGAGGAGTCGACCTTGACATCAATCATGGATTTGGTGTTATCGTCCAGTGATCACTGCAAAATTCTGGCGAAAGTCCTGGAGGAGGCATACGTTCCCAAAGAAATTAGCAAGGAAGGTTTCGGCCATCTGGTGGGCCATCTGTTGGAGAGTGATGTAATATCATTTACAGATGATGATATCCCCAAAGAGGGAAGGGGGCATCAAAAACCACTACATATTGCGGTAATCTCCTCAGGTTATATCATGAATGGGGTGCTAATTGATGGGGGATCGGCGTTGAATATCTGTCCCCTCAGTACATTGCAGAAGATGAACATCAATCCTAAGCGCCTACGGGCCAGTCATGTAGTGGTGCGAGCCTTCGATGGTTCCCAGAGGGATACGATTGGAGAGATAGAATTGCCGGTGGAAATAGGACCTTGTACTTTTGATATCTCTTTCCAAGTCCTAGACATTGCGGCAAGTTACAACCTGTTATTGGGGAGGCCGTGGATACACATGGCCGGGGCAGTTCCTTCCACGCTACACCAGCAAATCAAACTTATCATCGACGGGAATCTGGTGACGATCTCGACGGAGTGTGATGACCCTTCTCCTTCCAGGAGTGGCCTGCCTGTGATAAATGTGGACGAGTCGGCGGCACCTGCCAGTTTTCAGGCACTGGAAATTAGCACTCCCCACTACAGATGCCTGGGAGCTCCAGCCGTGAAACCTAAGGTCTCTCCAGAACTTACCTTTGTTGCAAAGGAAATGATGAAAATGAAATTCCAGCCTAGACAAGGGTTAGGAAAGAGCAGTCAAGGAATCACCGAGCCCATTTAGCTACCCCATCAGATAGGTAAAGCAAGGTTGGGATATCGTGAAGGCGTAGCACGGAGACACCGTCACGGAGCGGCTCCGATTCGACTGGGTGGCAATCCGATGACCAAGGTCAACAATGAACAGGGGACTAGCAAGCCTGTGATTGGGACAGGGGGTGAAGAATTGACCCCCAAAAATGATGAGTCAACCAAGAGGGAAAGTTTCCTATAGGAGGTCGCGCAAAAGTTCGAAACCAGGTGCTATATCCCCGGACAGTTAACAGGCAATGAGGAGGAGAAGGATGTTACCACGCCACCGGGAGCCCAACAAAGTGTGCCTGTCATCGATTGGGCGGGGCTAATTATTCCTGAAGAAGGTATGAAGAGGGTTTCAGGCAGTGTGGCCGTGGTCATCGGGGAAGTTTCCGATGTGAGGCCACCTTTCATCCAGCGCATTCCGTCTGATATGACCATCGACAACTGGACAATGGAACCAGTGAAATCCAAACAAGGGTAAAACATGGAGTCGGGATGGTAGACCCCAGATGGGGGAGTTAATGGATACCAGCTTTTGTCTTTTATTTTAAATCTTGCATGGTTATGTATTTTTGTCGTGTTGTTTTAATAGCGATCATTGTGGGAAAGCGGTTTATATATATGACAAATATTTTGTTTTATGTCAGGTGTACTAATTTGAGTATTCCTTGCCTAACAAATGGTCTTTCAAATTTGAATGATGACTATGATTTTGATATTAATCTGGATTTTGATTTGATGGGCATTGAGCAAGACGAGACAGATTACGACGACGTGCCTGACGAGATCAAAGGATGGGTCGAGGATAAATCCAAACCCAACTTAGACCAAACCATCACCATAGACATCGGAACCCCTGACCAACCCAAAGAGCTCAAGATAGGGACCGACCTTACCCCTAGCCAGAAGGCAGAAATAACTGAGTTGCTAAGCCAATATGAGGATGTTTTTACCTAGAAAAAGTCGGAGTCTAATTGCATCATCAGTCACTTGAGTGTACTTGAATGTGTCACAAATTTCCAGAAAACTCACCAAATGAGCATTTGGGTCGTCATTGGGCAACCCACCAAACTGCAAACAGTTTTGAACCATTTGGATGGTTCCAGGCTTAATTTCGAAGTGATTGGCCTCAATGGTTGGCCTGGAAATGCTTGAGTGCAAATCTGTGACAAGAGGCATGGCGTACTCCCTCAAGGTTTTAGGCTCCTCCTCAGCCATGGTATTTTGATTGGGTATACCCCGAACTCGTTCTCTACGTAGTCGTCGAATATTTCTCTCGATCTCGGGATCGTAAGGAATTAACTCAAGATCACGTGAGCGTGGCATACAAATCAAGAATACCTACAAAACAAAATAAAAATTATATACAAGTCTAAAAAGAGACCAAGTCGATTGGAATTGATATTGGTGTAATTATTAGAAAACAATTCCCCGGCAACGGCGCCAAAAACTTGTTGGTCGATTTTACAATCGATAACACACACGTGCAAGTATACACGGCCCACAAGTAATATATGATAAGATAAGAGTCGAACCCACAGGGAATTGTGACAAATAATAACCAAGTATCAATTGTATATCAATTTGATCTAATTTAAACGATGAAGGTTTGATTGTTTGTTGATTGTTTGAGTTCACAAGTCGAGTAATAAGTAAAATGCGGTAAAATATCAAGATAGAAAGGTCTAAGATTACAATTTCCCCAACACGTCATTTGAATCTCCTAACTCTCTCTTTGCAATCAATTATAGCATACGAATTGACAACCGAGAAATCAAAACTAAATAAGAGCCTCTGTCGATGGTCAATCACGAATCTTCCTAAGCGGTGCATAGGTATATGTCTATCCTAGACACTATCAAGAGACTAATTTCAGGAAAGATTTATAGACACGTGTCACCAAATCTAATTAATCCTCCCTTCAATTACCAACTTTCACCTCGGAAATCATTAAGACTAGATTCTCAATTGGTTGCATGCGGTAATTAGGTATATATCTATCCCAACTACTATCAAGATACCTATTATTGCAGATAATTAATAAGACACACGTCACTTAATCCAATTAATAACCCACAACAATCTATACTTTCGCATGTTATCATAACTAGGTCTCAACCTATACTCCGTTCGTCAAGTTCATATAGGTTCCCACGGTAATTACGGGCCAAGCAATTAATCAAGAAGCAAAGGTTATGACAATCAATTCACAAATGCATAACTAAAATCAATAGAGAGAGAATTCAATTCAAATTAATTGTTGGGTTCCATTGCAATCTTAGAATAGAAGGTTAGTTCATGATAGCTACAATAAACATCATTTTCAATTGATACATTGTCAAATTCGAATTACAAAGGAGATAGAAAACTAGAAATGAAACCACTTTTGAAGCTATTCAGCTGGTGTTCCTTTGGTTGCTGTAGATTTCTAGCTCTCCTCCTTGACTTTGCAATTCTTCTTGACTGAGTTCCTTGGCTTTTGACTTGATTCAGCTTGATTTGCAGCCTTGAGCTCTGTTGGTTGATGTATTTTGTAGCCTCCCTCTCTCTAGATATCTGATATGTAGCTTGGAAGAGAATATATATAGTCTTCATGAAGAAACCCTAGCAAAAATCGGACAAAATGGAGCTCAGATCGCACTCAGCTGTGTCAGATCGCACTCAGCACGGCGGCGTGCGCCCGCACGCCCAGGCGTGCGCCCGCACGCCCAGGCGTGCGCCCGCGCCCAAGCGCCTGCATGCCGCCCATGGCGCTGCTGAGGCTGCCGAGCCATGCGCGCCCGCCCGCGCGCCCCAGGTGTGCGCCCGCCCGCTGGCGCCTGCATGCCGCTGCGCTGCGCTGCCGAGGCTGCCGAGCCAAGCGCGCGCGCCCGCGCGCCCCAGGCGTGCGCCCGCACGCTGGTGCCTGCATGCCGCTCCGCTGCGTTGCCGAGGCTGCCGAGGCTACCGAGCCAAGCGCGCGTGCCCGCGCCCCAAACGTGCGCCTGCACGCTGGCGCCTGCATGCCGTCCCACCTGCCTGCCGAGCCAATTGCTGCCGAGGCTGCCGAGCCATGCGCGCGCGCCCGCGCGCCCCAGGCGTGCGCCCGCACGCCGGTGCCTGCCGAGTGTCAGCGCCAACGCCGCGCGCCACGCCGCCCGATGCCGTGCACGCAATCCAACGCCGTGCACGCCCAACTTCCATATGTCATCAAATTAAGCCCCAAGCATCGCCAAACATAAATTTTCATCGTCACAACCTCCGGGCACGGAAATCCAAGCACGGGCTTGCCCAAGTGGCTTGGCCAATGCCGCACGCCGTGCACGCCATCCGACGCCGCGCACGCCCAACTACCAAATATTGTCAAATTAAGCACCGGGCGTCGCCAATCACCACAATCCATCATATTACCATTCGGGCACAGACGTCCAGGCACGGACAATGAGTCAATCCCAACAACGATCCGAGCGGTCTTTATTTCAATTCCTACAAACATAATAAAAATGCATCAAAGCAACATAAAGCATGTAAAACTACTAAAAACTAATTTATGTAAAAATGAGATAAAAATACATAAAAACTATATAAACTACCTAAAGACTTGCAAATTATCAAGGCGGAAAGTACCCAAATTGTGTGTATAAAACACACTCATCAAATACCCCCAAACTTAAATCTTTGCTTGTCCTCAAGTAAACAGAGATTTACTAATTTATATAAAAATAACTGGATTTAAAGGAAAGTGACTCTAAGAATTGGCCTCAAAGGAAAAAGATCAAAAAGGGGCCCAGGCAGACTGAAAAGTTACAATTTAACAAGAGTTCTAAGCATACGGCTACTCAAGATCTCAGTAGTGTGTGTGTGAGTGCATGATATCTGTTTATGTCAGTTAGGAAAGAGCTAACGCATGAACTCAACTTCCGAGGGATTATACTATAAATCTACAAACTCATCGTTACCTAGAGAAAATCAAACAAGACGACCACATAAGAAAGGGGGGTTCCAAGCCTTACTTTAGAAAGAAACACCTTAACCAGCAGAATATCATTGGCCATTCTTGAAACACACACAACTTGGACACAATAACATGACTACCTTAAACCAACACACGCAATTAAACTAACACACACCCCCAAACTTAAAGTAAACATAGTCCTCGATGTTTAAAATAGACAGAATTTAAATAGAGAACATCACCGGGGAAATCAAGCAGCGTCATCGTCATTATTGCCAAATGCGTGACTCCCCCCACTTGCATCATCATCTGAGTCAAAGTCATATTCCGGGAACATAGGTGTCATGGGAAATTGGACTGCATTGGGGCCGGTATTGGCCCCGCTGTTGTTGATCACCTGTGCAGTCGCGTTACAAAAATCGGTCGTGTAAATGCATAAGGAATTGACTTGCTGAATGGAGTGATCAAGGCGGCGGGACATGCGCCTATGCTCACGCTCCCGCTCCTGCTCGTCCCACAGTCTCGCCTGCTCGTTCTGTTGCATTTCGGCCCTCATCGCCTGATTTTCACGACGAAGCTCCCGCATCTCAGCAATAAGTAGGTCCATAGAAGAGTTAGATGCCTCGGTGTGCTCCTTGGTTGGTGGTAGAGTTCCGACACTCGCCTCGGGCTCGTGAGGCTGAACTAACGGCAAGAACCCAGCTCCATGTGGCTCCGGTGCCGCCTGCTTCCAGACCTTGTAGAGGCCAATAGCTAGACTGTCAATGGGTGTGAGTGGTTGTTGAAGTAACTCGTGGGCATGCACCTTAACTTTGGCCCTCTTGCACAACCCGCAGATTAGGGATGGGTGTGGCAACCCGTCTGAAGACTTCCCATTAACAAACTGAAGAATAGAGTTCCGAATCAACCGACCCACACTAATGCTCCGCCCAGTTACCAAACAAAACAAGATAAGAGCCCGCATTGGAATTACTTGAGTTACGTGTGTGGTCGGCCATAGCTTTGCATTGATGAAGTATAACCATGCTTTCCCATATTTGCTTAAGTCGCCTTGGCGAAAATGCACCGGCTCTCCCCTTGTCGTAGCCCAACGAGCACCGGGTTTGCATAATGTTGTAATCACTGCATCCCAGTCGGGCTTGTCGGCCCCATATTTAGTAAGGTCATCCTCACCATGGCTTTTAGGTAGGTTATAGTATTCTTCAATGCTCCTTTTTCCAAATGAAACTTTCTTGCCCCTAACCGTTACCACATAATTTTCAGCTTCTAATGCATTAGCGTAGAATTCCCTGACAAGAGGAATACACGCAGGCTCGGGCTGAGCGGCAAAAGTTTCCCATCCTCTTTCCCTAATTATTTCTGCCAACCCCCAATTATTTGTTGTGTCAGGAAGAATACCCCGTTCTGGAATCAAAGATTTTGTGACCATGGTGGTGTGGTAACGTTCGGAGGCTTCCGCACTAACAAACCTTTTCTTATCATATGCCCTGGATGAGGAAGGTTCACCCCTTTGTCGTTTGGTGGCCATCAGGATCAGAGTTGCAAGCAAAACACTCAAAATAGCCAAGAATTCCCTCACAGACAATTTGTCGAACAGTTGGCGTGCACTCCAAAAAATCACAAGTGTAAGTGCAATGGGGACTAGGCCGAACCCTCCACAAAGCCTTGCAATGGGAGCTAGCTATGTACCTGCTAATCAAAATCACCAAAACACAGCACCCAAGCAAGAAAAATTGGAAATTTATAGCCCTTGTAGACACCCAAATTTTGCGTTTCCTTCTACTAACCATGACAGGAGGGCGAAATCGTCAATTGAACCGGCTTGCGGGAGCAAAGGAGCGGGCACAAGGGCGAGCGCCCGGCACCGCCGCAATGTTTTGGGCAAACCAAGTTTACGTGACAATAAGGCCGTCCGAGGCAGGCATTTCCGAATGAGGTGGCGCGTCTCCCGGAAATTCCCGGACTACAGAATACGAGCCTGTCAGCGAAAATCGACGTTGCGGCACGAAAATCGAGGCGTGGCACGAAAATCGAGAAAGTCAAGCCCGCCAGCCGCGGATAGATCTGCGGCCAAGTGGGTGCGCCAGCACGGAAACCAGGAAATCAGCACTACCCGCTGAGTGCGATGGGAGGCGTGCCAGCTGGCCAGCCGCAGATCCATCTGCGGCCAGCCGCAGATAGATCTGCGGCTGGCTCTGGCCAGCCTATTTAAGCCAGCTTCAGGCAGCATACAGGAGGTTCAGCAATTGTGGAGAAGAAGGAGATTCCAGCAGCAACATAAGCACGAAAATAGAGGAAAAAGAGAGAAATTTTGCAATCAAATAGGAAGAAAAGAGAGAAAAAAGAGAGGAATAATTTTCTTTTGATTTGATTGTATCAAATAGATTCTTTCCTTCTACTCAAATACATCAAGTTCATATCCATTTGGATATCAATTGCAAGGTGAAATCTCTTTTTGTGATATCAATTTCTATCATATCATTTGATCAAATTAGATGCAATTTTTCATGTAATTTATTGATTGAACAATGAATTAGGGATTATGAGTGAAGTTTCCATCGGAATAAAACTCTTCCTAATAACCCGATGATATTCGTTCATTAATTTCTTTGTTTGTTTTAAGATGTTATATTTGGTATCAATTCCTTTAAATCGTTATTTTAGGATGTCTTGGTACTGTTAGATTATCCGGGTTGGTTTATTTTCTTGTAATATCCGATTGTTTGTGTGTGGATACTTGGTTGTGAGCCTAGGAAAGCGACCCCGGGGTCCCAATCCGATGATGGACATGTCTTGATGTAAGAAGTAGAAATGACGTAGTTTTCATTGTAAATATGTAATCGTTGGGCCTTAAAACGACGCTAAGGCGAGAATCGTGCTTAAGGCCCCGAAATAGTGAAATTTGTGATTGTTGGCGTTCGGGGACATTTTGATGGCTTACATGCCCATGAATAGCCCCAACGCATTTTAATGCTTGATTTGATTTATGACACGAAATTGATTTCAAAGCCAAATGATAAGATTTTCATAAAATCAGTCAAAGTAGGATATTAGAATCACGAGGTTAAAATTTGAGAAGTGCTAATGAATGTCGATTCCTATCTAACGAAAAAGCTAAAGAAAATCGTTTTCAAATATCACACAAAATGATTTTGCAAATAAGTAACATTTTATTAAATCTTTGTGCATAGGGTGAAAGAGATTCTAGAAATTGCCCGATCGTTTCACGAAAGCAACGTATAGATCTCGATTCCTATTTTGACGAAGGTTTAAAACTCTTGTTTTGCCAAAACGACACCTAATGAAAATCTCATAGTTTTGATAAATTAAAATCAAACCTTTCTCATAAAGAATAAAGCTTGCTCGTGTATACCGAAAAGACATTCCGAAGCGTTATCAAATTAAAGCACGACTTTCCCTAAAAATCCAAATGATTCTTTCATACAAACTCACCACATCATTCACATAGACACACACACCCACACACAAGCGCGCGCACACACACATTCATGAATTAAAGGATAGGAAAGCATTAAGATTGCGGTAACCGTGTTTCACGGAAGTCGAGGGATGCCTAACACCTTCCCCTCACTTAAACAAGCCCCCGAACTCCATGAATCTCGATTTGCAGACCAATTAATTCGGAGTCACACATGAGCCAGCGATTTATAAAAAAACGAAAACTCGGATGAGTTGGTACATCCATTTCAAATATACCAACTGGCGACTCTGGTTAATTGGCTCATCATAAAACGCGATCTTTCAAAACCCCGTCGACATCAATGCCGACCTTTTCCAAACGTCATCTAAATCAAAAGGCTAAAATTGGAAAAGACTAAAGAGACGAGAAAGCGAGAACCCGGCGTCGACAGCTGGCGACTCTGCTGGGGATCGGGTCTTTAAGGCCCGTAGCATTCGAGGGCTTAAGCCGCGTCAAATCTTGATGCTATCCTATCCTTAAAAAATTTATGAATATGTATGTGCGTGCAACATTTTGACCTATTTTACTTATTGTTGTGTGAATGTGTGCTTTTGTCCAATGAGTGAATGATTGTATGGAATTGCTTTACTTTAAAAGTAATCATTTGCATACGGTGAGGACGATGAATGTGAATGTATGTTGAGATTGTACCTCCTCCTGAGGCGAACCCGTCGGTTGCTTATTACTGGACTCGATGGGGCTGCTCCCCGGAGATGGCTCAGGAAACGCACCACTCAAATCCGCTCCAATCGAAAGGGCTCAAACGAGTAGATTGCGAAGATTTGGGAACCTTCATGCCGAAAAGCCCGCGAGAGTAACCCTAGGGTAGGTCAGCCTCAGATTAACCCAACGCAGGAAAAGTCTCTTCATGCCTTTTTACGTTTATATGTCTAAATGTCATGGTCTCATTCAATATTCATACATCCCTTTTCTGTGTCGAAAGAGATTACTAACCGCTGTGAATTGCAGGGAATAGTTGGGGGAGCATAATAAAGCATGCTTAGCATTGGTTATGGCACTAAAGGACTACTAACTTTCTCTTTTGCAGGGAAAGATTAAAAAACCCAAAAAACACACAAAAAAATTACAGTTTTAGCATGCATCCATTTTTGCGTTTCCCCAAGACTAAACTTCGAACCATTGTCTCTGTAGGATTGCTCCTCAAACCCGTTCGCAGTTTAGGAAAGCCCAAAATTCTACATCTGAAATGGCTGATATTCCTAACCATAATTCCATATCTCGGGAGGAGTTTGATGATTTTAAAAAACAAATGATGGAAATGGCCACGATGCTAAAAGAGCAGTTCCTACTCAGACAGGATCCGCCAAGCCAAGGACCACATAATATTCCACCACCAGGGGGTGACCAGAATCCTCCTAAAAATATTGTAAACCTGGGTAAGGATGACCAACCCCAACTCAAGGACGAGCCAGTCATTACAAGGGCCGTTCCCATACCTAGCAGGACAGTGATTACTATCCCAGAAGAGGGGGACAATGACGACCTTCGGAGAAAAATGAAACACATGGAGGAGACCATCCAATCTCTAAGGGGCATAGGCTCCCTGGGCAGGGTTAATTACTCAGATCTATGTGTTTTCCCTGGAGCCAGGTATCCAGAAAAGTTCAAAGTTCCCGAGTTTGAAAAGTACAATGGAAAGGGAGACCCCTATACACACTTGAAAATATACATTGGAGAACTCGGGTCTTATGCCGAAGACGAGGGGTTAAGAATGCAACTATTCCAGAAAAGCTTAACAGGGGAGGCAAGAATCTGGTATGCCCGCCTCGACAACGCCCGAATCCACAACTGGGAGGAATTGGCCCATACCTTCTTAACCCAATACAGCTTTCAGGCCCAGATGGCTCTTGACAGGTACCAAATGACAAAGGTTAAAAAGCAGCCTAGGGAATCCTTCAGGGAATATGCGCAACGATGGAGGGGCATGGCCGCACAGGTAACCCCCCCGATGAGCGAATCAGAGATGGTAATGACCTTTGTAGACATTCAGGAGGCACCGTATTATGAGCGGGTCATCTCGGGGATTGGAAGACCCTTTGCTGAAATGATTAAACATGGAGAGATGGTTGACATGGGGTTGAAATCGGGTAAAATCCGGGATCTTACTGCTTTAGAAACTGCTGTCGAGCAAATACAGAATGGAAACTATGGCAGCACTTCCCGGAGGGTCCAAAAGAAGAAGGAAGAGGATGTTTCCCTCATCTTACAGGGGTCATCCAGAAAAACAGAAAGTCATCTTCCGGTTCAGGTACAGAGGGGAGGGCCATCCCGTCAGCCAAACTTCACAGATCAAAGGACAGAGGGGCGAAGAAGATATGAGGCCTCGCAAAACCGAGTGTTCACCCCGCTCGGGGAGCCGCTTGAACGAGTATTAGCGGTATTAGTAGCCCAAAAGAAGATTGTTGGTTTGGCACCCCCGAGTGACCCAAAGGGTAGAAGGTTTGACCCGAGCAAGCGATGTGCATACCACTCCAGTTCCCCTGGCCATGATACACAAGATTGCTGGACGTTGAAGCATCGAATCCAAAACATGATAGACAGCGGGGAAATTGTGGTGGAGCAACCGGACTCCCCGAATGTTAAGGCAAATCCCCTGCCAAGACATGATGGGGGGGAGTCAATGTGACGGAGGCAAGTGAGGCTGGGGGGCCGCCAAGGTTGAACTATGTGCAGAAAATTGAGGAGATGATCAACATGATACATGATCATGGGGATGCACGGGTAACGCCCATCAGGTTCATAGGGATAAGTACAAATGGCATGGAAAGACCTCTCAAGTTGACAGCCCCGAGGCCCATCATCCTTGCAGCAAGGCCGCAACTCCCTATCAGTAGTCTGAAGACTGTACCCTGGAATTATGGGGGAATACCAGAGGAAGCGGCCAGTTGTGCTTCCGTGACGACCAAGGGGAACCCCTTATATCTTCCCGGGCGAGTCCTTGAGAGCCAAAAGAGAAAAAATGAAGAGGTTTCCGAGGAAAGGGCCATGGAGTTTTTGAAAAGGATGGATCACCCAGAAACGAGGGGGATCCAGATTTTAAATGAGGAATCAACCCTAACATCAGTCATGGACTTGGTGTTGTCATCCAGTGAGCATTGCAAAACCCTGATGAAGGTTCTGGAGGAGGCATTTGTGCCCAAAGAAATTAGTGAGGAGGGTTTCGGCCGACTGGTAGGCCACTTATTGGACACCGATGCAATATCCTTTACGGATGAGGACATTCCTGAAGAAGGAAGGGGGCACCGAAAACCGCTACACATCGCGGTAATCTCCTCAGGATATGTCATGAATGGGGTGCTGATCGACGGGGGATCGGCATTGAATATATGTCCTCTCAGTACGCTGAAGAAAATGAACATCAGTCCCAAGCGCTTGCGGGCCAATCATGTGGTGGTTCGGGCTTTTGACGGCTCCCGGAGGGATACCATTGGGGAAATAGAATTGCCAGTGGAGATAGGGCCCTGTACTTTTGATATCTCCTTCCAAGTCTTAGATATCACGGCAAGCTACAACCTGCTGTTAGGGAGGCCGTGGATACACATGGCCGGGGCAGTTCCTTCCACGCTCCATCAACAAATCAAGTTGATCATCGATGGGAATCTGGTAACAATCTTGGCCGAATGTGATGACCCTTCTCCTCCCAGGGGTGGCCTACCAGTAATCAATGTGGATGAGTCAGCGGCGCCTGCCAGCTTTCAAGCACTAGAGATTAGCACTCCCCATTATAGATGCCTGGGAGCTCCAGCTGTGAAGCCAAGGGTCTCTCCGGAACTCACCTTTGTGGCAAGGGAAATGATTAAAATGAACTTCCAACCTGGACAGGGACTAGGGAAAAGCAGTCAGGGAATCACCAAGCCCATCCACCTACCACAGCAGATAGGCAAGGCAGGATTGGGATACCATGTGGGCGCAGTACGGGGACACCGTCAGGGTGCGACTCCGATTCGACTAGTTGGCAGCCCAGTGACCAAAGTCCACAATGAGCAGGGGATCAGCGGACCTGTGATTGGGGCAGGGAATGAAGAGTTAACCCCCACACGTAATGAGTCGGCCCGGAGGGAAAGTTTCCTGCAGGAGGTCGCAAAGGAGTTTGAAACCAAATGTTATATCCCCGGACAATCAACAAGCAGTAAGGAGGGGACGAATGTTATCACACCACCGGGAGCCCAACGAGTTGTGCCTATCATCGATTGGGCGGGGCTGATTA
The DNA here is from genome assembly GCA_034770075.1 of Aralia elata. NCBI lineage: Eukaryota > Viridiplantae > Streptophyta > Magnoliopsida > Apiales > Araliaceae > Aralia > Aralia elata. Next base: position 598,818 of record JAVJAP010000056.1, read on the forward strand.
TTCCTGGAGAGGATATAGAGAAGGATTCAGGCGACGTATCCGTAATCATCGGGGAGGTGTCTGATGTGAGGCCCTCCTTTATCCAGCGCATTTCATCTGACCTGACCACCGATAATTGGACCCAGAAACCAGTGATATCCAAACAAGGGTAAAGCTCGACGTCAGGGTGGTTAACCCTAGAGGATGGGGGAATGAAGAAGTTTTATTTTGTTGTTGTTTTATTTCTGCATAATTGTGTCGTTTCTTCGTGTTATTTGAAATTGCGATCGTCGTGAAAAATGATTTATATATGACAAGTATTTTGTTTCATGTCAGGTGTACCCATTTGAGTAATCCCTGCCTAACAAATGGTCTTTCAAATTTGAATGACGATTATGATTTTGACATTGAGCTGGATTTCGATTTAATGGGCATTGAGCAAGACGAGACAGATTACGACGACGCACCTGATGAGATCAAAGGATGGGTCGAAGATAAACCCAAACCCAATTTGGACCAAACCATCACTATAGATATCGGAACCCCTGACAAGCCAAAAGAACTCAAGATAGGGACAGACCTTACCCCCAGCCAAAAAGCAGAAATAATTGAGTTACTAAGCCAATATGAGGATGTCTTTGCCTGGTCGCACGAGGATATGATCGGATTGTCCACCGACATTGTGGTGCACCGGTTACCCATCAAGGAGGGTTTCAGGCCTGTCAAGCAGAAACTAAGAAAGTTGAAACCTGAGTGGAGCTTAAAAGTGAAGGAAGAGATCATCAAGCAGTTCAGGGCGGGAATCATTATGGTATCCACTTATCCTGAATGGTTATCCAATGTGGTCCCGGTGGCTAAGCCTGGAGGAAAGGTGAGGGTATGTGTAGACTACAGAGATCTAAACAAGGCCAGTCTCAAGGATAATTTCCCGGTACCTTTCATACACATCCTGGTGGATAACACAGCCCAGTACGAAATGTATTCTTTTGTGGATTGCTTTGCGGGGTATCATCAGATAATGGTGGCAGAGGAGGATCGGGAAAAGACCGCATTCATCACCCCTTGGGGCACCTTCTGCTATAGACGATTGGCTTTCGGTCTCACAAATGCAGGGGCTACTTATCAGAGAGCCATGATGGCCTTGTTCCACGATATGATGCACAAGGAGATAGAGGTCTACGTGGATGACATTATTGTGAAGTCG